>OX401407.1:30603318-31020818 GCA_947846245.1 Cerastoderma edule | reverse complement strand
AAAGAGAGAGAGAGACAGAGACGGACAGAGACAGTGACAGACAGAAAAATAGACAGACAGGTAGAGAGAGAGAAAAAGATTGACAGAGAGAGATACTTATATAAGTTTGAAATATAATGAAAGAAAAAGAAGAAATTATTCGGGACCCTGTTTTTACTTGCTTTTCTATTGTTATGCGACATCAATAACGCTATGTTATAATAAATGCTCGTGCAATTATTATTTTGTCTTTATTTGTCCCAGGCAGCGTGACGAATCTGAAACCTTCGACACGCTTTGTAGACAAAATATCTTTGCGCCAATGCGATGGTCTTTGATGATATCATTAAGACTTAGAAAACTAGTCTGATTATAACTGTGTTTTTCTACACAGCAATAATCGGACAATTCTCTTCGATATCAATCACTCTAAGTGCTAGATGGATTAGATACCAATAGATACACCGAGACAAGAGCTGTTTACAATAGGGTCCTCCCAGTGTGTTTTCGTTTGAAAAACACGCATCACAATTCAATAAGTGATAATTCTCAAAAAACTAATCCAAATCACCAAACTAACAAAACTCCCTTATATGATCATTCCAGCTGATTGGTCATTTGGAAATCCACACGGGAAAGTATCCCCATCTTTTGCATCGCTGTGTGTAAAAATAAAATCGGCCTGCGAATGTATTGTCTAGGTAAGTTTTACTACCAGTTTTTTTTTTTTTTTTTTTTTTTCTTTTTTTTTTATCAGCGTTATTATTGTGATTAATTGATTTTACACCATTTCGATACATGATAAGTCTTATACTTTCGTAACACTTTGCGCAGGCCCGTTTGCGGTCACGTTGTTTTGTACTGTACAAAACGCTCGTTCTCCATCCATACTGCGGTCAGTGACGAATATATAGATCTGTGACGTCACAACATCCTTATACTTACTACTCGACTTTATTTGTCATACATATTTGACTAGAAATAGATCTACGTAACGAACCTTGTTTTTTTGCCTTAAAGGCCCATTAAAGGAGATTAATGATATATCAAACTATATTATTTGGTAAATTTTTGGACAGATTTAAATAGTTATCACCAGAAAACACCGTCAACACAACTTAAATGTGAAAGTAAACCAGAAATAACCCAGATTAGCAAGTTTTCTAATTCAGATTTCGTGATACTTCACCTCTGACCTTGATAGTTGATACACACATTTTTGAACCGACCAATCAGAATTCGTTATTTTGAATATGTAAACAAACAGGTTGTTGATAAACATGATTGAATTGGAGACAATTATATTTCAAGCACAAAATAACTTATTTTAAATGAGTCTTTTTAATAGGGTCTCAATGCATTCGTAAATTAATTCTCATGACTTTTATGAACATAATAAAAGAACTCCATATATTTGTTCAGTAATTTATTTGTACTCCTCCCATTTGATGTGCCCTTAAACATATTTTAGATAATTCACAATAGGGCGCTTTTATTTCTACAAAGATAATCGATTCTTCTTAATACTCATCTATATAATATCATAAACCATGTTGGTAAGCTGGAAGACCTGAACTATTTATTGACTATTATACCATACATTTTAAAGTTGAAAAAAAAAACTTACACAGTAAGTCCAAGGTTTTTGTTTTGCTTCGCACTGGAGGCTGGCCTTCTATACTGTTATGTACTGTACAATACACTCGTTCTCCATCCATACTCCGGTCAGGGACGAATTCATAGATCTGTGACGTCACTACACCGCTATAGTCACCTGTAGACTCTATGACAGAAGTTGGATTGGGAGTTTGTACACCATCTCTGTACCATGTTATGGTTGATTTAGGGTTAGACGATCCAGAGGTACAAGTAAGAGTTATTTTTGCGTCACTCTCAACAACGATGTTGGACACGTTTCCGGTTAATGCAGCAGTTAATGGGCGAACTGGAAGGAAAGGATTGGTCTGACCATGTTCATCAAACGAAAATACTTAGTAAAACGTATTGGTATCTTTGTGATGTTTTACATCACCTGGGACATTTTTATTATTGCTATTTTTATCCATATAGAAACACTTTGCGAGTGAATGAAGATAATTTTTGCGAAGGCTTTTCGTAGTTTTCTCATCACGACTCCTACAGATATTTATCATATCATTTAAAACAATTGCATTTAATCGTTACTTTATCACAATGAAAAAGAAACACATATAGTTCCATTTTCTTTTTGTTTTTCATGCCTAACATTTGATTAAAGTGACCTCTTGATGAAGGTATCATCATTAAGTATTATTCACTCAATGATGGCAGTTCAACCGAGGAGACTAGATGGGCAGCAAACTACCATTGCATAAAGGTGGGGTCCAGTGTTGATAAGTGTTAAATGAAGCGGTCCTGTAACTTGGGCTCCTGGGTTTATGATCCATTCACAGTCACTGGTTTCTTTCGAGTACCTTTTCGCATGATACGTCATAGTCCTAACCCTTAGTGAACCTCATAATACTTTTGTAGAACTAAAAACCTGTTGATACGCCGTAAACCCCATTCGAAATATGAAGAAATTGTCAACAAGTAAAACTAAAGTTAAACCCCTTGCAATTTATCATTATCATGCTTTTAACATAAAGGGATACATTTATGTTTATTGATTTATCAATATGCTACATACATCTAACGTCCGCAGTTCCACTTCCAGTAAGCGGCGTTTGTAATGTCTGATGGGCGACATGACACACCAATGGTTTTCCGTTCTGCTGTCTTTGTAGTGTCTCTCTATACCACGCAACCGCGCTGAATGTTTGCCCTGTGCCGCTGGTGACGCTTGGGTTTGACGTTAAGTTGTTTCCGTTCATTTGCAACCACACGTCTATATTATCTGGTCTAAATCCAGACGTGCGACAGTCTACTACCTTACCAGAAACACCTTCTACAACCGGGTATGACGTCACCACTGGCGGAGAGGGCTTTACTTTTTAAGAAATACAAACATTTCAATCAACAATTATGTGTGTGTAGTATTATTGCACCTTTATGAGTTTCTTTCTTTTGATAAAAGGTTCTCATATTATAATGTTCCAATGTAAGATAAAAACTAGCTATAACCACAGATCCATTTTGTTTCTGTGGGAAACCAGTTAACAGTTTGGAAAGAGTAGGCTACTATTGAGTACTGGTGACAAAATATCAGAAGCAATGAATGAAGAAATAACAGGAACGCGGATAGGTAGGATAAGTGCAGCAGTATAACTGAAAGTCCGTTAAAACAGCACAAAACTCCATTCCAACTAATACTCTATTTTCATTTTTGACGGATGACAGGTTTTTGTTTGTCATTAAAACGAACCCAGTCGAATCAAATATCTATACCATGACTATTATTTGCATTCTTTATTGTTTATGAAAATCATTTTGACATGAACATCCATATATGGTATATCATGAAAATGGCTGGTCATGACCATTCACACATATCCTTCATTAAATGTAATTTTAATATGTATGCATGCTTCAAGAATTTAATGCAGAACGAACAAGTGTTTTGGGGAAATTTGTAGCCAACCACATGTTCAGATTGATCTGAATACTTTTTGTTTTAATTCATATATTAAGGAAATATTAATTCCATTTCTTTAAAGGCATATCAAAGGAGAGGAGTACAAATAAATTACTGTAAAAATATATGGATTTTTGTTAATATATTCATAAAAGTCATGAGCGTTAGTTTAGGAAAACATTTAGACCCTATTAAATAGACTCAATTAAAATAAGCTATTTTGTGCTTCAAAATAACGAATTCTTATTGGTCGGTTCCAAAATGTGTGTATCAACTGTCAAGGTCAGAGGTAAAGAATCAGGAAATAGGAATTATAAAACTTGCTAATCTGGGTTATTTCTGGTTTACTTTCACCTTAAAGTTGTGCTGATGGTGTTTTCTGGTGATAACTATTTGAATCTGTCAAAAAGTTTACCAAATAATACAGTTTGATATAGCATTAATCTCCTTTTATGGGCCTTTAAAGGACAGCTTGAGAAAAACACCTGCCTACATTGAGCTAATGGACATACATCATCCTAGATGTTAATAAAGTATTGTTCAATGTGTAAGTCGCAATTTGTACGACTTTTAAACACATTTCTTTCAGTAACATTGCGATATTTGTCTCATCATAAATGGGAGGTGACCGACCCTTTTCCTCACTGCTCGTAAGAGCTGGTCAAGACTGATAAATCCATAAGGTATTTCATTTGTCGACTGGGAGACTTCTCATGAAAATTCAAATATACGTGATTACTGATTTGAATCCAAGCGTCGAGGGCCTTGTGATCTCAAGTTCAGTACCCTTTCCACGAGACCATATTGCAGGGAGAACCAGAAAACCTTGTTCGTGGTAGAGTAATGAGCCGTTCTCTGGCCAACTTGTCGAGATACATTCAAATTTATATAGGCGGTTCCTTACTTAAAAGGTTCTTAAACTTCTAAGAGAGTTGTTTGTCTGCAGTGACTCCAGTAATGAAGAGTATGGTTAAAACTAGTCGTTTTTTTTAATTCATTAAAGGGAAGTAGGGTGTTCTGAAACCTTTATGTTTATTTTAAGCCCTTTAAGACAACCAAAACAATTATTCCGAATTAAGTTTACAAGTTCCGCAGATAGCCAAGAAACTAATATGCGAATTCGAATTGTGTGCGATCGTTTACTTACGATTCAGAAGAAGTTGTACTTGTACGGTTTGTTGAGACGGTAGAGGAGGACTGAAGGATGACTGACACACAAACGTGACGTCATCATCCTGATTACTGGGAGTAAATGTGTGAATCACCACTACCATGAATGTACCATCACTGCCTTCTTGGGACGTCTTGGTGGTATCTAAGGGTTGTGTTTGGGTGTTGTCTTTATACCAATATAACAAAGGCTCGGGGTATCCACCCGTAGATGTACATTGGAGTGTAAGCACCTGACCTTCTGTGCCTCTGACGACCGATCTTGTACCATCGAGAGTTTATGCATTGCTTATTACGGGTGGCTGAGGTAAAACTGTGAAAAACATGGAAACACGAAATATGCATGTAGTTAATGCTTTTACTCAAATGGATGTGTCTTCGTGTACTAAAGACCGTATCAACCGAAATAGGTTGCTTTTGATAAGAGCAATGAACATTCATATAAGTACAACAATAATGTTCCAGTTAACCCACCGAACACTAAATCGATCGGCAAAGCGCTTCAAAATGAGTATTTATGATGGTTGACAACACAAACGCATAAACCAAGAAAAAAACAAATAATAATTACTCATAATGTGGAAACATATCCAACGAAGATTGAATGCCCGTAATTGTCAACTGTTTGATTCAAGAGGAGTAATCAAATAAAGTTTATCATATCTATGTATGTGTGAAATTGAACAGCAGACACTATATCCCAAAAAGAAAATCATTTCACTAGCAAATATATTGCCAATAATCCTTCTTTTCGAACACTGCTGTGGAAATAAACTCTTCCAAAGCATTTCTTTTATCAAAGCTTTGGAGGGCTGGAGGAACGAAATAAAAAATAACGCATTAAAAACATATAAGACATTTAAGAATTGTTACTTTCCATAACCTTATCAGCTCTCATCAATTCCTAAAGTAGGGCGATCATATTTAGCTCAATTTAGATTCGGTATTCTCCCTTCGCACATAGAAACTTGAAGTCATGTGGGTCGTCCTATAAACGAACATACATATATATTATGTAGGCCTTATGATAATGAAATAGAAGATGAATTTCATTTTCTTTTAAAATTCCCTAAATATGACGACCTAAGACATAATTCATTCACCAAAATACATATCGGAATCCAGATTTTTAATAACTTAACCAATGATGAAAAATTATATACTTCCTAAACAAAGAATACCTACACATAGCAAACTATATTCATAATGCCTTCAAAGACAAAATTCCAGTATTTTTGATTAACCCATTACTCAATAATAATTTACAATGTACTTAAAGAGGCGACATAAGAAACTGGGGTTGTGTCAAAATTTCGACTTTATAAGAATGTTGACTCTCTTTCGCCACACTATTTTCAATTCGTATAATTAATACATTGCACTTTAAATATGCACTCAAAATATAAGGATATTATTAAATGTTATTATATCTTCTGGACTTATTGCTTAATTTACAATTTTACAGTTAGTCAAAATGATCATTTCTTCCTAGGTGTCTTTTTGTTTATTCGGTCCTTTGTACTGAGCTATTTTTTATTGTTTGGAAAGTGACATATTGGCCCGACGTGGTCGGGTGTTATATAATTATTCATTATATACCAGTGAGTATTCCGGAGTAAATACAAACGATGAAATCAGGCACGACAGAACAAAATTCCGTATTACACTCAAAAATCCGTATTACACTGCAGTGTTTTCCGGCTTTCTATTTTTAGATATGTCGTCATTTTCAAGCCACGCCCCCTAAGAACTACTTTTATTGGTACTCGATTATTGTTTGCGGTGGCATAGTAAAGAAAGGCAGAAAACCAATAGGTCAAGGACGTACTGTATTTTAATGAAAGCAATCAATCTGAACACATCGGGTTTATCAAATGAAAACACCTCTGAAATAATAGGCATGACGCCATATTGGTTCCCAGCGGAATGACGTCACTTCACTTTCGTGTTAAGAAATAGATCTTAAATGTGAAATCTAAAAAGTCGTTACACTTGATTGAGGAAACAACTTTACATGTCACAACCACAATTTTGCCATTTGGTATGATTTACTGATAAAAAAAAGTTATTTAAAAGGATGTCCTACCCTTCCATACACATTGAACTACTTAACTTGCACGCTTAGAAAATGTGTTAATTACCGGATGCCGATTTACCCGAAAAATTGTAACCCTACACTTATATCCGAGGTGTATTTCACAGCTCACGGAAATACCCGAGTAGTCCCGATTGGAAAGCAATGCCAACCTGAATCAATCAACCGCCTACATTACAATTGATCAAGTCGAGAAGAACAAACAAATCATATCAGAGTAAAAATCCCGCTAGGCTCCCATAAAGTGAGGAACGAACGATAACTCTGCAGAATATTGAAAAAAAAATACGTCATCAATGACGGATTATGACGAAGAGTTGAGGTCTTTATGCGATCCATTTTCAGTAACAAGGACAACACGTTTTAAATTTAGCAATGGGACCCTCAATGAGTAAAGTTATTTGTATCGATACAACTTACAAAAATATCGCAATTTGTAGTTTATTAATCCTTTTTTTTTTCACATTCAATGAACAAAAACATTGTGTTGACAGTTATACTCATAATCATTCAGAATTATATTGTTCCAACAGCGTCTAGTCTATGTTCGTGAGTTCGAATTGTTAAACACTTCCCATTCAGTAAACATCGTCCACACATCGAAAGGTCAATTTCTCATTTTTTTCCGATCGGTTATAGTTTCAGGAGTAGGTCCATTCCCATCGACTCCTATCGGGCTGTGTAACTGGCAAACCATGACATTTTATCATTATTGTTTCTGTTTTAAACGTTCACAGGACAAACATTGCAAAATGTAAGATAAATAAACTGTCCATTCACCAAGTTGTCAACAACCCTGCTTTTTCCTATTGCTATTCTTCAACCAGGGCTAGGAATCACGTGACCAAAAATGATAGAGACCGTGGAAAAAATGGCGACTGTCGTCGCGATTGTCGTCGCTTCGACTTCTCAAAACCGGTCAGTATCCTTTCATATAGCGAGTTCTTGCACGAAATGTAGCGCAATGTACTAGTACCTAAAAATCCGATTTTCTCCGACGCTTTGTGTAATGGTGCCATATTAACGGTTTCTTCAAACACTCGGCCTCAGTGTTTGAACCTCACCGATCGCAGTTGGACACGTGTCACGAACAGTGGAATATTTTTCATCTAAAACCTCTGAATTCGTTTTAAATCGTTCGAATTGACAAAAAAGTGTTACAGAATAAACATACAATCGATGACAATCACTTTCACAATGTTTTCCGCGAACCTAACGAATTTCTGATGAGCGTGATGCATCAAATACGACATGGATAGGGACCAGTACAGAAAAAAACTTGGAAAGGGCACAGGAACAATTTGCAATCGAGATGTACACAATGCGATTTGATTAAAATAAATCGAATGCTCACACTCTAGCAGACAAGTGTAAGTATAAATGATTGTAAGACGGTCGACAGCGAAGCTCAGATGGTGATTTCTCAACTAACAGGATGATTCCTAGATGATTATTTGAATCCCCCGACAATAAAAGATACTGATATTGTAGTTGATAAAGTAGATGTATATAATAAAAGGAATATTACTTCGTAGTATCTTTCCCGGGATTTGTATTAACTTCTCGTTGCATGAGAAAATTTTCATTACTGTTTATGCTTAACACATATAATTATGATAAAACATTCGTTCGTTCGTTCGTTATTTTATGGATTTGTGAGATCATCACAGATATCGCCGTATCATTGCATTTAGAGATATTAAATTAGACTTTTTGTAAAGGGTTAAAAGCTAAATCAACAATTTTCAGTTATGATATGGTTTTGCTTTATATCATACGTACTGAATAGGACTTGAATGACAGTTGATCGGACCCGTGACATACGGGTAAGATGTAATCCACCTTAATGCATGTCTTCACATCTCATTTGAAAACCAGACATGTGTTATAACCAGAAACACTTGAAAGCATGAAAAATGACACTTACCTCTTACAGAAAGTTTGTGCGTAATTATCATGGATGTGCTTTCTATATTATAGCGACAGATGTATGTACCAGAATCGTTCTTCATCAAATTGCTAATAATCAGGCTCTTTTTATTGTCTGAATACCATGACAGTCTTGATAACTTCTCTCCAAGGTAAGGATTCTGCGTTGATGAACCGGCATAATTGTATAGTGTGTTGTCAGGAGGACCCATCCATGATGGATAAATAGTCGGACTACCCGTGCATGCCAATGTTACGCTGTCGCCTTGTTTAACTACGGTTAAATCAGCGGCTGTGTCTTAAAAGCAAAACACGAGACATCAATATGTAGGTTTATGCTTTAAAAGATTTGAAATCGAGGCAAAGGTATGTTCTTTTATATTGTGACATTTACATCATAAATGATGGAGCAAGACGCCGTTTTTAAATAGAAATTTCTCATTTTAGTTGATAAACTGTATGTCCCTCCATCCTATTCTTATGACAAGTGTGGCACTTTTTTTACACAGTTTTGCCTTTTTAGCAATAGGCGAAGCCTTTTCGCTTATACAGCTCTTTCGAAATTTACTGAACGATAAGACTATACCTTTACATGAGATATAATTACATGCTCGTCTTAATTCTCAACACTTATTTAGCATTCTCTTCTATAGATTACATTTGAAAGATGTTCTCTTAGAGATGTGTGCATTTGAAGTTATAAACGTCATTTTTTTTAATTCACAATCCTTGTCACTAAACCAAAGACCGTTTTCAATTTCTTAACTTATAAGATCCTTAAACCCGGTTATTTTGTTAATTACCGTATAGTTTCCTTTCGCGCACTTTACTTTTGTCATATAAAGTTCATATTAATTGTTCTGTTAAATCTTTAATTTTGTTATCCTGAAAATACCTGATCTTGACCTTCAGCGTAGATATATCCTAACATCTATCTATTAAACATAGATTTTTTTCTTGCTCACCGAATGACAAATGCTTAGGATGTGAGGTCTAACTGAAAACCACCATTATAATCTAATTAAGGAAGATTTTTTTTATTTACGCCGTTTTTTCCCTCCTCGGTCGACCAATTTTCCTGTGACAGAAATGATGTATTCGTCCATGAGCATGCGTGGAAAACGAGTTTTCCGAAGACCCACGTGACAATGTTGTATCTAAAATCACCACCTTTTACTCTTAGTTAAAACGTTTTTTTACAAAATAAACCTGTTTAACGTTATTAGATATCTGCGACATTAATGTTCTAGATCTTCTTTTTATAGTAACTATCAGGGTTGGAGAGCTGTCAATAATCTAGTGCTATGTTACTTTAGGATTATGTGCTGTTCTTTTTACGATAGAAGACGATTTATTTCAAAAAGTTAAAATCTCCATCCCTTATTACTATATGCAAACCACACTCATAGGCTAGTTTGGTTTCTAAATCTAGCTTGATTTGAAATGAAAAGCGCACCTAGAACTTACGATTTGTCGGCTAAAATATCCAAACCATGGCCTTTAAAGAAAGACTGAAAACCATAGAGTAGAAACAATTGATATTTTCTATCTCTACATCTTTATTAAAGTGAGACCAGGGACGACCACGGCTTAATTGCATGCAAATAGAATGACATGAAGCCGGCCTCACAGTCGGTATCCTAAAAACGCCAATGTATTAGAACAAATAAAAAAACGCAATATCTAAATCTTTTCGGTTCATTTTTTAATGAATTGATTTGGTGAATAAGTTTTAAATTCTATCCATACGGTTTGAAATTGAGTGAAAGAATTTCAGACTTTTACATTGGCTACATGTCAATCAGGACCTATCACAGATAGAGGCTTTATATTTGACATGTTTTTAGTGGCTGCATTTAAATGCAAAAGTCAAAACACACTTAAATCCTAACAATTGAACATATACAGATTTAGCCGTTACATTATGCGTTGTTGTATATATCTTAAAGTGCTAGACATTTGAAAGATGAAATGTCAAAACTAAAATATAAAACTGTGTTTGATCTCTATTGTTTGAATTAGATCTATTAGAAATGGAGACTTCGTATTGTACATTTCTGAGAATCTCTCAACCTTATACATTTGTTTTCTGCAACTCGGGCAATCATTCTGAACCAATAGCTCTATTTCAACATGTTAAAGGCCATGCCACACTCTTAAAATAGCATGATTTCCTGATGTCGTTTTGGATTGAACATATTTTTACAGTTGTGCAATCGTATGAGTTCTCACGGTTTACACACGACACATTAAAGAAATACGAACGGTTAACAATGTGCACTTTACGATATTTGTTAGAGCACTACCGTCTTTCGTAATCATCAGTTTACATGAATAAGTAATTGGGTAATGTTCCTTTATTTAGCTAAGCATGTTACAAGTTGGTCAGTGGTAGCCTTTATATCAGCACTTAGACCATAAACAAACGTTGTGATATGTTTAGTCTAACGTGGTGTGTCTGATATTAGCTATGCGATGGCATTTAAATTGAAATCGAGGCTTTCAACATTTGGCACACAAAGTAAATTGAATCGAGGAATTACACTCTATTTTATAGGAAATAGATATTTGTAAACATGATTATAATCAGCATTGTCAGGAGAAGTATACGGAAAGGTTACACGACCAAGGAGTTTTAAGTCAGACACTAATTGAAGACGTTTGCCGTCCAAATTCAGATATTGTCGTTATGATGCTTTCGATGTTGGTTGGTATGCATGCTTTTGGCTTTACCTTTAGAAAACTTAAAATATTTAAATTAAACTATTTCTGTAAGATAGTTTGGTCTTGTTGCAACTTGCGCTCAATAGTATACATGTGCGTGTACAGGAACCAATGTCGTATGGCATAACTATACTATCAATATACAAACAAGCGGAACAACTTAAAAAAGACCCGATACGCTGCCCTTATCGGCCTGGAAAATATGATATGCTGAATTGTCTTTAAATCTGATATATGTACGTTGAGGCCAAATGATTGATGTGTCAAACGATACCTCCTTCAACACAATCAGACAGGTCAACCCGGAGAAATCCATGCTAACAAGCGATTAATCCTCCACATCCTCTTAATAACTGATTGTTGTATTATTGGGTCAGTTGACCCGTAAGGTGGACGATTTGAATGTAATTTACCTTCTTTATTTGTATTTGATTTTTATATCATTAATGTGTCCTTGGAATTGGCTGATAAACTCATGTTAGTGGTTTCTAATGTTTAAAAAGTGCCGTTTAAAATGGAACATTGTGTCTGGACTGACGCATCATTGGTTCGTGTATGGATATATTTCAATTAGTTGTGATTTTTAGAGTGGGACGATTTTGTAATAGATAAATAATTCAAAGGGTTATGAGATTATTCTTACCTCTGACAAAGAGAGACTCTCCTTGTTTTGTACCGTTATCACTTCTTCCCCTTTTTTCAAAGTCGTACATAATCGGAATGTTGAAATGAAATCTAAACCTCAATTCAACCATTGTATATCATTATTAGTTTTATTCATGATGGGAGATAAAGATAAGCTTTTTTGTGTCACAACCACTTACTTGTATTAGTTGTTATGTCATCGAATTCAACACTTGCTGCTGGTTTGGGTGGTATACTTTGAGGACATGTATATCTATGATACCAATATCCACAATGTTTCCTCATAGCTTTTGAGTCTGATAAGCGACAAACATGACTTTATTCACGGCAACGACACTAATGACCATAGTTATGTAGCAATGTAGAACAATGGAGTGAGTACATCATTTCACTCTTACCTTTTCCATGAAAAAAGGGTCCCACCAACAACACTTATAAATGACTCATGACCTGTTTGCTGGGGAGTTCTAAAGTAGTGTTCACTTACTTTAGAAAACATGTTTGGGCTATAACGAATAAAGGCATTAGGATCGGATGTTTCTGTGGAGATCAAATTTATATTAAGACCATGGCCTATGATCGACAGATCACAAATTTATGAGGTTCTTCTTTCCAATTAACCTAACTTTTTTTTTCTATTTTATTTCTCGTCAGAAATAAAAAAACAATGTTGAGCCCGATCTTCCATATAAAAAGGTACGATTTATTACATTGACATTTTTGTCCAACAAACCTTTAACTAAAGAATGATCGTTTGCACAATGTTTGCATCATTTGATCATGATAAGGACCTGACAAATTCTGACCTCTACAACACATTTTCGTGTCAATCAAACTTGGAAAGCATTTTCTTTTCTGAAAGAAACAGTATTTTCGAAGAGATAAAGTATGTGAATTGATGACTCTCTGTGTATTCAACTCAAAAAGAAATCATGCACGAAAGGAAGCGTTTCTCCCTTAATGGAGGTCTTAATTGAAAAAAAAACCTTGCCAGACTGTATGTGACCATGAGCAAATAAAACTAGCTTCATAAATTATTATTATAATGCCAATGATAAACATGTTCCTCCACTGTGTCATTATAAAAGTTGTAAAAAAGCTGCCATTTTGAACAGCCCTTTGATAAAGCACAATTTTAAATTACAAAGTGTCTGGCTACATTTAATTCAACCAATGAAACGCGGGTATATATGTAGGTAAGTTAAATAGGTCCATTGTCATTCCATAGACTGGTAATAGCATCTGAAGGGGCTTTTGGTTCGAATCCTAGTTGGACTTTCTTGCAGTTTTAAACTCCAGATTAATTATCTATTAAATTCACAAAAAGATTTAGCTAGGGAATTGGTTACGTCAAAAATGTATAAATGCTAATTTTCATGAATCGAAATATCTGGAATCTACAAAGGTAGTATGAATCCGTCATTATTGTTTGCATTCGTCTTGCAAGTCAAAGAAGTTCCGGTACACTGATTATATTTTGCTTCATGGTGGTATCAACTACTTTTCTTTGCAAATTGAACCGCAGCATTGCTTATAAACTCGATGGTAAATTAATGTTAAGTGATATCTCTTAGTGCACATCATTGCAACTTTATTTAAGATAAAAAAAAACACATTTAATATAGTTCAGATTTCACCAAAGCTTGAGAATTATTGTGGACTGTTTCCTTGTGATGTGAGCATAACCGTTTAGACGTTTAAACACGGATAATATCT
This sequence comes from Cerastoderma edule, assembly GCA_947846245.1. NCBI lineage: Eukaryota > Metazoa > Mollusca > Bivalvia > Cardiida > Cardiidae > Cerastoderma > Cerastoderma edule. The sequence goes on along the minus strand of OX401407.1, from coordinate 31,007,007 downwards.
TTATGACATTTAGCCCTGGGACAATTTGAATGTCGGTCTACAATTACATATGTTCTATATGTGGCATTGCTGTATACATTTTAGTTCTAAATTGACTCATCTTTTAAACCAGGTGAAAAGGGGATATTTCATTTATATTTTCTATTCCTTTCCTAAGAATATATATGCTTGTTAATCAACTGGTTGCATTAAGGAAGCCCGGTTAAATAAAGGTGTATGTTTACAAATAGTCTTAAACACAGCACAGTAAAATTACTATTAGAATACACAATAAACATTTAAACTAATCATTTATGTTAATAGTTTCGTACAATCTGTCTGAAATAATGTTCAACAAATTCTTATGAATTTTGATTTTAAGATACTTACCGAACATTTAAACTAATCATTTATGTTAATAGTTTCGTACAATCTGTCTGAAATAATGTTCAACAAATTCTTATGAATTTTGATTTTAAGATACTTACCGAACATTTAAACTAATCATTTATGTTAATAGTTTCGTACAATCTGTCTGAAATAATGTTCAACAAATTCTTATGAATTTTGATTTTAAGATACTTACCGAACATTTAAACTAATCATTTATGTTAATAGTTTCGTACAATCTGTCTGAAATAATGTTCAACAAATTCTTATGAATTTTGATTTTAAGATACTTACCGAACATTTAAACTAATCATTTATGTTAATAGTTTCGTACAATCTGTCTGAAATAATGTTCAACAAATTCTTATGAATTTTGATTTTAAGATACTTACCGAATATGAAGAATAGCAGTATTTTTAAAACCCATATCAACCACATTAAATCCATGTTACTAAACAGAGTGTACTTCCTTATTGATTAATAGCTGTTCTCCCGTAAACAAATATACATCTATGTCAGGATTTTATCTCTGTACGTATGCAAATATACCCATACTATACCATAAATACATACACATACAATCTATAAGATGCCTTGGTCTGCAACACCAATGGTAGTAAACTCTTCTTCACATGTGATGGTCTGTCTGTTGGTAAGAAGCTCGCTCGCGTTGAGGAAGTCTTTCTGTTCGAGGCCTTACTGCTTAAACAGCCCAAAAAGCGCTTGCTTACATGAGCTGGGTTTGAATTGCCGTCGATGGTATTGAATGTCCAAACTATGTTAGGGAGGTTTAGGTCTCCTCCAATCCAGAACGCTGCTTTCTTGAGGCTTGAAGGAAGTTTATTTTTCCAAATAAACATCTTTTCAGATGTAGAAATCGGATTATATACAATACCCCGACGACTTGCTTCTTGCCCCTTTTTTGAAGCTATAGAGGCAAATTCGCTCAAAGAGGAATACTTCGTATTTATGAAAATGTGTCTGTATTTACTGGAGAACTTAGAGCATTTGGACTTTTGCTCGTTCAGATTATCTCAAGGGCTATGTCTGACTTCATTACATCTCATTTATTTTCTGCCATTAAGGCCTCTACAACGAGATAAACATCAAACTTTTGCTTGTTAATATTGTTAGGAAGTATCTGAAATACCTTATACTAGGTAGTTGGTGCGATGTTGGATATCACGCCAAATGTGGATTTCAGGAAATGTATTTGAAGCCAGAGCAGTAAACGTACCACTCACCTAGTCAACATTGCCTTTCGAAAACCTTGTTTTTATTCCAAAACCTTTGTTATATCATTTCTTCGAAATGTCTGGCAATTAGCGGGAATGATCCAACAACTGCTTACAACAAACCACAAAGTGTCAAGTCAACTCGTTGGGACTGGTTGATATCCAAATAACACGAAGCCTTGAGAAAATGATTATTTTTCGACTGTGAACGTGGTCATTTTCACTTAACACAATCAATTTTGGGAGATGAGGCGCCGGTGTGTGTACCTTGCTTTGCTCCATTTGATATTATACAACTTTATTGTGCCTATCATTTTTTTAAAATAGTTCACGAAAGACATCTCAACGTCCAGCCCACGTGGTTACCTTTCGGGTCGGTAAGACTTAAACGTTAAAGTATTTGCCGTTCTTAAAGATACTCTCCCAGAGATGTGTGCAGTTCGAGTAATAAACGTCATTTTCTTATTCACAATGCTTTTCACTAAACGAAAGTTTGTTTTCAATTTCTTTACCAATAAGGGGCAAAAGTCCCGTGTTTTCGTTAATTAACGTTAAATGAGCCGTCGCTTTTGTCTGTTCTTCTTTGTGAAACCCAGTTTATATAAAAGTGGAGAAATACTCCTTCGCTCGCTTTGCTTTTATCACGTGACGGCTATAGATACATTTCATATCAATTACCTACCTTTAATTTTCCATTTTCACTTTGCAATTAAGATTACATGAATGCAGTTGGCAAATAAAAGTTCCTCTCGGAGATAGAGAATCAAAGACATTTTCTACAGTTTTATTAGAAAATAATCCTTTCATAGAATTTTCTAAATGTTTGATATAACTTAAAATTGTATTGTGAATTCTAAAATGAAAATAAATGCAAGTCGACGAGTAAAATGCCAATTTTTATGGTTGTTTCGGACAAAAATGTCCAAATGACCATACCATTTTCAATGGTACTAAAATAATTTCTGGAAGGTTTATAAACACAATAAACATGAAATCATACTTTCAATACTTTATGATTCAATCTTATATTAAGTTATAACAATCTGAACATTTTTTGTAATCCAAATCAGTTTTTCAATTTTTCATATTCGACAAAAAACAATGAAAATTGGTATGTATATTTAAAAAAATGAATTGAAATGAAGATAATTTTCTTATTTTTCAGTATGTGAATTAAAATTTAATCTTGAAATACGAAATTAAAAAAAATACATGTTAACTTAGTGACAGTATTCATGGCAACCGTATTAGAAATCATTCATAAAACGACTAAAATAAGTTTAAGATTGAAAAGTAGAAGCTGGGGTTTAATATGCATGAGAAATATGAAATCATGTTATTAACCTTTTATAGTTTTATGGATAATATGATTATTCTTTAAAAGGAAAATACATACAGTATATTTCAATCGATTAAAAACGTCTTTTCGACTACTATGGAAGTACCTCTTTGGTAACAGATTTATTATCTCTTGGCAGATGAAATGCGCTGAAAAATCTACCGAGAACCTCCTCAAACCCTTTGAAATAAATTGTCTTCTCCCGTGAAAATAACATATATTTCTAAAGTAACATTGAACAAGATGATTGGCATCTTAACAACCTTGCTCACAACTGTACAGAAAAGATAGAGAACATGAAATTCGCATATATGAAAGACCGTTTAAACAGGATTATATCGTAAACAACAATCGAAATTAGATGTAAGTCAAGTACTTTAGATAACATCGTCATTTTGGACTTCGAAACGTTAACCGCATATATGTATGAACACATACATCATTTTACTCAAGCGAAAACGGGTGAAGCGAGGTAAAACAAACAGCAAAAACATTAATATATTGAATCTTGCTCAATTCATTTAGGAGCATAATAGATACTCACATTTGTACATTGAAGGTTGAGGATCCGCCATGTTGTTGCTGTTGTGTATTTTCACTTTTAGTCGTCACGTGAATAGCAATACACTCCATTCTCCGGGTAGTTGTACCATATGTATCTTGGTTTTTTAGCTTTCGAACCATTACTTGTGCTTTTACTTTACAAAATTGCTTAAGCATATAGTCCGTGTATGTATGTGTATGTGCACAAATTTTTATACATATATTTAAGTAGGTGGTTGACTTGTTAGCAAGGTTTCCCTAGTTCGATCAAAATTGTCCGTGCTGATTTCATGGGATTTTCTCCTGACAAGACACATAAGAGCACTAAAAGAGTACTGGTAAATCTTAGGATCTCATAAAAATCTTCTAAATTTGCGTTCCTCGCAGCTTTTCCTTGATTACATGTCTGCGATGTGCCGGTTATAAAAAGACCAAGGGTATGATATAGAAAATAATTGAAATACAATACAATGTTTTATTCGTATCAAAGGCCTCTGGCCAAATATACATACAATTTACAATGTCGGGTAACAAAGGAGTAGTTTGACATGTGTTGTCTCTAGAGAACAAAAGATATCTTGTTATGACGTAGTTAATTTTAAACATGTGTAAAGCAGATAATGCATCAATAAACAAGTCATAATATCTTGATAAGAAAAGGAAGTAATTTAAGACTTACACCAACCGACCCTACTGAAAAGAAATAATTTCCTCTTTTTGTTGTATAAAAACCATTGTTACGGAAGGAGAAATTGCTCGTTGTGAGAAACCTCTCCTCTTGTCTCAGTGGATGATTTATCAATCAAAGTAAGCGAATTTACAGTCATGGGTTAAAGCACAACATCCACAAACTTCATGTCAATATTGTTTGGTGAAAACAAGCGTACTAGAAATATAAGCATATCATAGCAATAAAAACAATGCAATGAAAATATAGATATGACCTACAAATATCATCTTGAAATTCATGATAATGCATACTAGTACGTGGAAACGATTTCATTTTTTTTTTTTGATAGAACACATTGTTACAGAAGGAAATACTGGCTCTTTGTGAAAACCTCTTCTTTCGTCGGAATAATTTATTATGCAATCAAAGCAAGCAAATTTGGAGCCATGGGTTAATGCATTATATAAATGAACTGGATGTTGTGAGAAAACGAGAACCACGTTACTACGTTTGTTTACAAGCTCATAACAGTATTTGTTCCTTAATAGAATTCACTTGCCTTTTCGGTATTATTTCTTTTATTGCGAGAAGGACAAGCTGGAAAATATTTTCTAAGAACCCCCCAAAACGCCCGATATCTTTAAAACTTTGCAATGACGAACTGACCTTAAAAAAATGCAAGTTTTCCCTGTAATCCACTGTGAACATAAACAAAAAGCTGATTTTTGAAACTGATATTCATTTATTTCATTCATTGTGCTAATACAGTACAGAAATTCGACATATGTTGATGATTCAATTCAACATGCGTTTATTAATCAAACAGCCATAATAACTTACATACACCAGAAATGACTCAGCCTTAATGACAGAAACAATAATGCAAGGGACATAACAACGATTTCACAACCAATGAATACATGTATTAACTCCCATAATTTGATGCAACAATCCATGACACAGCCATTCCTTGTTTTAAAATTTATTTTTTATTTATTTCAAATAGCAGGCATGTCGGCAACACTTTGCCATTGGCCTTAACAATTTATAAATTTACGAAATATAGCAAACATTATAAAGCAATAGAAAACATAGTAAAATAACATGTACTTTTCACAGAAAAGCAAATACAAAATTAAATATAAAAAGAAAACAAGATACCCGATGGAATGACAGAAGAATTTGACAATAATTGATACAGAAAGAGTAATAGTTTACGGTTCATTGCTTCTAATCCTGAAAGAATCCTTTATAAATTTTGCAGTATTAAGTACAGTACATCTGTTTTCTGATTACAAAATGTTGTTGAATTTATTAACAGTAGGAAAAGAGGTTAATTTAAGATAGTCTGTTCGTAAATCTCTGTACTTTGGGCAAATCATTAAGAAGTGATACTCCGTTTCGACTTGACCCAAATTACACTGTTTACAAAGTCGATCGTTACGGTTTGTATTATTATGTCTACCAAGTTCTATTTCTAGCATTTGACATCCAACTCTAAAACGTATATATTCCTTTCTAAGTTGTGAATTTTGTAAAATATCCAAATACTTCTCATATTCAAAGTTAGGTTTGTAATTTTTATGATAACATAGTTTTGTCATGTTATTTAAGTTAGCTCTCCATTCTTGTATAAATTGATCTTTTAATCGAGTTTTGAAAATATAACTATATTTAAAATCTGAATTGAAATTTTGAAGTGCATCAGTGCAACCCAAACTGTTTAATAAATTTCGAATAGAAGAAGCCCAACTTTTGGCATTTAAAAGATTGCTTTGCTTGGAGTATGCTTCATGAATTAATGAGTCTGGATTCATCATTATCTTTATCCAGTAATTAAGCGCCCTTTCTTTACAAACAATAGAAAGGGGAATTCGACCTAACTCGCCTAATACAGCATAATTTGTAGTTTGTTTATTAACAGATAAAATGTGTTTGCAAAATCTAATATGAATTTTATCAACTTCTTTACATGTATAAATACCCCAAATATTTGATCCATACAGAATAATCGGTACCACCATAGTATCAAAAAGATTAAGTTTTGTTTTAATGTCAATATTTATTCTTCTAAAAAGTGCAAGAAGATTAAAATAAGCTTGCCAGGCTTTATTCACTTAAAAGACACAGAGCCGCACCATATGGAGTAACAAGTTGTGAGACAGTGTCTTTGAGGTTTCCACGGAATCGGAACTCTGTAGCGGCACTATCGAGAATAAAACTTTCATAAATCGCTTGAGACAAGGGACCGTGGTTTCAGGAAAAGGGATACAAGTGGGTTCACTTGTGATACGTAATATTTTCCATTAGAATGTCCGACTTGTTTAAACGCTTGTTTAGTTAAACAGTTTGTTTATACCCACACAAGCTGTTTTAATTAACACGAGTTTAAATCTTGTTCATACTTAACATTCGGATTTAAGAGACGATATGACACAGTAACTGTCCGTTAACCTTAATCGAGGTTTAGAGAGGCCAGTGAAAGATTAGACATAGGAATCAACTATGGCCGTTACATTGTTTCTAATAAATATTAAAAAAAAAAAAAGAGTTAACAGACATACAGACCATGATCAGGTCCTAAACGACATGGAAATGTCGGAAAGATATCGCTTGAATACATTGTCAAGTTGTTGAAGAAGGAACTAGTGAGGCCCACCCGACGTGGGTTGACTTAAAGTTAACAACGAAGCTGCAAGTGTCGTCACGATTTCATGCATCCGGTAGTATGTACCAGGTACTTGATGGCACAATGACCTACGACAATTTATATAGCGTTGTGGACGATTTATCAGCAGTGATCACCAGCCATCCCGGGACTTTGTGACATAGTCATAGGCAGACGAGAAATCATAGTTTATTAGCAGTTTTTACAAGAAGGCTGGCTTCACCCTATTTAAATTTTAAATCTATGACCTTTACTACGACCTCCTTTTTCAATAGTAATGGGAAATGGACGCCGAGTTTTCCTTAGGAATGTGGTCAAATCGTAGTAGGCTAAAATAAAATTGGTCTATAACTTCACAGAATACCAGGGATATATCACTGATTAGGTCACAAGGACAGTCATACGTCGATCGTATGGTTTTGAAGATGCTTAATCTAAAATTGCTTTTAACGTAAATGTCTTCTAGGTTTGGATAGTTTCCCTAGATGAGAAAGCTGTTTCAAGATATCGGCTCGATAAACAGGTATGAAGTCTCATGAGTCATGTATGGGGACTTGGTTCCAATGAAATGCTTTTGAGGGTGTGACGAAGGTAAATCTATTACAGTATAACAAAATGTTGTAGCGACTCTTAAAGTTCCGATCGAGACTAATCTTTGTGGCAAGTACCTTTTATAATATATTGACAAATATTCAAATGAAAGAAACGTGGTCATATCAGACAAAGGCTTTCCAAGTCTCATTTATAGGGACAATGGTCCACCAAACCCGCTAACACACTTTATTCTTTAATCATATCCAATCATATGACGACATAAAATGACGTAAAATAGATAATAATACGTCATCTGATATCATAATATGACGTCATCTACCTTTCACTGTGTTATGGGTCGAGTAATAAATGATCTCATAACTTCTAGTCCCTTGCAATGTTCTTGCACAACAGGTTTTGTGTCAGAGGGCGACTTTGGAGCAGCTTCGTTCTGAATCCGAGGGTGTTATTTCCCTTGCTTATCATATGAGTTTTCCAACCACAAGATTCTGAAAAAGTAAAACCTTGTGCAGTAAAGCACTTGTCACAGACACATGTTGTGTCTCGGACCATTATCTCGCCATTACTAACACCGACAACACTGTGAATTTTAAGTGCACCCTTTATCACATTGACTTCTTTCTGATGAATCTCTGATGCGACACAGGACGCTTCGTACTCCTCTCTTTCTATAAAGATATATACCGAATTTTGGTGCCTGTTTGCTGAGATCCCCACTCATAGAAGTCTCTCCACTTTATTATGTTAACCTTTCCTGTTTTAATCGCCGTCTCGGCAGACCTCTTTACGGCCCCGCCAACTCCATCACATGCCCTTTTCCCATGGCCAGCTTCAAAATATTGCCAACTTGCCTTTACATCTTCAAAGGTAATTAAATAACTTCTTGAAGGTTTATCAGCACAAAAAACATGGATTCATACATTCGATACTTTATAATTCAAGATTATTTTAAATCATTACATTCTGAAGAATTCTTGTAATCCAAATCAATTTTTCAAATTTTTGTTTTCGACAAAAAGCAATGAAAATTGATATGTTTATTACAAATAAATCAAGATATTTAAAAGTTGCTTTTATAGAATTTTCTCATTTTTCAGTATGTGAAGCGAAATTCAATCTTGAAATACAAAATGAAAGAAAATGTTTATGTTGACGAGTTAGTTTTTTTTGTAAAATGAAAGTTTCCATGGTAACCGTATTTGAAAAACATTTTAAAAAACGACTAAAATAACACTAAACTTGAAAAAAAAGCTAGGGGCTCAATATGCATTATAAATATATAAATATGTTGATAACCTTTTATTGTTTTATGGATAATATGATTATTCCTTGAAAAGAATTACATACAGTAAATTTCATCCGAATTAAAACGTTTATCCGACTACTATTCAAGTACCTCTTTGGTAACTGATTATTATCTCCCTTGGATGCGCAGATGAAGTGCGCAGAAAAACTACTGAGAACGTCTTTAAGACATTTGATGAAACGGACCCCAGGTATCCTAAAGAAGAAACGTTAGGCACGGATGACGGACTCTGCAAAACGTGTGCCATCAGGAGAGCTTGGTAAATTGTTTTCAGTGTTTGCCATGTGTGAGTTGCTGATGTTGAGGGCATGATGCCCGACAACATTTATTGCAGATGAAACCCAAACTATTAGATTTGAAAAGGATTTTTTCCCCGGAGATACTTATGAATAACTGTGTTGACTGACCGTCTCTTATGGAGATAATATCTTTTGGAACACAGGCTGCATTGTGTCTGAGGCATTCTGAAAATAATGTTACACACTATTATACCTATTGTATATCAAGTTCAAGCATTATTAATTCTGTATTGTTTTATACACATCTTATTATAAAAATCAAATTTGATCAATCTTATTACTTTTGGAGCTTTTAGGCTTATGGACGTTCACATCAATAGATTAGCATTTTCATATCATAAAGACAAAAAAAAAATATGATATGTATTCAGCAATTAGGGCGGTTGCTGTGCTGGTTGGCCCGGTGTCAGGATAATGTGACTGGGTATGGTATCATACAATGTATCTTCGACGTGATACCGGAGCGTGGCAGTACTATAAAGGTAAAGGTTTTGTTTACAATAGTGTCACCCCTATTGAAAGGGTCAGCTAGTTTGGCTTATGATACAGCTTTCACTAATAATACCAAGTACCTCCAAACTTCTATCACTATGCCAGGCGAATAAGTCGGCAACCATTAAATTTAACTAGCTCGCGGCTCACGAACCGGCCATTTCGGAACAAGTCCCAACTAACTATAACTTATAGGGAATCGATCCCTGTTATCCTGCATTGGAATCTGCCTTACTCACCACTACTTCATAAACAAGTCTTATAAGATAATCACATTATGTATAGACCAAATTTACTAGTGAAGAAACAACATTCTCATCAAATTTCATACACAACAAACAACTTTATCCTACAAAAAATAGTTCGGAGCTTGTAAATACAACATTTGATAGCATATGCACCGATATCGTTTTGATCTACAGCGGCTTGAAAATCGGAAAAATTCGGATGGACTAAACAAACCCATCAGAAATAAAATCAAAACAACCATCATAATGTAAGTTATGCAAATTCACCTAAAGGTAATTTAGAGTTGTTTTTTTTTAAATAGATATATAACATGTTCAAAATGCATCGATTTTATTTCATTTGGATTCGATTCAAACATGTTATTTTCTTTATTTTAACCTTGAAGCCACGCTGCTCCAGATCTGAAATTTTCCAGAAATATCAAGGATATATTTACTAATTTACTGTGTAAATATCACAGATGAAGCGGCATTGCTTCATAGTATTTTTTACCCTAAAAACCTGAAGAAATCGTTGAGTCACAGTTATAGAAGGATACATGTTTCTTGGTGAAAATTCAAGTTGGAATAACAAAAAAAGAGTTATAGTTCCTTTTTAAGATATTTTTGGTTGTAATTATACAATTATTAATTCTGACATTTAAGCCATTTTGTGAACTTACACCTTTATTTGATAAACTGACATATATAATTAAGGACGATCTCGGTGGTTTTATCTGCGCACTTCATCTGCGCATCCAAGGGAGATAATAATCTGTCACCGAAGAGATACTTGCATAGTAGTTGGATAAACGTTTTTTATTCGGATGAAATTTACTGTATGTAATTTTTTTCAAAGAATATTCATACTATCCATAAAACTATAAAATGTTATTAACATTATTATATATTTCTCATGCATATTAAACCCCCAGTTTCTATTTTTCAAGTTTCAAGTTATTTTAACGGTTTTTATAAATGTTTTTCAAATACGGTTACCATGGAAACTGCCCTTTTACAGAACAACTAACTCGTCAACATAAACTTTTTTTTGCATTTTGTATTTAAAGATTAAATTTTCCTTCACCTACTGAAAAAAAAATTCTATGAAAGGATTTTTTTCAATATCTTCATTTATTTGTAATATGCATATAAATTTTCATTGTTTTTGGTCGAGTACAAAAATTTGAAAAACTGATTTGGAATACAAAAATTGTTCAGATTGTAGGAATTTGAAATAACATTGAACTATAAAGTATTGAATGTATGAGTTCATGCTTTTAGTGTTAATGAACCTTCCACGATGGTAGTGTCATTTTGACATTTTTGCCCAAACAGTTACCATGGAAACTGTCATTTAATGAAAAAACTAACTCGTCGAACTACATTTTTATTTTCAATTATGAATTCACAATAAAATTTAAATAACATGTCAAAAATTTAGAAAATTCTATGAAAGGATTATTTTCTTATAAAACTGTAGCAGATGTCTTTAAAACAACATACAATTTCCTATTTAATGCTTACTTTGTTGTTGCGTACATGAAGTTCTGTGAATTGATGAATTTCGGAGTCCTTGATCTGTTTGCGCACTGGCCTTTTACGAGGGTTGTTCGGAAAGTTCGAATTTTGTTATAAAAAAGCGTATAACCGTTTTTGAATAGAACAATATAAATCAACATAAATTTCAACATATATGCTACTAATTCTTAAGAAATCATTGATGTATTCAAAAGATTTAAATTGTTCCTGCACAATATAAAAACGTTTTTTCACGTTCAGTATATGATAAAACAAGTGAATGCATGTATGTATTAAATTTCAAGTGTATCGAACAATTTTACACAGAGATATAACAAAATTCTTCGAACTTTCCGAACAACCGTCATACACGTAAACGACTGTACAAGGAATCTTGTGCATTCCAACATTGTCAGTAGCTATATTTAAAACTCAGTCAAACTCCATAATATTAAATGAAAGTAATCCTGAATTCAATAAATCAAAGAACTATGAGAGAATAAACCATAACGTACATTTTGTAAGTTGGAGGGTGTTTCGTAAAAGAATAATTTGAATTGACAAACACGTCAAAAGATTTGGAATGAAATTCGAAGCATCCACTCTTTGACAGCTTCCCTGCAACCTACATCAACATCCGCAATACAGTGCAACGATACACTCAAAATGGCTCTCGATCCACATGTTTTTAAAATTGATCCAGGATAAACTAACAATACTCAGTCATAGGGAAATGTCGACAGGTATATGCTTAAAAAATGTATATTTAGACTTAAAGACAAAGCGAAATTAACCATCATGATGGACTACCAAAGCATTTCCTCTAAATGAATATAAGGTCAAGCTGTCAGAAAAGACGAACCATTACAATACCAACGCTCAAAGTGTTAAGCTCCTGCTAACACAAACGAATTAGTTAATACAGACTGAGAGATTACCATTTCTATATCTTACGTATCAACATCCTGCTTATTCATACACATCTATTGATCATACTGTTTGTAGTCGCAGATGTTTTCTTGATTTCCCTTACATGGTCATACACCTGTTACATTTGGGATCTTGAATTCCCATTGACTCCAATGTTAATTCAGGCATTTTCAAGACTCTGCTGAATGAAGAATAGTGTTTTTTACACTTAGCTATATACAGGAACATCAAGTTTGGCCATTTTACTCTCAGAAACTGTAATAAAATGGACACCTCAATCGTCTCATTTTTTTTCTACGGAGCAAAGTGTATTAGTACCGTCCGAAAATCAGTGCACTAGCTGTCAAATCTAGCCGAGGTACCGGCATTTGTGTTCATACATCCCAAACAAATAGTCCTGTAATAAGCAATGAAAACAAACTTTGGGAGCATTGCAGGACTATAATCTATACAGGAAACACATCAGTATTCTACCAGCTCATCTCTTACCAGCAAAACTATGCACCAGAAGTCGAAACTCAAAATTTCTAAATGGAACTACTTTTGGGTACTACGACCCGGAAGTACTCCGTAACAGGTGCGAGACCACATGAGGACTTACATGACAATGCTCACTGTCACTACTGAAAAAGGAACTTCTATGCAGGAAGGCGCTGGAACCTCCATTAAGCGGATTTGAATATACTCCAAGACGGCTGTGATCAGTCCAATACGTCTCTGGCATTTCTGGATCGCATGACCTTGCTTAACTGTTGATCTCTCTTATTAATGAAAGGACACATGAAAGGGCAAAACAATACTTGCAATTGGATTGGACCACAAATAATAACAACATTAGCGAATGGCCCTCTCCTATTCTGTAACTTAACGTATAGTTATACTTTTTTTTTAGATGTGAGTTTAAGACTAACCTTAAATCGCCAACGAATATGTTTGTATGTGTACCAACACAAAATGTAAACTCTTTTCTATCAACATACTTGATCAGTTTGAAATAAACTATTCTTTAGACAATTTGGTCATTGGAAGGGTTTCGATTTGTCAACTAGCAACACTGTTTTACTGTGTGCATGTGCGAAGACAATTCAATGAATTAGTCATACATCAATAATGAACTTGCCCCATCACCCAGTACTTTGTATCTAGGAAGATTACATCCTCATATGTCTTCATCTGATCCTTTAGATACATGTATGTAGCCTTTTTTAATCGCACATGTTTTAAAAAAAGCCACGTAGAAGGTAGATCTCGCAAATATATCACCAATATAGAGTGAGCACCTTAAAAAACAAGAATTAAAAACAATATGTATAATTTCTCTAACATACCAAAGCAAACAACTAAATCTCGTTGGTCATTACATACAGGTATTGGAAGGGGAGAGAAGAAAAAACTCAGTGAGAAAAAAGGATGATACTGCTAAATATTTTGACAATTTTCCCCTTTTCTTCCAATAAATTCTTACCTACTAGAGCTACCATACATTATTTTTTACTTTAATGGTCCTTAAAATTCTCCAAAACCGGGCAGTGGAAAATGTATTGTTTGGTATAGGGTTTAGTCAGAGTTTACAGAGATAGATTACATATGTATCTCTTGTAATTTCAGGCTAAGTGTATCCAATTTTCATCGTTAAAGGGCTTTAGTCAGAATTATACTTGCGGTACATATCAATAGATTGGTCATACATCGATGATGATCGAGTATATTGTCCCATTCTTGTGGTGATATGGTTATGCAAGCCACGATATTGTCCTAATAACGATATCGTATGACCAGTGATGCATATAGCAATGACTGTCCTCGATAAATAATTATATGACCAAATATAGCTATACTGTTGGCTTTACATGCACGTAATTTATTCGGTAGTCTTGTGAAATTGATGTTGATGGGAACACTGAATTCTATAAACTTAGTGCCTAAATATCTGGAATTATGAAAGTTTTAGGTTTAGTGTTGTTTTTCGCAATTGCAGGTAAATATATATTATTTTATATCATTCATGTTTAATGTGAAGAAATGGCTACTTCCGTTTGAAGCCAACCGGTCTAATCTTCGTTATAGGTCGGAAAAAGTTGTTGACTTTTCTTTAGAAAGATAGATCAATTCAATTATAGATTCTATAGTTATATTGATATATGCAAGTCAATTTGAGCGCAATTTTATTGTGAACAGAAAATGTTACCCATGTAGCTTCTAAAGCCTTGGTTTCTTTGATAGTGTGGTCCAGCTTTATAAGGGTCAGTTGATAAGATGTCGAATGCAGGTTTCTTGTGTTTTCATATGCGTATATGCCTGTGTCTTATGAATATCAACACATTGTCGTTTTCAATGAGAATCGCAAAGGCAGTGACAGTCTGTAGTACTACTAGTTTATCAATGTCAGAAACGATTTATATAGTCTACGATCTGAATTACAAACTACTGCTTAATAAGGTTGTTACAAACTGCTGCTTCATAAGGTTGTTACAAACTACTGCATTATAAGGTTGTTACAAACTACTGCTTTATAAGGTTGTTACAAACTACTGCTTAATAAGGTTGTTACAAATTACTGCTTCATAAGGTTGTTACAAACTACTGCTTAATAAGGTTGTTACAAACTACTGCTTCATAAGGTTGTTACAAACTACTGCATTATAAGGTTGTTACAAACTACTGCATTATAAGGTTGTTACAAACTACTGCTTTATAAGGTTGTTACAAACTACTGCTTTATAAGGTTGTTACAATCTACTGCTTCATAAGGTTGTTACAAACTACTGCTTCACAAGGTTGTTACAAAGAAGCAGTGGTTTTGAAAGTGACCTCTATCAAGCTCTTTGCTGACTTGTCTACGCATTTCGGGGCCTTGTATATTGAATAGCATGTCTATGCAAAACATTGGAGTCTTCACTATGTACACCGAATGCTTTACTTCGTACTAAGTCGTTTGATCTTTATCAATGATGCTTATATTTGTTTAGGCTTGTCGTTAAGGTGTTCTATAAATTGTGAATGAAATATCTTAAAATCAAGAAATAACGATTTCAAAATCTGCGACACTCAGCATGATATTTGATGAATGTTTTAGCTTGATAAACTATCTTCTGGTAAGAATAAGGAATAATTCGTCTGTTTCCTTCACCGTGTACGTCATATCAGTATAACATAACGCAGACGGTTTAAGAAACACTGTTACAAAAGAAAACAGTATGTAAACCACCCTTTTTTTGTCACACTGATTTATTGTCTAGGTGACAAATAAAATACTACTTTTCGTACAATATAATTGACACATGCTCTCATTTTAGATATCTGACCAACGTCAATATGTCATATGCGGTATGCGGGATTATTTAATGAAAGTATACGTAGTGCTATTGACGTTGTACGTATTTTTAAAACATGTAATAATCTGAAGGACTAAAAGGCTTGTCTTAACATGACGAGCACATACTATTTTTTTTTAAGTTAATCAATATGTTCCTACCTGTCGATGACGTGACATTAACGATTTTCTTATGATGTTCAAGCAACTTAACCCTTTCCCAAACAACAAATTTTCGACTGTCCCAAATTAAAAGAGTTTGCAGACGACATTTCAAAATGTGATGAAATTGTAAAATATTTTTCTGATAGGGCAGAAAACATTGTGGGAAAAGGAAAAATTGCTCGTTACGAGCAATTTCTCCTTTTCCCACAATGTTTTATAAAGTCGTCTGCAACAAAGTAGTCAAATGTCATTATTGTTTGGGAAAGGGTTAAGCCGGGGGGAAAATACGGAATACGTTCATCATTTTTTTATGAAAGTGTCCCAGTATATAATGACGATGACAATTTGGAGACTTCACCAAACTTCAAGTGACATAATTCTATTGATAATGAAAAAGCTGTTTTTCCATTTAAAAGTTTGCATTGTTTGTTTGTTTACAAACTTCCAGAAAAGAAGCTGAAGAAAGAAGCGCAGTCAGTATAAAGTTGTTTGCAACTACAGTAATATTTATAAATCATTAAGTTACTATCCCACAATGACTAGGATCACTGAAAGCCGCTGCGGCTGGGACTCGAAGAAAGAAGTTCAAACTAAGCAATTCATACTGGCAATGTCCTATTATATCACTGATGTCTACTCAATATTGAAAAAAAAAAATGGATCTTAAGACTTATTAAGATGACGTCTGCTTCTAATATCGTTTAGTATTTGTCCAAATCTCATTAATGGGGGAAATTGTTAACCTGCCTTTTTTCTCCATTTGATAATGACTTAATATTTTCAACGGTTTGACGCCTGCTACTAAATTTCTGATTCGGTTACATACAGCAAGTATTGAAAAAGAATGCATTTAAAGCTAATTCAATACAGTTTATTTTCAAATCTTGCGACGTTCTTTAGTAAGACAACAATTCCAGGATAACATATGTTTTATATAAGCTTATTTTGGCGCTTTTAACTACAATGTTTTTATTTGTGTCGTTCATTAAGTCCCCTCACAACTTTATTTGGTTGTTATTTACTTTTATGTGTCCGCAATATAACCAAAACCGTACGGAAATAATGGTTAAATCGAAGTGTGGTATAACCTGTCAAAACCATACTTTGATTCATGTCACCCGTTTTAAGAGACCATAGTAATTTCTGAGTCACATACTGAACAACATAATTTGATCAATCAATAAACCTATTAATGGACCAATTAGATACAAAACATAGGTATGGTTTGCACCGTGACGTCATTTATTCGTTCGGAGGTTACCAAAATTTAAAGAAAGCCCTCAACATCTAAGAGTGGTCATTCAATGAATCATTCATCAGCTGAGACACAATCATTATGTGGTGCGTCTCCAATCGTTCATGTTTAAATTACCGGAAATGCCGATTTAATTCAAACTCATGGATTCCATTGGAGTGTTCTTGGGTAAGACATTGCAGAACGCTGCATAGTACTGGTGTAATCCAGGAAAGCCGTTAGATAACTGAAATACAGTTGACACGGCGTTAAACCTCATTAACTTAAACCCATGAAGTTTTCAATAGTTTAGCCGTACCACAAGTTATGGGATTTGAACTTGGCGTCTAGGCTCATGGTCGTAATGTATTGCTACAGTATATTTTTACAAGGCATTTTTCTAAATGAATACAAAGGAAGCCAAATAAAATGAGCTGCCAATGCGTATTAGATACTTTTGTAATGGCTTTGAACTAAGTTACATCAATTAGCAAATAATATATTTTTTCTTATGTTGTTTTACTCTATTTGTGACTTCCTCATACTATTATTTGTTGTCTGTGGGCAAGTTTAAATTTCCCATTCTGTAAAATTGTTCGATCTCGTGCATGTGTGATTAGTGCAATTTTGAGTTTTTTCTTTCCTTTAATATTTTTTTGTGTTCATCTATGAAATAGAAAGGAAAGTGCCTCTTGAGCTACAGCCACGACACGTTCTCTTATACACGCAATAACATGACATGACGAGGTTACAAGTTAATTCGAAATGCTAATTTTCTATGTAAATTCCTTTTCAAAGTCAGGTTATTAATTATGTCGGGAGTAACCCCACTTATAATTAATATTTCACCGGATTGTAGTTTTTACCTTGTATCCTTATTTTCTTATTGTTTATTGCTTATGGATCATACGTTAAAATCGATTGACCTTAATTTTGTCATGTTTGATAAGAAAGAGAGCTTCTGTTTAAAAATACTTCCTGTGCAATTGGGAAAATATGTCATACTTTGACCCAGATTGACTAATAAACCAACTAGTTCGTACAGGCAATACACTGTTATGACTGTAGAATACTTAACATGAAACCAGTGATGGCGATTTGAAAAGAAAACTAAATTTATTAAAATGGTATGCTGGTATGCTTTAAGCATAGAATACATGGATGGGTACATAATTCATCATTATAAACCCAAATTACCGTTTCTAAAGCGTTAGATAAAAAGCAACAAGTTATGATTACTTTTCAATTAACAAATCCTTTGTTGGGAATGTAATCCAGTTTTGAGGAACTCTTCTCTAAGGACTTCTGCGTAATGAAATAATCTTTATTTTCTGCTCCAATATTGATATTATCCAAGCTAGTATAATATCTCAGTAACAACAATTAAGGTCCGTTTGGTTTATTTATTTCTGTTTCATAGGACGATTTGTTTAGTTCTTTATGCAATGTTCCGAGTACACTTTGCGCAGTATGATATCGATGTGGTACAGTCGCTGAAGCCACGTATTTGTAAGGTTTGTCTCACATTATCGACTTATTTTCTTACAGTCAACAATGCTGTTTCGCAGTGGAGGGGAGGGGTTAGAATAGACCGCCCACCTAATCTACCGTCATCCTCTACAAGACAGGGCGGACGTCCCGCTGGAAGTCGACCACCGGGTTCGTTTGATTCGTACCGGGGACCTCCGCCGCCGCCACGCCGACGAGACTCTTTCGATATAAACTACTTCCAGAGGCGGAGAGAGCATTTCATTCCAGTGGAACTTCATCCACCGGTACTGCAACGACCAAAGCCAACGCCCTCTCCAAAGAGGAAGAGACCGAAAAATCGCAAGCGCAAAGGCAACAAATCAAAGCCATGGCGGAAGAATAAGAATGAAGCTACTCCACCGACAGAAGAAATGGTTACAAACGAGTATTTCACAACGACTGAAGCATTCACAACGACGTTCGATTACTTTACTACAACGACAGCACCGACAACACAGAAGCCAACTACGAGAGCACCAACAACACAAAAACCTACCACGACACCAGCCACCACAACAACACCAACAACTACCCCGTCAACTCAAGCGCCAACAACTAAGGTGTCAGTTAACAACCAACAGTACGCTGTAGCCGGTGCACAGCCGCCGCAGAACAAATCCCCGGAAACAAAGGTGTCATCTGTGTCCAACACAAACAAGATACCAAGACCGCCGCCATTTACACGATACCGACCAGCCACACCAGACATCGCCCCTCTTAGTCAGCAGAACGGTGCGACTACTGTACTACAAGAGCAGCGAGTGAGTGGGGGTCAGTCAACAACACAGACTCAACCGAGTCAGCCGAATGAAAGCAATATATATATAACACGCCAACGGACGATTGGTGGACCTCTACAGCCGGCACTCTCTTCGTCAGTAACAGGACTTGGCCAACCGAATGGCATAAACGGAGCACTACAACAAACCAATTCGGAGCCATATTCTTCTAAAGGTCAATATAATCAACCGCCCAGTTCGGGACCTGCTCTTTCGCAAACCCTGCCAAGCAAAGCAAATGGTATGGGCTTGGCTCAAAATCAACAACAACAGCAAACACATTCCGGTTCATCTCAAAATCCAAATCAATCCAGTGGTCAAATTTCAAGCAAGAGTGCATATGAACAACAGGTAACAAATGCTGGCTCATCGATTGCAGGAGCAAAACTGAGTCCTTCCAACAACATCAATCGGGTAAAACAATTAAATTCAGGACAGATGCCTTCACAAACACTAAATCAGCCGATTGAAAACTACAAAATTCAACAACAATTAAATTCAGGACCGGCACTGTCACAAGCTCAAGTTGATCAGCCGATTGAAAATAGCCGACTGCAACAACAAATAAATGCAAGACCATCACCCCAATCTCGTCTTTCAAAGTCGAACGATATGAACACAACTCCGTTTTATAAGAACGCAAGACTGTTGGGAACATTATCTCGACTTGATCAGTCGACAGATTTCAACAGAGTTGACCAAATTCAATCAGATACTTCATCAAACGCCCCAAACAATTTTGATGCCACCCTGTACAGTCCACAACGTAATCGTCCTATAGAAATAGATTTCCGAAAGCCAGTAGATCCCAAACCTTTGACTAAACCTGTTTTCAGATTCCCACAGGCTTCGTTTAGAAGACCGTCAGATGTTCCTACAGAAATCAAGTCAAAGGTTCTTTCTCGTATTTCAACCGAAGGTCCTTATAAACCGACTGGACCAAGCTCTGTAAAATTCTCGTCTGGCAGTAAACCATTGTTAGCTGGCCAATCAACTTCTGCTAAGACACTTTCACAACAGTCTATATCCTCTAACTCACATGGCGATTCACGATACGCGATAAATGATGTCTCGTATTCGCTTGAATCATCGAAAGTCGATGCAATTGGGGAAAATAGAGAGCCTGCGTCTGCAAGGCAATCGTCGTCAAGTCCTCTTAGCGGTATATCTAAGCCTTACGGAACCGGTATTCAACAGCAAATCGTTGCTGCTCCAGAACTGCCTATAAATAGGGAGAACAGAAACCAAATAAACATCGTGTATGACCAACCAATGACAGAGCCTGTAACAAACAGTGGAATATTCGATCGCAATAGCAAAGTTTCCGATGTGCGTGGTGCAGACATGAGCAGAAAGCCATCTATAGAGCAGTTACCATACTCAGAACCTACAAGACCAATTCCAAAGCAGGAATATTCAGCAGGAAGTTTTTCTTCATTGAAAAATCTTGACATGGGTGGATCCATAAGTAAAGAAATAGGAAGTCCTCGTCTCCCGTCTGTCAGTAGCATTGATCATGCGGGTTCACATTCTTTAGGGGCAGGAAAATCTGCTTCTTTTGATTCACAAAACCAGCAACAATTATATGCACAAGCTCAAGAAGTTTTAAAAACGATAGCGGATAAACGAATGCGACAACAAAACCCTAACGACGTTTTAGTGGCGAATTCTGTAAACTCGGCTTCCCATAAGTCGATATCAAACAACGAAGTTCATGCCCAACGGCAAACCCCACGTTACGTTCCACCTGAATCAAACAGTTATAAGTCAAGTGCAGGAAACAATTCTCAACTAAACACTTTGAGTGGCATTCAAGATTCTAAATCCGTGACGTCGGAATCGAGCAGTTCTTTGGATGGTAGTCGATTTCTTTCTCAACAACCATTCCCCAGTAACATCGCCAGGTTAGACAAAGTAAAGTCTGGCTCCACAAATGTAATGGGGAGTGGTGAGATTTATGCTCAACAACAAAAGGCTAGTTTCTCTCCCGCACCAGACACTGTAAAGTCTGGTTCTATCAAAACAATGACAAGTGATGGTATGTTTGCTATGCAACAAAGGCCTAGTTTCGTTTCAGCGTCAGGCACTATACAGTCTAGCTCGAGCAAATCAATGGCAAGTGATGGAATTTATAGTCAACAACAACAGTCTAGTTTCGTTCCTGTGTCAGACATGGTAAAGTCTGGCTCAAACAACGTCATGGCAAATGATGGAATTTATTCTCAACAGCAAACGTCTAGTTACGTTCCCTCGTCAGACATAGCAATGTCTGGCTCTAGCAATGTCATGGCAAGTGATGGAATTTATTCTCAACAACAAACGTCTAGTTACGTTCCCTCGTCAGACATAGCAATGTCTGGCTCTAGCAATGTCATGACAAGTGATGGAACTAATGGTCAACCACAAAGTCCTAGTTATGCTTCAGCTTCAGACAAGTTAAACACCGTCTCGAGTTATTCAATGCAAAGCGACCCTGTATCTAAGCACCGTTTTTCAGAGACCTCTGAAACAGGTTCAAGTAATACAAAGCCTATTGATCAAATTTATCCGAACTACGCCCGAGAGACTGTACAAATCAAGGGAAAGACTGGAGTAAATAGTGTATCTAATACGCTGCTGCAGAATCTTAATAACGCCCAGGGCGCTGTCAACCCCGGTGTAGATAGTACTAAGACAAGTGGAAATAATCCTCAACAACAGAAACATAATCTTGACCCAGAGGCTGTGAATTCGAGGCAATCTAATGCTTTGCAACAGAAACCAAAGTACGCAACGGGTGCATCTAATTCAGGCTCGGAAAATGTTATGCTAAGTGGAACTTATTCTGAACAACAGAAGCCCAATTTCGCCACAGGTACTTCAACCATGGGCTCGGACAGTTCTATGCAAAGCGGAGCTTATTCGGAACGACAGATATCTAATATTGCCACAGATATTTCAAACTTTGGGTCGGGCAACACCAATATGGCCACAGATACTGCGATCCTGGAATTGGGCAAAACTATTAAAAGTGAAACTTATCCTCAATCACAGAAACCGAATATCGCCACAGAGAATCTGAATTCGGCCATGAGCAGTGATATTAAAAGTGGAACTTATTCTCAACCGAGAGGATCAAGCCTCACCAAAGACACTGTAAATTCTGGCTCGAGTAAATCTGTGCCGAACCCAATTGAATCTAAATCCCAGCAAAGCGAACCTGTAAACATGCTTGGCACCGACAACATTAATGTGGCTCCGGATTTATCAATGGAAAGGGGTGTCAACCCATCTCTGCAGCAATCAGGTAGCACTCGGGTCTCCAACTCTGTTGATTCTGTTACAAGTAAATCAATGCAAACTGGTACTCAGTCTGAGCAGCAATCTGCTCTTTCGAAAGACCAATCTATAGCAGAAAAGCCAATTGTCGATTTGAATAAACCATCTCAACAGTCAGTTTCATATCCAAAATCCTCAGACTTGCCACAAAATAAAGCTTCTTCAACAAACAACAATTCGGAAAACCCCACGACGAAAACATTTACAGATACACAAACCTTATCAGAAAATACAAAAACAAGTTCGCCGTCTGAGCAGACAGTGCAAACACAACCAGCAGCATCGTCTTCTCTGAATACAAAGGAATCGCGAGTACAGAAAGTTGGTATGATGATGCTAAAAGTATTTGACGATTTCATGGCGAAATTCGGGGGTGCACCTTCCACGCAGTCAGAATCAAAACCAACCAAAGTATCTCAAGGTCAACAAATAGAATCGAAACCTATAGGAAAAGCTAATTCAATCACCTCTTCCTCGAATAGTATGCAGAACGATAATGTCATAAATCAAGCCGCTCAAGCAACGATTCCGAAAGCAAGGGATGAGTTTGCTATTCAAAGTACGTCGGACCAAAGCAGGCTTTCAAATGTAATAAGTAATAGAGGAACCGAAAGACAAGTCTCTAATGGTGCTTCTGGACCTATAGTTGGAGAATTGAATACAGCGCCTTCGAACGTCCAAGTTACCAATGGTGTCCAAAACTCTGCTGTACAAGATGTCTATCCAGTAGTAAATAAAGTTGCCAAACAAGGGTCTATCGGAAACAACAGTCCGTATGAAACGCCAAGTTCAAGTTCTAACAACAATATTGGATATCAATTACCAAGTACGACCTTACAAACACGTCCATTTGGCAATGCCGAATCTAAAGTCGTGTCTGGACCTCCCCCGCCCTCATTTAGAAGGGGTATGCCACCCATTGCTAGAAACGGAGCTAAACCTCTAAACGCTCAACCCGTGAATGAAGTAATTGGGAACGTTAACACAAACCAGCAAAATACAGAACCCCTCTATGTTCCTGTAAATGCGCACCCGCCTGTATTGACAAGACCACCAAAGGTCTACAATACGCAGGGGGGTAGCATTGCGCCGCAAGGTAGCGCCTACCCTGACCCGGCTCCACAGGGAACCCAGGAGGTTTATAATCAGCACCAGACAGTCGGTGGACGTCTTGGACCGGCCCCATGTAAGATGGCTCCCGTGTGTGCATCAGACGGTTTCACATACATGTCCAACTGTTTCCTGTGGGCGTAAGTCTTGAATTAATTTATCTTTAGTTTCATTTACCTTATCTTTAGTAAAAGAATGAAACCCCAAAAAATGTATGACTCAGATCATAAGAAGTTTTATAATCTGGTACTTAAAATACGATTTTAAGACATTAGCAAATTGACGTATACAGCACACTATTGCAAAGTTTTGTAAAATACAAGATTAATTAAGACTCAAATAAATATTTCTTGTTCAAGGTTGAGTTAGAGATGACTTGGCTTGCTCAAAACTCGACTAGATAGATAGTTTTCCATTCGAACGACCAAATCATAAATTCTTGGTATCGTGTGTAACGAAAAGTCCATAACAATGCATAAGTTGTGTAGCAGTGTCAGTTTGTATATATTTAAATATCTATGTTCCAAAGTATTACCACGGCTGGGTTTCAGTTTCCTTCACACGAATGCCTGTCTAGATGCTTTCTCTTTTCACACAGAGTACGTTACAGAGGAGCCATAACCACGATTACTTAATTGCTTTTTACTTCACCTTTTCGGATATTGACCAACAGAATTTCAAAACTCAGTTCACTTAAAAAATGGCCATGTTTAAACGTAAACGTGGTGTCGTTTTGCCATTTTGAACAAAAGGGGGCTTGGCTCATGAACGTTTAAGACTAATTACTCTCTTATTGCTAGCGTGAACACTCATTTAGGGATAATATGATCTCTCAAATTGAAAGAAACAGTATACAAGACTTCGAAAATATATTTTCTTTATTGTTTGTGATAGAAACCAGTGTGAAAAGGGTTTCATCAAAAGCGATTTCTCTATTAACCACAGTGGTTGCTTAAAATGTCTATAGTCACGAGATCAAGTTTAGTAATTTTTAGTAAGTGGTTCATATATCTACATACATGTTTCATTTTGATAAGGCTCTATTTCCTTACCAATACCTTTGAAGTTTTTAGATGTTATTCAGTAGAAAGTAACACGTACCCTCTCGGATAAATCATTTACTGGAACGCCCTTTTTCTTGGTGTGAAGTTGATGTTTCATGTAACCATGAGAGCTTACTTTCTCTCTTTACGCTTTTAGCGTTTTCTACAGCGAAGTATTATACCGTTTTAATGAGGATGACATGTTTAATATGTATGATATTTAACAAAAGCGTGTCGTTAACAAACGTCAGGATGTGACAAATGATTTCATAATGGGTTAGCATGAAACATATAACGTTTGTATTACGAGAAGGGCACATTCAGGGCGGCAGTTTTTATTTTCCTTCTTATAAAGGTGCGACTTTCTTAAGGCGACTTTTAAATACAATGTATTTGATTATTGCAATAGACGTTTCTGGATATCCCATTGCGTCTATGTGTACCTCAAAATGCGGCTCTTTCAACTAACTATAACTATGTGATTCCATCAATAACTATCACTGCGTCAATTAGATAAGCAAACATATTTAGTTAGAAAGGGAAATTCTGCTTTTTTAAAAATTCTCAACTTGGAAATTTCTTTTAGAAGCCACTTTCTGTTCAGAGAAATAAACTGGCATACCATATCTTATAACGTTTCTACGACACATCGTTTGTTTACAGACGGATTCTCTTAATTCTTAACTATTCAACAAAAGCTGAGCAGTTCCACTATTATAAATCAAATTAAGGTTTAAGTACACAGGTTTGTCAAAAAACGCGAGGATAAAGCTATTTTCATTCAAATTTTACATACAATTATCATAATTAATGTCTAATTTTCCTCTTTAAAACAAGACAATACATAAATAATTAACTTTTAAACACTTAAGACTGACAGTTCCTGAGTTTGCGACGGTTTTACAGACACTGGATAAAGACGGGTTTACACAAATACGTCACGATTTCGTTTTCAACAATTTTAAAAATGATGCTTCTAAAAAATTGTAAGAAAAGTCAAAAGTATCTGCGATGAACAAAAAATATCAAGTAACCTGTTACGTGATACAGACCATTAATTAAGGCCTCAAAAAAGGATGAAAGACAATTGATTTGTTGGGAGCGATTTTAAGAGACAGTATAAC
The DNA here is from genome assembly GCA_947846245.1 of Cerastoderma edule. NCBI lineage: Eukaryota > Metazoa > Mollusca > Bivalvia > Cardiida > Cardiidae > Cerastoderma > Cerastoderma edule. The sequence goes on along the minus strand of OX401407.1, from coordinate 30,981,237 downwards.
TTTTGTTATAACATCTTCAAATGGCATTTACCACCAACACATGATGATATAAACCTTACCGATTTAAGTGTTCAAATGTATGGTCAGTGTTTCCCCATAAAATAATGACACCGAGAGGAAATGTAAGTTGCTTTCACTAGACGTGGTTGGAAAAATTGGAAATCATACAGGCAATTCTTACATATCTGTAAGGATTTTAAACGACAACGATATCCTTGTTATTATTGTTTTCAAATGGAATCTTTCACCAAAAAAGGCCTCATCAATTATTGCTCTCAATTGATGAACCTTGTTTCCTTACCCCTTGTTTAAATCAAATAATGAACAGATAGCCGGAATCCATTACATTTTCATGAGACGTAATACATTAAAATGAGACGAACGCTTGATATATTCAGTTAGATGAATATTTTCTTTTGTTCGGATATCTTTGTTATTGTTTGGTTTCCTTATCGCGGGTGACAATTGATTGAAAGTACCAGCATCATTGATATAAGCGACTATATCGCACAACACTGTTTCTATTTCCATGGGGTCCTGATCCATGTGTATACCCGCACAAGGGACAAACTAACGTGTCAGAACCCCTGGCTATGTATCTATAGAATAGACCAGTCAGTCGCCTTTAGTGACGCTGATTAACAGAGATTTCGGACTCTGGGGTTAACGTGCTGTCACTTTAAGAACAGTTTTATCATTTATTAGGGACATTTTAAGAGCTTCCTTGTGTCAGTCAAAGATCGGGAAGATATATTATATTCTGTTTTATTTAAGTACACATCTCAAGTCATCTGTTGGTAACGATGTCCTTTTGTTAAATATAACATGATATCATTATAGTGGCAAAAACGAAAGAGAATAATTAAATTCAAGAGAACAGTGTATGTGTTTATTTCTAAAAAGTTAATAGTATTTTTAATAAGTGATAAGTATTTGTATTACAACCTATATTTTTGTTCAAATTAGCACCATTTTATTCCAAATGAAGATATAAACATTTAGCCATTATTCGATATAAAAACCGATTACGAAAGATTTCACGTATCATCTAGTATTTAAATATTGTTATTAGCGCACAATGATTCAAACTGTTCGTCTTCTTTCCGTAAGCGTGACTCTCATTCACTGACATGACCACAATGACGTAAAAGGTGCATCACCAGGTCGAATAATAAGACCTATTTACTTCATTTAAATGAAGGTTATGGGCCCGTAATGTTTAACACACACAATATGATTCTTGTGGTCAATACGTCAGGTATTATCTTACTAATACGATATAAAGTATGCATGCGTTTGACAATGAGTCGGTCAGAGCAATCGTGCTCTATTCGATAATAAATTGATTACTCACAGTAAAAGGTCACGATAAGTTGGCCCATGCATTCATTGCTTCGGGGAATTGAACGGGAATCATAGAACTTGAGTAACTGTTCACTTGTAGTATAAAAGCTAGTTTATATGACTTCTTCCAGCATATAACAAACGATGCAAAACGTTTTGGCATGAAGCTTGCTTTAAGTTTTAGATTTCAAGCTGCCTTAGTAATTTCTATAAATATTGTTTTTTTATTCATAGGTTCATCCCGACTTAAAGATTATTGTAGAAAATAATGGGACATTGCAAACGAGCATATACAAACTGAACGCTAGAATATGCCAAGTCATTTTTTTTCTTTTAATTCTTTATTTTAACTTAAGTTATTTGTTATTGATGTAATAACCCACGCCCTCCAAACAATATGTGTAGAATGAATCTCTTCCTGAGTCAATTCGTACCTCAGTGAAGTAAAATATGATAGTCGTTGAACATATACTTCTTAGCTCCCGAGTCAGACCACTCGCCATTACATTTCACTGAAGTTTGGGACATGTTCGGTCAAGACCAAGTTTCTGTACACACCACGTCTGATCTGACATCTTATGATCTCCCAGAAAATTCAAGTTGATATTAATATTGCAAAATAGTACTGTTGGTCGGAAATCAATCTACGCTTATCAAAATATGTACTTTCATGTTCGTGTTCGATATACCCTCATAAGTCATAAGGGCTCGTCGGAGTTGAAGTTTTATACGTCTCTCAATGTTTGTATAGAAATGATTGTATAATTTCTATTTCCTAGATGAACCATACTAGGCTTGGGTTGCCAAAGTCTATTTCTTAATGATAACCAAAAGTTAAAGGGCTAAGCTATAATTATGATTACAAAGTTAAAAGTGCATAGCTATGATTTATCATCGGGGAGTAATACAAAATGCACAACATTATCAATGAACGTTAGTTAAACTTGGCCATTGAAACGAATTAACGAACCGATTGACTTAAAAAAATTCGTTAAAAGGACTTAATGGGTTCCGACCAGACAGGACCGCTTTGCATACTGATCCTCATCTCCACACGTTAGAACTGCACAAACCATAGCTCCAGTAGCATGAATAAGGGGCGGGCACGGCCTTTCGTGTGCCCTCGTGTCAGATATCAGTCAATGTCACTCCGCCGTGTAAACTGTGTACGTATGACAGGCGAACACTCACTTACAAGGCTTTCGCGACAACCTCCAACAGAACATAATAACCCAGTACAATACATGTTTAACTTTTCGTCTTTCTTTAGCCTTTAGTCTTGCTTCCCAAAACCTTAAATACCTGCTCAAAAATATAAGTCATTTGTGCAGTGTATGCATTATCTGGACATACTTACCTAGTTCCAAATGCTGAAGGTTTCGTATTTCTTCATGAGAGTTTTTGTTCACTTCAGATATATACCTCGCGTGATTTGAAAGCATGGTTCAAAGGCTGGAGACACCCTTTAACTTGAAAGTTAACATATACAAAAGCCTAATCAGAATTTTGTTTTGAAAGACGCCCGCTGCATGTATTGCGTTAAAAAGTATTCGTATGTCACATATGTCCTCACGATTTGGGTATGCGAGTCATAGACGTTTATCCTGTTAAGTATCTTGCCTTCGATATATCACTCATTGAAACGTCACTTGAAAGACGTTAGTCAATTTGTCTCGTTTTTGTTTAAAAAAAATTAACGTTCAAAGGCCAACAAAAAATGGCGTCTACGGATACAATTGTCTTAAGTCAGCGCTTTGATTCCTTATTGCCTCATACGAAGTGATACCGGTTAATTGCGTATAAAGAACAGAAAAAAATAGATCTAAAATGTTGAAATTGTTGACTTTTCGAAAGCAAGAAGATTGATTCTTCAATGGCTATCATCGATAACATAATTGGAACTGGAGAGAGGCCAAAAAATCCAAATTTCATTTTGAGCCAGGTATTCCCTGAAGCTTCTGGGGATAGGTTGAAAAAAGTGTTAAATCATACACAGAAATATTTGAAAATCAAGTTCATTATTACATTTTTTGTCTAAAGAATTCTTTTCTCCACACACGACCGGCCAACTATAGTCAGTCATCATTGGCCAATAAGTATGATTGGGACAACGTCGTTATTGCCCCACGATCGTTTTATGACCTGAACGTCACATAGATTTGTCATCGCACAGCATTAATTACTCCGGACATTCCGTTTGACATGAAACCGATACCGATAATGACAGACCGCGGGTCTTACGAAATCAAAGTGACGAAGCGACCTGATTTCTTGAAGGGTCGTTTTTGCTTCATTTGATCTGCCATTTTGAAATTCATTCTTTCGTCGGATTACTTCGGTCGTCCTCGGTATAAATCGATCGGGGCCTGAACTATTCGGTCAAATGCGAAAAGTTCCGACCCCGACCGATGTGTACCGAGAACGCCCAAAGTAATCCGATGAAAGAATGAGTTTCAAAGTTGTGGATTATGGGTAATTATGGTCCTTAAATGAAGGAAATACTCCCTTTCAGAACTGCAACGACTAAATACGTATATGATCTTTTGATAGGATGTTATTTCTTATCATTTGGAACCATTATTATTCTTTGATATTTTGTATTTAAGAAACGAAAGATGTTAAGGCTTTTTCGAATGTGTGTTAATGTAAAGTATAATGGCAATGTATATTTGTATTGTGGCAAGACTATCGATTTTGTTGATATGACCAGTACATAAAACTTTAAACTATGGCAGCTGTGAAGATTACATCTGTCAAATCAGAGCATTAACAAAAACATCTTTCACATAAGAAACACATTCACTATTTCGAATTGTTTCAAAGTGAAGATTCCAACGATCGAACATTTCCATTTGCTCTATCGCTTTAACCCATACAGTTACATGAAACACAACATTTTTTCTCTTTCTTTCAATAGCTGATCAGGCGATTTTGTTGGATCAGATTCTAGAGAAGATGGTTCCTTTCATTCCATGATGTTTTCACAATTACTTATATATACAGTCCAACTTGCGTTAAGCAACCACCCTTATAAGCAGCCAACCTGTCTTAGACAACCACTTCAGAAAATCCCATTGTTAGTTTTACAGTGTACATCAATTTGTGTTAAGCAGCCAATCTGTCCTTAACAGCAAATTTCTCATTTCCATAGGCTGACCTCTTAACACAAGTTTGACTGTAGTCAGATAATTTTGATATGTATATATCAAACCTGTCTATGTATATGGACGATACTTTACAGGGGTTTGACGATAGTTTGTGAAGGCTATTGCCCATGTCCAGCCCAACCAGCCGCAACACAGCCAGGTCAGCAGGGAACCCTATCCCATCTGTTACCGTACGACGCAGGACCCGAGGTTCAAGCCCCAGTAGAACCACAACCGCTGTGCTCGTCTTGTCCGTCAACATTTAGTCCTGTGTGCACAGCGACGGGGGCGACTTACGACAACGATTGTTTGAGGAGATGCAAGTAAGATTGTAAACTATTTAACCCTTTATCAAAGGCCAAATTTTCGACTGTCCCAAACTCAAAGAGTTTGCAGACGACATTTTAAAATGTGATGACAATTAAAATAATTCTTTTGATGGGGCAGAAAACATTGTGACAGAAGAAGAAATTGCTCGTTAAGAGCAATTTATTATTTTCCCACAATGTTTTCCAAAATTGCCTGAAACAAACTGGTCAAATGTCGTTAGTGTTTGGTAATGGGTTAAAGTATTTTTTTTTTCATTTTTTACAATTAAGTAAACAATAAAACCTCAAACTACAACAGTATTCGTGATGGATGATACACCACTTCCGGATTTAACGTTTCGTTACCAGCGTCAAGTTGGTAATACACAAGCAAAACATGAATTTCTAAAAAAAAAACATGAAGATTTTTCTTTCTTTCTTTTTCCTATTTCACTTTTTCGTGGACAGATAAGTCGTAAATGTCACTAGGATGTATATTTGTATTATATCATCGATCTGGCAAACGCTGTCAATATGTAAGCAATGAACAGTTAGTTCACCAAATAACCTTATATTCAGTATTATTCTAGGAAAGCAATACATGGCCAGAGTAGAACGTCTTGGGTAAAACAGATCTGTGGAAAATGACCAGTGTGTATACTATTATCGAATTTGAATTGTTTCGATGACTTAAAGCCGCTCACTTCTTAATCATTTTTAATACCGTGTCTAATTGTGTGATTTGTCCAGACTGAAACTAGATTCTGACGAAAATTCTAAAGTAAGAACAATACGAAATCTATTATCTTTCGCATAAAGAAGTTGCTCATTGAAATTATTTATGACTAAAAACAGCAAATGTCATATTGCCAGCGAAATCATGAATTTATCATAAGCAATAGAATGATCAGTTAACTAACTAGATAAAATAGACAAAGTCAACGAAAGTTAGGACAATAATTATGCATATGTTGAGTAATCCAATGAAAAGACTAATAAACAATCGTAAATACGTATATAAATGACATTTATACCTTAAACCATGGGTACACTAAAACTTGTATATATGATAGGATATATACTTAGATTATTTTGCACTAAGTTCAAATAAATGTTTCAATATGTATACAAGTATATACCATTTGATTAAGTAATAGAGGAACTTGTCCAATCACTATGTCAGACCAAGTTTCATCACGTGTCGGTTTTATTTGGAAATAGATTTATTTCTTATTATTTATGGAATAGTTAAAGGAAATGACGACATAAAGAAACATATGAACTCATCGTAAACGTGAAACACAGGATGCGCTCTGATGAAGTTATGTGCACCAATAAAACATATGGCTGCATTTTTATTAACTGGTTTCCTTTGGCTTAAAAGACTATCGGAAATAGAAACGAATAAAAGTTAACATTATGCACCTAAAATGGCCATATAAAAGAGAAATATTGGGTATAAAAATGATATGAAATACACAAGGTCAGTAAATTACTACAGCTGCTTCAGTTCAAACCACCTATAAACATTACCGTTACTTTTAAAGAGTATCGTTTTACGAAATAAACAATAACATACCTAATACATATAAACTCAAAATAAAAAGAAATAAACGCAACATAAAAGCGATATTGCTGACATGTGTTACGTAAATAAAAGGGACGTGCCATCAACAACAAAATGATCGATTGCTTCCGTGGGCGGGAACCTTATTGCGTTACTCCCCATGTGACTGGCCCAAACTGAAAGCAACAGCAGACTGACGGTTGAGAACTATGACAAAATAAACTGTGTTATCATAGATAAAAATCATTGTAACAAAAATATAAACTGTCTGTTGTAGACGGGATTTCATCAGTAACTTGGTATCCCATATAGGATTCCGTGACAACTTTAGAAAGAAAGTCACAGCAGACGACAAGTAAAGAATATGAGAAATAAATTGAACACAATTATCGTCACGAGTGAAAGCTTCATCAGGCTAAAGATTACTTCCAACAAGGACTATCATTTCATGTGATCATTTCAATTAATATTTACTAAAACAGTGGCTGTTCACTATTTCCATAGACTGTCACTTTTTTTACAATATCCGAACTTCTAGCCATTTCTTTTTAAAAGTGGAAAGCCTTTTGCATATCATGAAAATTCAAACTAGAATATTAAAAACGAGTATAGTTGAGACAAATCAGATGCTCATGTCGTGAAAACGTCAGGAATGTTGATATTTTTATGGAGTAGGAAAGTAAAATATGAGACACTTTTTCATAGATCGTTCCTCCTGTCAGCTTTTTTAATTTCCTTGTCGAGAAAATGTTCCCAAGATGTACCGTAATCTGAGTAACAGTATGCCGATGGTTTGAACAGGCCTTGGGTAAAAAATATATCGTTTTCAAAACTTTTTTTCCCCATTTGTTCAAATCAATTTCTTCTATTGTAACAAGAAAATACACGATTATGGGGGAATTGCTTAGGTTACAACGTTTTCATGCATAAGATAAAAAACCATCTATCCGATGTTGTATAACCCGAGACGTAAGTGTGCCAAAGGGATAAATCCGTTGTTGTGGATACTCATTTAGGTCATCCCGTTGGGGGCGATTCTAATTAATACCCACAAATGTAATTTATATCAGAAAGAATTGTGTGAGTAGGTGTATTTTCTCGCATCTCAACCTGCGAGAGGATATACGAAAGTTTTATGTCGTAGATAGGACAATTGAAATACATCACACTAAAGAAATAAGAAAACCCTATTTTCGTGGGAACTCTTTAGAGTCGTCTTAACGTGACTGTGCTTAAGAGTACCCAATTAAGGGTTAATTAGACGATACCACGCCTCTTATCCCATCTTCTGCCAAGTATTACTTACAGCAACATTCCCTTATATTCGTAGCGGTGAAGCGTTAGCGTGCAGCGGCGAGTGTCCATGTCCCAGCTCGGCGTCCAGCGCCCAACCATGCGAGAATCACTGTCAGGCCACAATTGCTCCTGTCTGCTCCGTCTGGGATCATACCTACGATAATGATTGTCTAAGGCTCTGCAGGTAATGCACCAATAACATGATACGATACTAAATCGATGGTTTTCTCATATTGATTTGATTTGTTCGAACGAATTCATGAGTCAGTTTCTTATTAACACTACCTTATATGATTTCTTGTTTATTGTTAAAATACTTTTAATATCATTGAGGCGGAACAAGCTTTTTTTCTATCAAATTGAATGGGCATCTTCCTTTTTCGATCATTATTCTAGGACAGCGGTCCAAGGGTAGAGCGTGGGCTCGTCTTAACGAATTATTTTTTAATAAACATTCGACACGATTACTGTTCATGTGTCCAGGAAAAAAGAATCGAGAGTGACTTATTTGATTCTATATGAAGTGATTTAAGTTGCGAATTCTATTCGAATTTAGCCGCTTGCAAGCACTTTTAGTTTACTTACAAACATGATAACATGCATTTTACCAAGTAGAGGTCAAGTATATAATTCACTTAGTTCGCATCAATGCGTCGAACACAAACCAAATTAACTTCACGGCACTATTAGTATATTTTGAAAAGGGCAGTTTATCAACTTATATCAGGATCAAACGCCTTTCATAGAAAAATAAGTTATTCGATTAATGATCTGTTAGGTAAACCATGATGTGTACAATTCCTTTATGTGTTCATACCTCATTGCACCTATTGCAGACAACCAAGGAATTCTGTAAACCATGCTCACCAAGAACAATTTCTGGGGACAATGGTTTCTCTCCGATAATGCTTTGGTAATTAATTTTGAGCAGTAGCACATAACCAGATAAAGTAAACAATTAAGAAATTATTTAACAAAAGAGTTTGTTTTCAAATGAAATGAAATAAAATGATTCAAAAGCAATAAGGTGAAGCGATGTTCAAATTTGAGGCGGTGTTGGATTTGTTGTTTGTGAATGTGACACGTCATATTCTCCTTTAACATGTGTAATTAAGTTTAAGAAGATAAGCAGTTTTGCATGACGATTCATCAGATATTTCATAAAAATGCGTCAACATTCTTGTGATATTTGATGGCGACAGGACAACTTTTTGTTTTTACTTCCAGCGGGGAGGCCAAAGCGTGTAACGGAGAGTGCCCGTGTCCTGGAAGTCATGCAGCTAACGGAGTCGTTGCCCAGGAGACGGCCCCTGGTTACCAGGGTAACGTTAACAACGAGCCTAGCAACCAGCCTTTATCGACATGTGAGTGTTAAGCTGGTGACGTAGATCCCGTCTGCACGACCTCGGGTGAAACATTGTGGTTTGGGTGCAAGGCGATCTGTCTGTATGTATAGCGCAATTCAGATTCTATTGGCCTTTCGCTTTGTAGATCCAAATGACGGCGCTCTGACTTGCATTACCCATTCCTTGATACATGTTGGAAACGTTTGTATCCATGGCGTCGTAAATAGCCGATTGGCTATTTCTTGATCCCCACACCAGTTTTTTCAGTTCTTATCAAATAGGATTAATTTCAAAGGAAAATTATCTAACAATTTATCATTTCTTTATTGATACTTTACCAGGCCAGTCTACAATTGCTTGGTTATGTTTAATTTTAACACAATTGATGAACAGAAAACATCATTACTTCTATCAAGTTGAATGAATCTCTGAATGCAACATGCAACATAAGGATGTTTAAAATAAAAAAAAGCTATTCATCCTTCAGTATGATCTTTGGTTTTACGCCTACAATTCTGAAATAGTATAATGGACATTCACATTTCGAATACGATTTAAGCGAAATCTGTGACGTCCTTACTCATAATAACTTGAGGTCAAGCGCATTTTCACATTTAAAGTTTTCGTTGCGACTCTGTTTGACACACGTTTATACGTCTCCATCGTGTGCTTCCAAGATAAGCGCTGCAAGACATTTTAGTTAAGAGATTGTTTATGAATTTTAAAGACAGTCTACTTTATTTTGCGCGGTTGTAGTTTTGTAGATTTTAGTTATATATGCATGGGTTCTGGTCTATAGAATGTTAAAATGATTTGTAGTGATTTTACCACTAATCAATATGTGTTCTAATATTGGGAGATTCAATGGTTTGAATAGGATGCATACGATCAGTGACGAAATGATATGGGCCACGTCACGGGAAAAGGGGCACTCGGACATAGCAAACAGTGTAGCCCAAGACCAGCCGCCACGTCACTGACGTGGCGGCTGGTCTGGGGTTACACTGTTTGCCATCTTAGAGGACATGAAGTTCTACCTTTAAATAAATACAAATGATAACTGTCGTGACTAGATGCTGGAATAATAGCGCTAAGAAAGAGCTGAGTCAGATGTTTTTATTTATGTCTGAGTGCCCCTTTTCGCGTGACGCGGCCCATATTATTATGATTATATTATGAGTCAATAGATGCATTGGACGCTGTAATATAATTACAAAATTATTAGGATCGCTGAAAATTTATATGGCCAAATGTGACATGATTAGATAAGTAAACCATGATAGATTGATCATTTTTGTCTGCGAAACCCAAAGCAGTCACTGGCTCTAGGAGAATGTGCACTTATGTGAGTACTGGTGGGTAAATATCAGGAGCATGGATGGACACCATGACCTCCTCAATATATCTTGAAACCTTTTGAAAAGGGCTTTAGCTAAAATCCAACACAATCATTCTCGGACATTTCATAATTTTTTTTTTTTTAAATAGAAACTGATTTTTGAATTGTTATGGCGTTATCAATATTTTCAGCATGGAAAGAAATTTGGCATTCTTGAATGAGCTAAAACCCTTTCTCTTATCTTTTTTTCTACTGATGCTGTTCTTCCGCAGTTGATAATACACATACATCGAACATGTTTTCTCCATGTTTTACAGATTCAATTTTAATATTGATTATAATAGATAGTGTTTTTGAAACACGCACTTGATTGTTACATAGAAAGTTAACGAAGGCTGGAAGGATATCAACAGTTACAAACAAACATTTAGTCTCCGCTGAACGAATATGTTGATGCCTGACATGGCTTATACATTTGTTAGATAAAGTCTCGATCGTTACGACAAGTCGTTGAATTCAGCGATGGTTCCTTTGTCTATTTGGTGTGGACTAGTATCATTACCATATTATATAGCGTGTTTCCGTTATTTCTCTTCAAATAGATATAGTTTCGGGGACACGCTTCTGCAATATAGTACAGCTATTCCCAATCGTCGTACATATTGGGAATTTATAGACCGAGCGCTATGGACTGTTTGTCCGTCTTGTTGAAAAAAGAATTTCGTCACCGTGTAAATGGAATTCTTCAGACGTGCGACCATGACAGCTGAACGTTCTAAAGACACTGCATCTTGTAGGAACGTTTGGAAAAAGTGTTCCCATGCTTTTAATTTACGATTATGTCTTGACTGTATTTATTTAAACAGAAATACGTTAAAATGGAAGCGATGGGCGCATCTTATCTTCGGCTGTACGTTGGATTTGTCCGTAGGAACATCGGACGTCGACCGTAGGTTTTTTGAAATGTCAATAAACGTACGATTCTCTTGAAATTCAGAATCCCTCTGTATTATAAGAAGAATGCGTTCAGCTGTCATCTGTCTCACAAAATATATAGAAACGTGTGTACTAGTATATACGTTTAATTACGTGGTAGAAAATATAAAATGGATTTTAAGAATGTTCGCCAGCCAATGTAATAATTGACCTAAGTTAAACTCCGTTTTCTGTTGTTATTTCAGGGGAGCGGAAATCGCCTGTCCATCCAACTGTCCCTGCTAACCTACCAATCCTGGTCTTCCAGTGGAGGAGATAGGGCTTATGAGTACTCGTCTTATTTAACCAATTTTTATATCAAACTTGTATATACGGTTCAAGGATAGCTTTCGTTGGAAAAAGATAAAGTGACTAGAAAAATGGCGGTTTGTTTTGAGATCTCAATCCAAAACTAAGAGTGATAAGCACGATGCGAATGTTTTCCTTACGCGGATTATTTTGAAGTAATCTAGTAGTTCTAGTTTCTGATTGGTCAATAAGATTAATACGAAACCAGGATTCAATCGTCAATACTCGGGTATTTCCGTAACCAGAGGCATGCTCATTTTGATTGGATGAACCCGAAAAGTTATGATTAACCATGGTTATGAGATATTGTTGATGTAGATTTTCAATGCTTACTTGGGAGTTGCTTTACTGAGTCGGAGCTGTAAACAGATGTAATATATGGAGACTAGAGCGGACTCATAAGGGATTCGTGCATAGCTTGACCATTGGAAATGTTTGCATAAATATTGACGCATTTGTCCGTTGATGATGATTTAGAGCCACAGACCACAGGGATGTTCAAGTTCCAGGTTTGGTCCATGACGTTTCTAAAAGCCAACAGTGACGATCCATCTAATTCCACTTTACAGTATAGTTATTTGTATGGCCGTGTCTCAGAGAATATGTTGTAAGGATGTTGCTTGTATGTTTAGTTGTTTGTTTTAGAGCAACATTAAAGTGAAATTGACAACCACACACAAGTTACATTGTTAGTTTATCTTTTTGTGTAGCCAACCACGATTCGAGCGTTTCTGAATGATAGGTAGGATAAGAAAGCGGTTGGCATATTGCCTAAAAATCTAAGGAGAATGGTATAATATAGATGTTCAAAAATGTCCCCAACCCTCATCATAAAAGTATTTGCATGCTCTTGTTGAAATAGATAGTCATTTACCAGAGATAGTTATAAAGTTATTGTCTGTATGACAGAGGGAAAGACACGTCGGTACAAATCGAAATGGTCAATCCTAAAACTTTCTTACGCCCGTTTCTCACCACCAAACACGTGCGTTCGGTAGGGTTGTAGGACAGTATCAGATGGTGAGAAACACATGAAGTACTTGTCCTGTGTCCAGATGTGGGCGATGAGGATTAAAAAAGATAGTAAGGGTTGAAGCAAGTGCCCTGAAATGGCTTTTAAATGGCTACCCCATGAATCCATCGGCACCGGTGGATTTCGAATCCCCGTATACCAAATCCACCCCGTTTAACCTTCCACCACACAGGATTAGATGAAAATGTGATCGTTGTTAAGAGTAGATAGGCTGTCATAAGCATGAATGGGTGCACCCACCCTTTGAATGTAACTTAAATGCGATGTAAAAAGAAGCAAACTAAAGACAATCAGAAAAAAAGCGTTTTCTTTTAGTTATGACTATGCTAGACGTGTACACTTAGAGACAATGACTGAACATATAGCTCTTTACAGTGGCACTATACTCAAGCTCCCAAGACATGGATTGTACTACGTCTTCAAACATTTGTTGTTTATTGCTAAACCTTTATCAAGACATCACGCACTGTCAAATAATTCTTCATCTGTAAATCGAATGGATACGTGTTGACACATAAAATACTGCAGCACATCATTTGTTGCAGTTGTATTGCTTAACGGAACAACATACATTTGCGTTATAATGTAGATCTATTATGAACTGAGTTGTTTAAAGGCACATCAAGGGAGAGGAAAACAAATAAAATAGTGAAAAGATTTATGGAGTTCTTTTATTATGTTCATAAATGTCATGAGAATTAATTTACGAATGCTTTGAGACCCTATTAAATAGAATTTTTTTAAATAAGTTATTTTGTGCTTGAAATATAGTTGTCTCCAATTCAATCATGTTTATCAACAACCTGTTTGTTTACATATTCAAAATAACGAATTCTGATTGGTCGGTTCAAAAATGTGTGTATCAGCTGTCAAGGTCAGAGGTGAAGAATTAGGAAATCTGAATTATAAAACTTGCTAATCTTGGTTATTTCTGGTTTACTATCACATTTAAGTTGTGCTGATGGTGTTTTCTGGGGATAACTATTTGAATCTGTCTAAAGAATTACCAAGGAATATAGTTTGATATAGCATTAATCTCCTTTAATGGGCCTTTAAGTAAAGCTGTTTATCAACCTACGATCGAGAATAGCTACCCCACAACAATGGTGTCCCACAAATGTTATATATATGAATTTAACAATGCAATAAAAATGAAGTCGACTGTGTTTGTTTGGTATCAGTTATGTCCATTTCTTTCACAATATAGTATATGCGTAGTTAGCTGTGTTGTCCAGGGTACCAATAATGTCTATATATTTAACAAAGCAGTATAAGCGAAGTCGTCTTGTGTTGGACTGTGTACAAGTTATGCTTGTTTCTGCCAGATGGACCGTCCCATGATTCCCACAAAGCCAACAAGAATAGCCCTCGTCACTGACCAGTCATCTCTGAAATTCAGAATCAAAATATAATGACGTTTATAATGGACTCTCAATAGCATTAGGCTATAAAGCCTATTATAGATATATTGGTAACAATCAAATTCAATGGACAAGATAAAAACTTTGATACATGAAGACAAAATATGGCATGACGATATAGGTTGGGAAACTTTAAGTATGGTTATTTAGAAGAAGATGCCACATGAACCAAATTCAGATTGGTCAATTAGCGACAATTTTCAGTTCCTTGGGAATGTACATACCCGTAGTACATCATATCACATGATAATGGAATCTTTGCTAATAGCAGCCAGTAGTCAGATAATAAGTTGCCATATATTCATGTATGATTTAGAGTCAATTAAAATACGAATTGTTTGGTCAGTTCCAGCCATCGAACAACCACCCGGTGCAGATCACCTAAATATCACATAGAACAAAGTATTATAACTTTCCTTCAAATTACTTAGATTTTTCCTATGTTTGCAAATCATGTTTGTGCCAACTTTCCTTTTGATTAATGCCATGTCTTGTTCTATCATTATTTTGTTGAGAACACATTATTGCTTTAATATCAAAACTTTCTAATTACTTTAGTAAATTATTCACATTATTCGTTACGATATTTCCGAACGATCGTACCACCTTAATCAGCCTTATCATTCAAATGTCGAAATGTCTAATGTTAATCTAAATATATGAAATAGCATGTCGAGTAAGGAGATCAGACATACGATCAAAATGATTTGGATTAACTTACATGGTATAAAACTTGGTAGACCAGGACTCCTTGAATGTTTCTAACCTTACAGATTTGTCTGGTAAGACCTGAAATCAACAACATCAATGACGTAAACAACACTTTACGAAAACGCTTTGTATGACATAGTAAGAAAAGAAAAGCTTTAACATAAAGCTGTTAATAATCAGAAAACGAAGAATAGTTGTTTTGTAACAAACTGTAGTTCTGATAATTCAACTAGTTTAAAAACATCAAATTAAACAAAAACCCACTACAAATTGAAAAATCAACAAATAAAAACATGGGTATGGAATTTGATATATCTACAAGCACATATGGTGTATCTGATACGATGTTTGCAACGTAAAATATACACCATATTTGTGTGTGCGTTTCCATTTCAACCTATTCCTTTTTGCTTAATTTTGTAATTTACATTAATCTTTATCAAAACTGACCATTACTTAATGGCATTGGATAGAATCTGTTTAAGAAAAAGAAAAGATGCTTGTAATGGGCAATGTAAATCAATCAGACAGTAGTTGCTCAGCGTTCCTGTGCACTAACTCAAAAAAAAAAAATGTTCTATTGATTCCCTTTAAACTTTTCTGCACGATAACTCTAAAAACCAAAGCAACGCAAAAGAAGGACTTGGCCCTTGTGAAAAGGATATCATTTCCTTTAAAAGTGAAAATAAAATTTTTAATGCTGTTGCCTTGTCATTTAATACTTTAAGTCGGTCTATCCTAGCAATTCAAAGTTACGTAGTAGGTCAGACGCAATATAAGACAGATCGTCTGTAAAAGTCCACCGATCACGAAATTTGCAAAGGCTACTGAATGCCATTCGGAAACCTTTGAAAACTTCGCGAGGGCCGATGCACCTGGAGTTCGGCTGCACAAATATTCAGATTATATTTAAAAGTTCTGTTATGTTACAAAGTTGATACCCACCGAGAACCCAGATGTTTCAAATCGTTTTTCTACGCCTTCTATCACGGTCCTCTTTCCACTGGGTTTACCAAATTTCTGTTGATCTCCGTCTGATCTGGTAGCAGTAGTATCAATTCGTCCTCCACGTTGCTCTCCATTACTAGCATCTTTCTTGGTACCAGGTTTCGTCTTGATGCACCTGTTTGTATGAAACATATGCGGTACCTGATAACGTTGTGTTTCCGGACTTGTTCGGCTGTCCAGGGATTTGGCTAACCGTATTGCATTCGTTGATTCTTGTCGATTAACACCTGAGTTTGCACGATCTTGCACTCTAACCATGTCCTTTTGTGTGTTCGACTGAAGCACCGAAACGACTGACAAATCGTTTTTGACGTTATTGGTCCTAGTTGCGTGTATTGTAACGTGTTGTTGCTGGTGATCGTTTGTTCGATGTGAAGACAGCGTTTGAGTTGGCTTCTCTTGTATCATGCGGTTAAGACTGGCGTCGGATACGTCTAAGCGTCGTTCTTCTCTTTCAGACGCGCATCTCTCATCTCTATCAGACATACGCATCTCGTTCATTTCAGACAAACGGCCATCATTCCTTGACCCATGTCCCTCCATTCTCTCAGACTCACGTCTCTCATTTCTATCGGACAAGCGTCTCTTGTTTCTAGAAATCAACTGTTCGCCCCTTCCTTCTGACATACGCCTATCAATCCTCTCAGACTCACGCCTTTCATAGCTCTCAGACAAACGTCTCTCATTTCCATCATGTAAGAATCTTATGCTTCTCTCAGATAAACGTCCTTCCCTTCTCTCGGACAATTTTTCATCTGTTCTTTCAGAAAAACGGTCATTCCTTCTCTCAGATAAACCGTCATCCCTTCTCTCGGACATTCGGTCATCTCTTCTCTCAGACATTCGGTCATCCCTTCTCTCAGACATTCGGTCGTCTCTTTTCTCAGACAATCGCTCATCCCTCATCATTCGCTCTTCTCGTCTCTCGGACATTCGGTCATCTCTTCTCTCGGACGTTCGGTCTTTTCTTCTCTCGGACATTTGGTCGTCTCTTCTCTCGGACAGGCGGTCAACTCTTCTCTCAGACATTCGGTCGTCTCTTCTCTCAGACAATCGCTCATCCCTTCTCTCAGACATTCGGTCATCCCTTCTCTCAGACATTCGGTCATCTCTTCTCTCAGAAAATCGGACATCCCTTCTCTCAGAAGATCGGTCAGCCCTTCTCTCAGACAATCGCTCATACCTTCTCTCAGACGTTCGGTCATCTCTTCTCTCAGACAATAGCTCATCCCTTCTCTCAGACATTCGGTCATCTCTTCTCTCAGACATTCGCTCATCCATTCTCTCAGACAATCGCTCATCCCTTCTCTCAGACATTCGCTCATCCCTTCTCTCAGACAATAGGTCATCCCTTCTCTCAGACAATATGTCATCCCTTCTCTCAGACATTCGGTCATCTCTTTTCTCAGACAATCGCTTATCCCTTCTCTCAGACAAGCTGTCATCCCTTCTCTCAGACAATCGCATATCCCTTCTCTCAGACATTCGGTCATCTCCTCTCTTAGACATTCGCTCATCCCTTCTCTCAGACAATCTGTCATCTCTTCTCTCAGACATTCGGCCTTCCTTTCTCTCGGACAGGCGATCATCTCTTCCCTCAGTCATTCGGTCATCTCTTCTCTCAGACATACGGCCATCTCTTCTCACAGACATTCGGACATCACTTCTCTCAGACAAGCGGTCATCTCTTCTTTCAGACTTTCGGCCTTCCCTTCTCGCCGACAACCGTTCATCCCTTCTCTCAGACATTCGGTCATCGCTTCTCTTAGAGATTCGGTCTACCCTTCTCTCAGATATTCGCTCATCCCTTCTCTCAGACAGTCGCTCATCCCTTCTCTCAGAAATTCGGTCATCTCTTCTCTCAGACAATCGGTCATCTCTTCTCTCGGACATTCGGTCATCCCTTCTCTCAGACAATCGCTCATTTTTTCTATCAGACATTCGGTCTTCTCTTCTCTCAGACAATCGATCGTCTCTTCTCTCAGACATTTGCTCATCTCTTCTCTCAGACAATCGCTCATCTCTTCTCTCAGACATTCGGTGTTCTCTTCTCTCAGACAATCGATTATCTCTTCTCTCAGAAAATAGATCATCTTTTCTTACAGACATTCGATTATCCCTTCTCTCCGACATTCTGTCTCCCCTTAATAATAGTTCTTCTTTTCTCTTGGACAATCGATCTTTTTTTGTCTCCGACATCATGTCTTCCTCAGATAAACGGATGTCCCTTTCCATAGACAATCGGCCTCCCCTTGTCTTAGATAAGCGGTCTTCCCTTCTTTCATTTAAGCGTGCTTCCATCCTTTCAGACAAACGATCTTCCATTCTCCCAGACAAACGATATTCCCTTTGGTCGGACAATCGGTCTTCCCTCTCATCGAAACTGCCTTCCCTCCTATCATCTAATCGTCCTCTACTTCGCTCAGATATGCGGCTCTCGCTTCTTTCAGTCAAATGCCCTCTCCTTCTCACAGATAATCGTCCATTTCTTCTATCGGACATCCGTCCATTATTTCTGTCAACTGGACTTATCTGAATTCGTTCTAAACCGCGAACAAAATGATCATTCGTGAGACGCACGGCTCTTCGGTCTGTTGTACGAAATTTTCGAGAATCTGTTTTGTCTTCTCTATTTTCTCGACGTGTCATTTCCTTTATATTCGTTTCTGTTTTCGCTGATCTCTGTGACGATACCAACCCGTCTATATCTGAACGTCGTGAAGTGGAACTGTCGTCACGAACCGATCGTTCATTGGATAAACTTCTCAACGAACCAGACGCCTCGTCCAATCGCATCATTGCGATGGTTCCCCGGTTATCCTGTCGTTCCTTTCTTACGTCATCACTTGTTGCCAAGTTACGTCTTTCGAATGCAAATGCCTGGTCGGATTTGTAACCTTGTATTAGCACGAGAGATGTAGACACCAAAACGTAGAAGGCTGTCGTCCTTCTCATTGTTGCTTTAACGATAATATCTGTAAAAATGATTAGCAAGGTGTTGTCGAAACGATGGATCTAATCAAGGAACTAATTTGAATGAACACTACTTCTTATCACACCACTTCTTCAATACCCGCAATGCAATTCAGAAGCCTTAGAAACAGAATTTATCCTGTCACTAGTGTCATTTTGTGACCGATAACTAGGTGCCGTATAACATTTGTGATATCCGGCACTAACCATATAACACATGCACGTGACGAATCATGACGTCATAAGAACGCCATTACGTCATGTTTGCACCATTCTCTACTTAATTTTTCCTTTTCTCGTGTTTTATTCACATATTTTTTGTTTGAAAGAATACATGAAGGTAACAGGATAAATAGAATAGATGGTTGGTTTCTTTGAATGGGAAAAGTTATCGGGCTCGGCTTCGGATTATTATCCGTTTCGCCTTCGGCTCACCGGATAATATTCTTAAGCCTTGCCCGATAACATTTCAGATTCACGACACCAACCATCTATTCTCTATTTATCCTGTTACTAGTGCCATTTTGGGACCGATAACTAGGTGCCGTATAACATTTGTGATATCCGGCACTAACCATATAACCCATGCACGTGGCAAGTTATGACGTCATAAGAACGCCATGACACACGACGACATGTTTACGTCATTCTCTACTTTGTAATTGTGTGTTTTTCTCGTGTTTTATCTTTATTTTGTTGTTTAAAAAAATACGTTAAGATAACAGGATAAATAGAATAGATGATTGGTGTCTTTGAATAGGAACTGTTATCGGGCTCGGCGTAGGAATATTATCCGTTTCGCCTTCGGCTCACCGGATAATATTCCTACGCCTTGCCCGATAACATTTCCGATTCACGACACCAACCATCTATTCTCTATGTAAGGACTGAATAGACTAATGAATAGATGGATGCTTAATGCAACGGGTTACACAACACCAAGAAAGAAAGGTCCCGGGTTTGTGTATCTCATTCAAAACATAAGACACTTAAAACTTCTCTTACTTTCTGTTCGAGTTAAACACAATTGACAACGAGTTTCCTTTTTAAATTAAACATTTTTCTAGGCAATCTACCATTGTAAGGCTAGATTATAATATTGTGCTAAAACACCGTCTTTGTAGACAATGGTTAAACATATAATTAATAGTTTTGTCACAATGCCACGAAGCTCTGTATTTGTTTTCGCATTTCACTTATGCCATCAACAGTTTCAGATGTCTATTGCCTTTGGTAAAAATTGGGCAAAATCAGTTTTATCTAATACAGTGACAGATGCTGGTTCACAGATGTGAGACAACTTTGATGTTAAAACTTCATTTCTTTAAAACTGTAGATCAGCTATACTGATGTATGATGCATACTGATGAATAGTCATTGGGAGCGAAATAAGATTGTATTTGAGTTTTATATTCTGTATACCGTGAAATTATACATATCAAATCCAAAAGCGTAACAATGAATTTGGGATCCAACACATGTAAACTGTACAAACATCGATAAATTGACGTTTCCTAAGTCAATTATGCTTCCAATAGCTACATTTAAATGTATTTCATAAAATACAAAAAACTGTATTGTTTCAACGACAATTTATTTTGACTTTAAACGTGTCCCATACATGAACAAACATCCTTAAATTTTCTTCAAACACATGTAATGTACATACCTATTTGTGGAATGCTGAAGTGTATGCCAGAAACCCATGTGAGAGGATTTCCAGGCATCAGAACCTTTATAAAGAAGTCTTTAAGGCAATCCATGTAAACACGTGCATTATTGCGAATTCTCTTAGAAACTGTTCTGTTCACAACGTCATATAAGTAGCTTCGGAATAATCCTCGCACGAACCATGTACGATTGGAAGCCACCGACAAACAACGGAGATGCACAATCAATCAATCGAACGGAAAATCATTGTTTAGACAGGAGTTAAAGAGAAAAACAATAATGAAAAAAATGATATTAACGTTTTTTAAGTTAAGTTATACATGCTGATCTGGATACACACCAAATGGTCCCCCTATTTTCTCATAAACCGTGTCGCATATCAGTTTCACGCTCCACTGTCCGTCATTGATAGCTTCATTATCGTCTCGATTGGAGCGTGAACTATACCTTAATGCAATTTAGACAGATCGGATTATACACGTAGCTAGAACGTCAAAATGGTAAATTGGTTTCTATCACAGGGTCATTCGTATTTGGTGACAGGTTTTCTAACAGGACTGTCGTCGGTGTATAACATTATCACAGCGTTAGTTCAAAAACAGTATCCCCGCTTAATTCAAGTCTTAGATAAGTAACATGGCAAGGTAACACAATATTGGAATCGCCCCTCTGACAATTCACATAACATTATTGTATTTCCTCTTATTTCAAGACTTAAATAAGCAATGATTGCAAAGTAACACATCATTGGAATCGTCTCTTCGAGACGCCTCCAATGACATGCCACATGACAAAATTGTACTTTTGTATTCCATGACAGGTTGCCTAACAGGACCATAATCGTTGTATAACATGATCACTGCGTTTGTTCAAAAACAACATTCCCTCTTATTTTGATATGAGATAAGCATTATTGCAAAATAACACATCACTGGAATCTTTCTCCGTAACGCTTCTAAAGACGTCAGTGTTACGTGGTCATAATACCCTTAGTTTGAGAATAGGTTCATGTATATGGATGTATGCAAACGTTTTCCTTAAGTTGTTTTAGTTAAACGCAATCCGAACATATATTTGATGAAATTTACCAACGATATGTATTTACCATCTAACCGTTTCAGTCTGCCCAGCTAATGTACAAGCTGTATTGATTGACAAACACAGTAAGCTATGTGCATTTGTCAATAAATGTAATTTGAACAGTCCGAAAAGATGATTAACTTTCTCTTAAATAAAAAATAATGTATGGTGGGAAACATTTCCGTTTATTAACATGGTAATAAATATACTATTTTATCATTATGAACGATGCCATTCTTTGTCACAGTGGTTCATTGTGCAGCTAGCTTCGGCTACAAGGAGGAGAAGGGAAAATGAATATAAGGTTTTGAATCGGCATGTATCTAGAAAAGAAAAATGTTTTCACGGAGAAATTCTCTATCAAAGAAATACGTGATTGACACATCACTCAATGAGATACGTAGGATATATATTTTCAATCTAATTCCGATCATGGAAAACGACTTTAAAAGAAAGTTCAATATCTTTGTAATCATCTCCACTTAATTGCCAATCTATCCGGAGTATATCGTTTTCTTCGCATGAGAGCATTGAGATAATAAAGTCATTAATATCGAGCGTTGAAATGAGACGGACGAGTTCATATCCATCAATGACATGCAAGCGCTTATTCTTCGAATAAGAGTCATTGTTCTAAGCGACCTGCTTTCGTGCGTTTTGCGTCTTTACAAAAATAAAATATAAACATTTGTTGTCTTATGAACAATCCCTGATTAAGGAAGACTCAGTGAAGTCATATCATATCATGTGAAAATAATGGAGTATTTAGTTAAAACAGCAGTTAAAAGGTTGGTGATAATTTCTTTTTCTTACGTTTCGTTTATCCGTTTGTCTCGGTTCATTTCAATTAATACTATCCAAAAAATGGACATAATTCAAAGATGAATCTTTATGAGAGAAACGAAGAACTCGTTCGCATGTCTTCTTTCGTCGCAAAGTATGTTTTTTTAACCCCAATTAAAATGTAATTTTCCAATCAGAATCTTAAATGAAACACAATGCTAGACTGCTGTCTAAAGAAGAAGCCATACATACCTTCACTAAGGATAACAAAAGGTTATTGTAGTATTTCATTAAAAACACATCATTCCTTCGGTCGTAGAAACTTTTCCCCAGTAGCACACGATTCAAATCACTTATTTGATTTATTAAACATTTTCTCTTTCCAAATCATTCTTTTTCAATTGTTATCTCTTAATTGTCATATAGTAGAGATGTTTTTCCAAATATACCAAAACATTAATGAATCAATGATTTAACTAATTCATTGTACATATGAAAACATTCTTGATAATTACAATATGTAAATACCTGCCAAGGGGAGGGCCGAATCTAAGTTGGTAGAACTTGTGGCCAAACCCTTTTGCCTCATTACTCGTTTATTTGATTGAATGTACATGTTTATTTTGTAAATGTTATGGCAATAAAATATGTTTAAAGCAAAGTATAGAAGAAGAGATTGAACTTGGCAAGCCATGATTGATTCAAGATAAACCCAATAAGCCAACAACATATATTTCGGAAATCAGCATATTAAAAGGTTTAACTGCTCTTTATGCGTGTCTTTCCTTTTCCCACAATCCTTTCCATATAATTTCACAAAGAAACTATTGTTTTTACTCGAACCGTCTGCTGTACCTTTCAATATGATGCACTCTAATTAGATGAATTAAGTTAAAGATAGTTTCTATTATTTTCCAGTTCACCGCACTCCAACGTCATGAAAGGGCTAAAACAATACCATGTTATTCTAACAATAATGACTGTCTGCGGTCTGATGTTTGGCTATTTATTAACGAATTATCCACCAATAGCGCTACAGAAGCTTCTGAAATGGTCCAAACGCAAGGTCGCCATCAAGGTCATGGACGCTTTCCGTCTTACCGATGTTCACAGAACCGGCTGTTTGGTCAAGAATGGAGAGTTTATCGCAATGACACGAAACGCACTCGATGAATGCGGAATGTGCGAAAATGTGCAAAGAATTGTCGAATATAATCTGGCTAAGGAAGAATCGGCTATTGGTAGAAGCGTCTTGGAAGAGGTAACGCATTCCATTCATAACGAATTACCCATCGTTGTGCGTAAGGATACAAACATTCAAGATAGCATTGATGTTAGTATGATTAGCGACATTGCAAAAGACATAGGAGAGTTGAAGTCAACGTTCGTCTATAAACAATGCCAGTACCAGAGCAGCTTGAAGGCCAGGTATGCCGAAGTTCCTCATATGTTAAACTACATCGCCACCGACAGAAGTCTACCGTTTTATGCATTCTGGGAAAACTGCGCAAGTCGGTCAATTAAGGAGTTCCGGAAGTTCTATCAGCGGCCATCTTACCTCAGCGGATCTGTTCAGTTAACGGGGTCTAATTGGATATTCTTGTGTCGTAACTACAGCGGTAAAGTGTACAGACAGATCGAATTATTTTCTCCGTTCGTTATGTTACTGGTGCTGACCGGGGAGATGACTATACGGCTTGAAGCGGCCGCAGATTGTGTTGGAATGTGTGACGATCTAGAGAAGACGCTTTACTCTGGGGACACACTACTTTTCAGCGCCAATATATATGCGCTGTACTACAAACCTGTCTGTGTTGGCCATGAAACAATAATGATTGGTGTATCTGGTTTTATCAACTAAAACGGCTTTGTCATTGTTTGTTTGTGCTTAAACGCTGTATTTAACATTACTTTCAATCATATGGCAGCTTGTAGTACGAGATACAACCCTATGTCTTGTGTATCTATGCTATGATGTATACCTGACCTGCATATTTGTCGAGTGTTGGATTTGTCAGCTTATACACTGCTTATTTTCATAAAGCTGAATCTTGCACTTTGCACAAAATGGAAAATGAAAAAATCGTTCTTCTAAAACTTACAATCGATCGCTTTAATGATTAATTTGATGTCAAAATAACGGCTTTTTAAGCAATTGAAGTCGTTTTTCTTTTAAAGGCATGTGCTTTCGAGGCTTTAGTATGAAATTGCACAGATCAACCGGAAATACAGCCGAGAGGTCATAATTGGATTAATTTGCTGAAATGCTTACTGTCTGCAATTAACCTGCATTCGTACACCATTGATAACTTTGTTTACGTTTCCATATATATGTATCGTATTTTAAGCATTGATAAGATTAACAGGTATTGCAATGAACAACAATTAATACATCACATCGATGTAAATACACATTGGCGTATGTATCGCCTTTATTGCAGTCCTTTGGATATTATACATGTTTAAAAAGATGTAGCTTTGCACCTGTTGGTTGGTAAAGACCGTAAAAAAACCAACGAATTAAAGGTTAGTCTTGAAATCATTCCTATGCGTATTGAAAAAGACAAGTTTGCCCACAATGTACTTATCTCTGTTACGAAATAAAATATTCCATATAACTATTAATTGTAAAGTCTAGCACACATTGTCTATCAACATATGTGCCCTTTAATACCTTTTAAAGATAGCACTTTGAACAAAGGAATAATGCTTGTAATATGCGATTTATCTTTATGACACAATGATTTCTACCAAATAACGAAAAGAAATTGTCATTGTTTGTAGAGCATTATTATCGCCTGCAGTTGATTTCAATTTAGACCATTCACAAAAGTCCATGCACGGGAACGGATTGATACAAATTGTTTTTCCTGATAACTTTTAGATTTCTGATGAATTCATTATACAATTACGGCTTCTTTCTTGATCTTCATTTATGCTTTGTCGTCTGAGTTTTGAACGGCACAAAACTTAACATAACATAACATAACATAACATAAGCATAACCTTTATACTTTACACCACCTAGCAATAACGTTATACTTTCGACCATTACGTAGAATTTTACTTTTTTCCTTCAAAAGCGCATTGTACAAATACAAAATTTATATATTATCTACGTATGTTTAAGGGGGGAAAAAACACTTATATAAAACCGTTTTTGCCTCTTATGAATGAACAAATAAAAATGTGTTTGCTTTCTACAAAGACAACTAAGCATGCCATTATTTTCTAACTTCATCTGATGGCAACATCAGAAAATGGAGATTTGAAAAATCGTGTTAGTATCTTTCTACACAGACCAGCAAATGTAACAATGGTGGTTCAATTAACTCTGTATCTACTGCAGTCCTGCGCTATGTGTACAGCGAGAAATAAAGAAATCTATCAAGCCAATACCAAACGTTTTGCAAGTCAATAACGAAACAAAGTCGCAATTTGTATTTTTTTAATAGCCACATTTGATTGTATATCAAACAAAAATACAAACAGTGTATTGTTTTAATGACATCTTATGCAAACTTTCAAATTTTCTTTTCTGTGAACAGACTGAACACGCATCTTAATAGAATCTTTTCCTACACCAACGGTCGTTTTGTCCATTAAACCATCTTTCAGACCAGCACAAAGTTGTACCACAAGTTCCCCAACTCGGTCCGGTGCATCCTTTTTAGTATCAGTAATACCATGGGTTAGGGGAAACTTATTTGCATTATATGTTTTAAAGCCAAACAATCCGAAGACTTTTCAGTTACCACCTATTGTATGAAAAGCTAGTTACCATTGGACTGACAATTCACAGCTCCTAATCCTCTTTTTGATGCATACGTATAGGCCATTTAGTATTAGATTCGACCTAGACAAAAATGCAAAAGAATTTATGAATGCTATGTGAGAAACTTGATATATATGTATTAGGCAAAATAATGTCATAGTGCTGATGTTTCTTGATTTTACGTCATAAAGTACTACTATGGTGCATAATACTGGCCTGATGGTTTTGACTCAGAGAGTTGGTTTTAATCGCTTTTATCTAACTTAGCCCACCTACTTTAACATGTAACGTTTTGCATTGGGCTGTTATATATGTCTAGTTCCGCACATTCATAAATGTTATATTCAGATTTTTTTTCCTCATTTTTTCTATGCTAAGTCCTATTTTGGCCTATGTGGTACGAACGACTTAAGTAGTTAAAATTGGATTTGAAATAAAATGTGTACTTGTCAAATTATTTTTAATTTGTCAATTGTGGCCTTTACCATGTCAGTTCAAACCCACTGAAGAAGAAGAAGAAGAAGAAGAAGAAGAAGAAGAAGAAGAAGAAGAAGAAGAAGAAGAAGAAGAAGAAGAAGAAGAAGAAGAACAAGAAGAAGAAGAAGAACAAGAAGAAGAAGAAGAAGAAGAAGAAGAAGAAGAAGAAGAAGAAGAAGAAGAAGAAGAAGAAGAAGAAGAAGAAGAAGAAGAAGAAAAGAAGAAGAAGAAGAAGAAGAAGAAGAAGAAGAAGAAGAAGAAGAAGAAGAAGAAGAAGAAGAAGAAGAAGAAGAAGAAGAAGAAGAAGAAGAAGAAGAAGAAGAAGAAGAAGAAGAAGAAGAAGAAGAAGAAGAAGAAGAAGAAGAAGAAGAAGAAGAAGAAGAAGAAGAAGAAGAAGCAGAAGAAGACGAAGAAGAAGAAGAAGAAGAAGAAGAAGAAGAAGAAGAAGAAGAAGAAGAAGAAGAAGAGGAAAAAGAAGAAGAAGAAGAAGAAGAAGAAGAAGAAGAAGAAGAAGAAGAAGAAGAAGAAGAAGAAGAAGAAGAAGAAGAAGCCGAAGAAGAAGAAGAAGAAGAAGAAGAAGAAGAAGAAGAAGAAGAAGAAGAAGAAGAAGAAGAAGAAATAGAAGAAGAAGAAGAAGAAGAAGAAGAAGAAGAAGAAGAAGAAGAAGAAGAAGAAGAAGAAGAAGAAGAAGAAGAAGAAGAAGAAGAAGAAGAAGAAGAATAAAAAGAAGAAGAAGAAGAAGAAGAAGAAGAAGAAGAAGAAGAAGAAGAAGAAGAAGAAGAAGAAGAAGAAGAAGAAGAAGCAGAAGAAGAAGAAGAAGAAGAAGAAGAAGAAGAAGAAGAAGAAGAAGAAGAAGAAGAAGAAGAAGAAGAAGAAGAAGAAGAAGAAGAAGAAGAAGAAGAAGAAGAAGAAGAAGAAGAAGAAGAAGAAGAAGAAGAAGAAGAAGAAGAAGAAGAAGAAGAAGAAGAAGAAGAAGAAGAAGAAGAAGAAGAAGAAGAAGAAGAAGAAGAAGAAGAAGAAGAAGAAGAAGAAGAAGGAAGAAGAAGAAGAAGAAGAAGAAGAAGAAGAAGAAGAAGAAGAAGAAGAAGAAGAAGAAGAAGAAGAAGAAGAAAGAAAGAAGAAGAAGAAGAAGAAGAAGAAGAAGAAGAAGAAGAAGAAGAAGAAGAAGAAGAAGAAGAAGAAGAAGAAGAAGAAGAAGAAGAAGAAGAAGAAGAAGAAGAAGAAGAAGAAGAAGAAGAAGAAGAAGAAGAAGAAGAAGAAGAAGAAGAAGAAGAAGAAGAAGAAGAAGAAGAAGAAGAAGAAGAAGAAGAAGAAGAAGAAGAAGAAGAAGAAGAAGAAGAAGAAGAAGAAGAAGAAGAAGAAGAAGAAGAAGAAGAAGAAGAAGAAGAAGAAGAAGAAGAAGAAGAAGAAGAAGAAGAAGAAGAAGAAGAAGAAGAAGAAGAAGAAGAAGAAGAAGAAGAAGAAGAAGAAGAAGAAGAAGAAGAAGAAGAAGAAGAAGATGAAGAAGAAGAAGAAGAAGAAGAAGAAGAAGAAGAAGAAGAAGAAGAAGAAGAAGAAGAAGAAGAAGAAGAAGAAGAAGAAGAAGAAGAGGAAGAGGAAGAGGAAGAGGAAGAGGAAGAGGAAGAGGAAGGGAAGAAGGAGGAGGTTTGGAGGAGGAGGGGGGTGTGGAGGAGGAGGTGGAGGAGGAGGAGTAGGAGAAGGAGAAGGAAAGGAGGAGGAGGAAGAAGAAGAGGATGAGATGGATGAGGAGGAGGATGAGGAGGAAGATGAAGAGGAGGATGAGGATGAGGAGGAGAAGGAGGAGGAGGAGGAGGAGGCGGATGAGGAGGATTGGGAGGAGGGTGAGGAGGAGGAGGTTGAGGAGGAGGATAATCAATATTGATAACCAGACACTAGCTTCTGGATAATTTTTTCACAATTATGAACATATAACTGATCACATTTTACGGAGAATCCAAAATGCGCTTTTCTTTTGCCTCCAATTTTGATAAAATATCCAAATAAAACTGTATCGAAAAGGTGATGGTGCGAACCAATTTTCATTCATTTAGACTACTTCAGAGCAGAGTTGAATTAACATTAATGATGCGTCCTAGACAACCAAGATGGCTGACACGGAAAAAGTAGAAAATGTAAGTGTATGTTTTAACGTATTAAATCCTTTACAGGGAACTATACCTTATTTTTGCGATTCTGGTACGATATAAGGAAGTAGTTCATAGATATATGTAATGTCTCATGCCTTTACTGTATCAGGAAACCCATTGATCAACAAAGAAAACCGTTTTCTCGACAAAGGTCTTCAAAACTTCACATTTTCTTTTGAAATATATAGTACCGTTGAAATATGGGCTTTTAGTACACATACAAGTACAATACCAATTAACTTTTCTTTAGCATTTGGACAGGACATACATTGTCTTAATGTGTGTTGGCTAGATCAGTTCGTGAAGCAAACAAGAAGATTGGAAGCTTCATTTTAATGCAATAAATGTAAAGTTCTCCAGTCTTCTCCACATGGGTAACAGTAACGAACACTGTAGATACACAATGCTTGATAAGGATGAAAATTATGTGTGCGTTGAGCCTGTTTCTTCAGAAAAGAACTTTGGTTTGGTTTTTGATGAAAACCTGACATTTGATGAACAAATTTCGAACATAACCTCTAAAGCTCAGAGAACATTAGGACTGATTAACAGATCTTTCGAGTCTATGGATAAATCTATGTTTCTCACTCTATACAAATCTCTTTTGAGACCCTTGCTTGAATACAGTTTGTGTGTTTGGTCGCCTTTCCTGAAGAGAAATAAAATAAAATCGAAGACATCCAAAGAAGGGCATCTAAAATGGTATATACGGAAAAAAAACCATCATATAAGAACATATGCAGGAACTTGGGCCAAGTTCCTGCATAATGGGCTTGTGAGTTTAGAATATCGCAAAGACATAGCTGACATGATCCAGATATTCAAATCTTTGAAAGGTCTGGACGACTTAAAATGGGACAATCTGTTTACACTTAGCCAGATTAACCTCTGTGGACACTATATAAACTTCAAGGCAAAAGAGTGTTTCAAAAGAGTTATATAAAATACTTTCTCCCAGAGATCGATTAAATACTTTCTCACAGAGATCTATTCATTTCTGCAATAACTTGAGTTATAGGCATTTTCAGCAGATAGTCTTAACAGTTTTTAAAACGCTTCTTAACAATGAGGACTGGAATACTAAGAAATTCAAACCAACCTGTTATTAGTACATGCGCACCAATACACTTATTTAGACATTCACTAAGAAGAGAATATTCAATAGAATAAATTCAATAGAGGGGCCAAGACAGAAACTTTGTTTCTAAGACGACAGTCCAAAGATCAATGTAAATCCAGGTAAAGAAGTGTTTGCATTTAATTCTAAGTTGCATAACCCGGACCCGAGTACCCCTAATTCTTAGTGACCTCACAGTTGACTAACTTCAAGATAAACTATAAGCAATGTACCCCAACCACTGATACCTTCTTTATTTTTAGCTGAATGTCTACATCAAAATCTTTATTTCATAATTGTAGGTAACTGAAAAAGAAGAAAAAGAAGCAGCAAATGGAAGAATTAAAATAGGTATCCCCCTTTTACTATTTTGTTTCCCCTTACATTTAATTTCTGACTTTGTTTTAGATATATGAAGAAAATGCCTAAAAATGTAAGCATAGTATGAATGAATTTCTTTAATCCAATATTATTTGCAATTTGAATTTATTTAGATTATAATTCAGAAATATATAAAGAAACCAAACATATCGATGATGTTTGATAAATTACACCTTATACATTTTGACATTTTTGAAAACACTTTACACATTTCGAAAAAGGAAAGTATGGTTTCAGACTACAGCAAGTCCTATATGTAGCAGAAGTGGACAAAGCATGATGCAAGACAGAGATTCGAACCCTGAACCACAGTTTATGAATTCTACCTTGTCAATAAGCCCTACTCTGTACACCACCCACAACATGAAAGTTGGCCCGATTTCCTTTGAATGAGAGTCTGCTTGTGCAAAAGACATTGAGTATCTGATATCCCAGAAGCTCACATGTTTTATTTACTTTGGTGGCAAACATAACCAAGATCAAGGTGAGTAAAAATGTAGCAAGACCAGGACTTCAACCCAGGCCTTGCACATACCTTGCAAATACTCCCTGTCAAAGCTATCAAGATTGCTTAAACATTTAATTCTACCTTGTAAATTTAAACCACTACTACATATCTCTTTCAGATAAACAACCAGCAGACACAAAAAAACAACAGCAAAATACAGAGAAAGTAAACAATGACAACAAACCTGTTTCTCTTGACTTAAAGAGCTCAGATACAATGAACAAACCACCTGACAACGACCTGGCAAAAGGGGACACTTCAAACAACTCTAAAGAACCAGGAGACAATTCTCAAAAAACTGAGAACAACAGTGATCAACCCATAGACAATTCTAAAAGCCCTGATAAACCTGCTGATGTTTCAAATAACTCCAAACAACAAACAGTCGGTTCCAATCAACAGTCTCCAGAAAACAAATCAGACCCAAAGAATGAAACTGAACATTCTCAGGAAGACAAACCCAGTGACAAGTCAGAGAAATCTCCAGGAACTGAAGAAAAAACTAAAGGTGTAAGAGTGGATTTGAAAGCTGTCCAAACACACTACAAG
Organism: Cerastoderma edule; assembly: GCA_947846245.1. NCBI lineage: Eukaryota > Metazoa > Mollusca > Bivalvia > Cardiida > Cardiidae > Cerastoderma > Cerastoderma edule. The sequence continues at coordinate 30,949,973 of OX401407.1, read as the reverse complement.
ACTCACACTAAAACAACACTACCCCACATTCTTACTGAATATGGCTTTGAAGACAAGAATCAACCAAAATACGCACTAAAGGTAAGCTTTCTGTTAATAGGAGTTCATTGCATTTATGGCAGATATTGGTCATTATTTGTATCAGCAACATTTTGTACTCATTTAAAGTGATACCCTTTTAAAACTTTGAGTCTAAAGCATAATTTTCTCAATATGTTCAAATTCCTCATTCAAAATTATTTATTGATTACAATGTGAAAAAGAAAATTGTAAAGAATTTAATAAAAAAGACCGCTCAAAGACACAATCAATCGTGAACGTTGCATTAGACTCTTCATTTGCATAAACTTTAATAAAAAATTACAAAAATCCCATCTCAGAGAAAACTCATCCCAGGTCTTAGCCTATGGGAAAGTTGTCGGTAGATGCTGATAAGCAACCTTTATAGAAAGAGATTAATTGTGTATGAACTCTCACTAGTCTTTTCTTAATACTTATTTTTTGTTTTCAATTTGAAACAATGAACTTTAGTGATTTGGTAGGAAGGGTTAGATCCTTTTTCTTTTAAAAGGCATTGCATATCTTGTTCTGACCATTTTATTTAAAACAACATTTCATTGATCTTCATGTCTTGTATTTATACCTGAAAACAGTCCTACTCATTTCCTCTCTTATCTTGTAGGCTAAATCTAAAAAGAAGAAAAAGAAGGTAGAGATATATGAATCCAGCGAAGATGAAGAACGAGTCAATAAAAAAGCAAAAGAGGAGGTATTGTATAGATCATATGTTTATCATTCCTTTTTGAATATACAACTTTAAATGCCTCTTTCACGATTTATCTCCCCCTTTTTGTATAGTCTATGATCAACAGAAATATATGAAAACAAAAAATGATAGGCCTGTGTAAATTGGTTTGCATAGTTCCCTTCTTTGTTAAAAAACAACAGCTTGCAAGTTGGACAAAGACCCCAAATAAGGGCCTCCTGGTAGCATATTTTTCAGCAACATAATTAACGTCATCTCACATAGAACCAAAGGTGTTAAAGAATCAGTTAAAAATCGGTTAATAATGCTGTATTTGTATGACCTATAATGTAATATTGACAATATCTAGTTTTCAGCTCACACATACATTAGGTGTATGAATTCTCTTTATAGAAATTCCGACAAATGTTTGGAGACAACAGAAATGTGGACAAGTATTATGCAGAGTACTTGGACTTTCTGCAAGAGAAGGTCCAAAAACAGCGATTGGAAGCTCAGAGGAAAAAAGAGGAGGAGGCTAGACTGGCTGCTCATCGTGAGGAAGCAGAGGTAAATTTATAAGGGAAAGACTGACTCACTTAACACCTCATTTTGTAAACATGCATTTGATATTAGTGGAGTAGGGGTCTCCATTGACAAGGTAGAGTTAAATGTGTAAGCGAGCTGGATAGCTCAGACTGCAGAGCGTTGGCATGCGGTCTGTGGAAGTCCCAGATTTGAGTCCCGGTCTGGCTGCATGTTTTTCTCACCTTGGTTACATTAGCATTTTAGTGCTTTGGTATTAAGTGATTTAAGAAACCATTGTGACAAAACTAGAAATTGCTCAAGATGAGTAATTTCTCCTTTTGTCACAATGGTTTCTACCCAATATGCATTTTATTCTTCAAATTTCATTATCATCATCTTCTTCTGCTTCTGTTGCTTTTCAATTTGGGCCATTTTCAAATTCCAATAATAAGGAATGGATGAATTCTTTCTTTGATAACAACACAATTTGATTTTAATACAGCAAACATCTTGAGGAATCAAATTTTCTTTTCTTTTTTGTTTTTGTTTTGAATTTTTTGTTTATGAGTGCTGATGTATTAAAATTTTGATCTGTTTCAATTAACCAAAGATTTGTTATGGCTTAATGTGTTAACCAGTATCCATTGAAGGGATTTTTTAACTGTTCTATAGTGAACGTATAAGCAGAAAAATATAAGTTCCTTACAGATTTCAGGGAGAAATTACTTCTTAGTAGACATTTCTTTATACCTTGTTGGCACCAAGATTATTACAGAAAATCCAGACTTTTATAGCACGTTTTCAAAAAAGCAGTCAATTTTCACAATAGTTGCCTTCAAAGCTCTGACAAACTGTTAATTGAAGTTACTAATGATTCTGAAAATGCTAAGGCACTTTGGTTTCTTTTGCTGCAGATATGGTTATGAAAAGACATAAAAGCAGCAGTGAGGGCTTTAGTAAATGAAATTATCAAATTGAACACAACCCATCCTTTGAGTTTTCAATCTGTTAATAAACAGTATTGTCTTTTATTGCAATTTTTCCAGTGTTGTTTGCTGTGAAATGTGTTGAATCGAGTATGATTGAGTATGATTGAGTATGATTATGGATAAAATCTTAATTGTTTGAAGACTTTGTTTTATTGGTTTGGGTGTTTTTTTTCAGTGAAAATGAAACAGAAGATAATATTTTGAAAGAATATTTTTTGGTTTTTATATTTCATTGCTATTGTATATTGACCATGATCGATCTAAGTTGTAAGAACTTGTTTCACAATCAAGGTAAAGAGTTTAAATTTAGAGTATTATGTGACCAATGAATGACAAATAAAGAGGTTACAATAAAGGTCTTTTCAAAGACATGATACTTCACCTGTCTGGGTTTGGGAGTAATGTTAAGTGGAGAAGTTCAACCCTTAGAATGCTGGGTAATTATCTGAAAATAGATTCTTGTGTCGTCTGCCTTTCAAAACCTTAAATATCTGCCTAATTTTGATGAGGAAAGATATTCAGAGTAGCAAACAGGCTAGATCACTTGCCAGCCACCACTTTATTTGGCGGCTGGCCTGGATCAAACCTATTTGCATAAGCATGAGGTCGGTTCCAGCACTTTAACGGTTAATAGAAGTTGTTAAACTGCTAAATACTTCATCATTTTATTTGAAGTAGACATCTGTTGATTGAGTATAATATGACTAGCCTTGTTAATGTATGTATATAGCCTTATCAAGAAAAAGATAAAAAACCAGAGACTGAGGAAAGTTCCCAGTCAGGTGAAACTCCAGAAAAGGTATAAGAACCCATAACTCCTGATTGTGCTTTGATTCTAATCAATTGAATTTATCAGAAAACAACATAATAATTCAAATTAACACTTTTTCAAAGGATCCACTTTTACAAAAGAAGAATTTCTAAATAATGGACAATTCTTTCTTTTGTTGTATAATTTAAGTGGTTTGCTGCTGCAGATTCTTTTTTAATAAGTATTTAAGGAGTAATGGGTTCCAAGAACTCTCACAGATTGATGCATAATTCTAACAGCTTGACTAATTGATTATAAACAACGAGAGGTCAAAAACATGTGATATCTATTTAGATATTGAGGATTGAATGATAATATTCAATAAAACATTAGTCTGTATTCTAAAAAACGTAACTTTTATTATTTATAAGCGTTTATATATCAACAATTAAGCTCTGTTTCAAATGAACTTTATTTCTTGTTGAGGAATTTTGTGGTGAGATAATGATCAAATAATTTTGAAACAGTTTGTCATGTCTTCTGTCTTGTTGTTTAATCATCTTCAAGTCAGAGGTACTATTTGTATTTTGCAAAGTATGAAGTATGAGTTTTTGATAGAAATACCTTTAGTTAATTTGAAAATGAAGAAGTGTGAATATGAATTAATCAATTTGATTAGGAGCATATCAATATATATGTCACATGTTTTAAACAATCTCTTAATTGAATGATTATGATAAATATATTAATATTCCGTTTTATTCCTAATACAGGTCTGTAAATCACTATCGTTGTTATTTGCTCATTGGTCGAAACCTTTTCCTTAACCATGCCTATTATACAAATCAAATTTACAGCACAATGTGCTAGAAAAAAAATGACACTTTTTTTCGTTTTGATACTGTTATTTTGTACAGTAAATAGTTAAAACTATTTCATGGTAAAGGAACAGAAATCCATATGACCACTTAAAGCCAATATAGAGAAAAAATATCTTTCAGTATATACCTAGCAAGGTTTCCTAGAACAACCTGGAACACAAGCTATTAACTTATTAAGGCAGGAAACATTTACTGTTTTTTATATCCCTTTGTTGTGGGCATCCATAAAATTTCTCTTTCATGTGATTCTTGTTAGCATCAACATAAGGTGATTTTCTGAATTCTTTCTTTGTTGTTGTAAAGAAACTGTTTTATAAGAGACTGATATGCCACTTACATGTACCTAAGCCTTTCTACCCTAGAGATTCAAAAATTAATTTTATAGTTTTGAGTAAGGACAGTTAGATTGCATAAGGGACTCATTAAGCAACAAGATGGTCACGGTTGCTGTTGCACTGGCTGCCTTGCTAAACCCTTTGCCAAACAATAATGACATTTGACCACTTTGTTGCAGACGACTTTAGAAAACATTGTGGAAAAAAGAGAAATTACTCGTAACGAGCATTTTTTCTTTTTCCCACAAGGTTTTCTACTCTATCTGAAGAATGCTTTTCAATTTCATCACATTTTGAAATGTTGTCTACAAAATCTTTCAATTCGGGACAGTCGAAAATTTGTTGTTTGGGAAAGGGTTAAAGAATAGCAAGAGTGTAAGCTAGTGTGCCAGGGACAAGCGCTTGTGTATACAATACATCTTAAACAAGGACTTCATTAAAGCTATGGGCATGTCCAAAGATATTTTTCCCTCTATATTTGGCTGAGTATATGATTGAAAACAACAACAAAAGCACATTAAGGTTTTCTTGTGTTGACTGTGTTATCACTGATATAACATATTTACAATGTACATTATAGAAAAAAACAAGGAATGTGGGAATGCCCGTTTTCCCCATTACTGACAGTATGGTATGTCAGAATTGCTAGTTTTGCGCTTGCAGATTTGTTTCAAAGTTCCCGAAATATGGTTCATCTTTTACATATTTTGAAATTTAATGTAAAGTTGGTATCCAGAGAGCATTTAAACACTTGTAAAGTAAAGCATTGCAAATACATACTGTGATGTTAAAATAAAAAAGCCCATTTACACAAAGTAGAATGTATGTTTAAAGCATTCTCTTTTTTAGCCATTAGTCATCGATTTCAATAGGCTTCTGTTAATAAATTAAGTGCTGTAAAAAAAGAAAGAATGTAGGGTGTATAAATGATTATTTCTTTTCCTACCGCAGACAACTTTAATTGCATTTATAAGCCTCAACACTCAGATAGATTGATGCAAATTAATGTGAAGGAATTAGTTTGGTCATGCATATATAGGCCCCTATACTTGAAATATATGTAAGTGTACCAAAAAGAGGATTTAATCGAAGAGTTAAGATGAGCTGATCTCTGATTAGAGAAAATAGATACATGTAGAATGTAAGATATTCATCAAACACACAATTGAACGTTGTCTGCATAAAGAAAATTGGAAAGTTGTTATTTAATCAACAGGCTCTTGTGTGATACATGCATATACAAATATTAGCATGCAAGATCTATTTTACATGCAGTTTGTTTGAATTAGAATCATGCTAGAAGATCTTGATGTATAAAACTTTGAAGTTCTCATACAGCTAAATGCGTTTGATTTATCCATGATTATTTAGTTAAATACCTGACACTTTATGGACTTTTTATGAAATTGAATGTGATAGCTGCACATGAAAATCAATTTGTTTCATTGTCAGCAGCAGACATACATATAAACATTCAGTGATTGTGTCGTAGATTGTTATACCATTGATATTATGACATAACTCAAATAGATATAATAGCAAATTGTTAACAAATGATCAAAGTAGATCCACATGTTGGTTACAGAGAACTAAAACTTCTCAATAGCAATTTCTTTGCTTGTCACAAAATGTTAATAAGTCATTTATCCAACATTTTCTACGAAACATTATGATTCTTCTGTATATGAGCAACATTTATTAATCTGAATGGTTGTTATATAATAATTTGATACACTACTATAGCACTTGTTTGAAACAAAATATCACTTTTACAACCTATTATTCACATTGTGTTCAATTATAAACATTCTTTGAAACCAATAATCATTTTTCATTGTTTGGAGTGATTTGCATCCATTCTTAGTCTTCTTATGTAACGGATGAAATGTAATCTTGGTACATGCTCTAGGTCCTTAATAAACATTTAAATCATTCTTAGAATTTGCATACTTATTTATATCAATTGCATAGATGTGGATGTGGATTCAGGATTAAGCTAGGGGGTCCGGAAGAATGCTGCCACTAAAATCTTTGAAAAATAATGGTGCTATAATTGGTGCATTCTAGGCAATTTCAGGGTCATTTTTAAATGCAGTTCTCAAGAAGTCAGTTTGGTACCATAAATAAGCAAATAAGTACTATGGTCCGGTCAGGTTGTTTTTTTTGTCACAAGCATGACTGTGGATTCAGCTGTGTACTTACAGATAGGCAGCTACATGCCTGATATGATGATTTGCTCAAAATGCACAAAGCCTTGCTTTGGTTACATTTGAAATAGTTAACTCCAGTGTCACCTGCTTTAAGGAAAACCTATAAGGTACCAATATGTAGGGTTTTTATTTTCCTGATTGGTACCCATCCTTGTTGCATGAGATATTTCTTACTATCATGTTAGATATGTCTGTTTTATCTGTCATCTTATGTCAGATGCCTACCAATATAAATAAAGCTGATGAATCAATATGAGACCTTCATTTTCAAATAAGTGAAGAAGTAAATGATAAATGCTCACTCTCAGACTTAAAAATTATAGAGGTACACTTATTCTGAGTTCAGTGGAGACATATACTGAAAACAACACTCTCATTTTATTTTGAGATCTGCCTTAATAGTCTCTGCGAAAGTAACCATGCATGTCATATTAGTTATCGTAATGTAATAGTTTCTGAATTATGATAACCTCCTTAACTTAATATTGTAAGAAACAATCTCCAAAACAACAGAAAGGTGTGTAAATGCATTAGAATTAACCATAGGTAGCATATTCTTCAATATGGGAATTTTGTGAATCAACCAAATAGGAAATAAGTAAGCAGTAATTGAAAAGTATAAATGACAGTAGTTTCATTTGTCTTGATAAAAGGCGATTGAAAGTCTTGTCAATGCAGGTTCAAATCCTAATCAATCAATCCGGTTTTCTGAGAAGTCAAGACAGTTACTTCTCGCAAATGTCCACGATACATATTCAGGGTAAAGAGAAGAAATAAAGTTAGCATAGCAAAAATGACTGCTATCAGACATCTGAAAACCTATGTGACATTGGGTTGAAGCCATTCCTATATGCCTCAATGTAAAATGTGAATACCTTAACCCTTTACCAAACAATCACGACATTTGACCAGTTTTTTGCAGATGGTACTGGAAAACATTGTGGGAAAAGGAGGAATTGCTCCTAATTTTCTACCCTATCAGAAGATTATTTTCCAATTTTATCACATTTTGAAATGTCGTCTGCAAACTCTCTCAATTTGGGACAGTTAAAAATTTGGTATTTGGTAAAGGGTTAAGATGAGCAATATTTCTAGAAGTATTTTATTTGTAGTGATATATTTTCATTTAATTATTGATTGATAAAAGGTATGTTTTATTTAATGTTGGTATCCCATTAATTGGCCGCAACTGATTTTTTTTTTTTTATTGTTTTTACTTAACTAAATCTTACTTTCTTACATTTATTTGTTTTTAATGATAACCTCATTTGACCATTTTACAGAATAAGAGACGGCATTCTGTAGTTAGACGCCATGAAAAGATTGAATTAACCCATGATGACTCATTCCTTCGAGATTTGCCAAAAACAGATTTAGCAAGGGTAAGTAAACTTACAAAACGTCCCATTCATTTGATTGCCATAAATCAATTAATCGAAAAAACAGTTATGAGCAATACCCCCTTGTTTAACAATATATCTTTTTACTTCTAGAGAAGATGCATTAACACCATAGATTGTTACAGTAACAGTTTTTTTTTTTTAAATCTTAGAGATCAAGAAATAAAGAATACTCTTCTTTTTTCAATTTACGTCATCTTTACTCTTATGAATGTTACTTTGTGTTTATCTAACAAGAAGGTAGGGTGGAGAGTATATTGCCAAGGTTTATTCTATGGCATATTTCAAGAAGAGGCTATCCAACGATCATGTCTAAAGAGGTTTTCTTCCCATTTACAGTTCTATACCACTGTAACTATGTACTTTCTTCCACTTAGCCTCATATAACTAAGCACACTGTTTAACCCTTTTCCAAACAACAAATCTTTGACTGTCCTAAATTGAAAGAGTTTGCAGAAGACATTTCAAAATGTGATGTAATTGGAAAATAATTCTCTGATAGGGCAGAAAAAATTGTGGGAAAAGGAAAAATTTCTCCTTACAGGCAATTTCTCCTTTTCCCACAATGTTTTCTAAAGTCGTCTGCAACAAAGTGGTCAAATGTCGTTATTGTTTGGGAAAGGGTTAAGAATTGTCAAGTCTGACAGATCAATGTAACCATGTAGATGTAGACATTGTATGAACACTTCATCAATGTTGTATGAAGTAATACATGATATCTATTCACTTTGTTATGTACAAACCTTTATATTGATGGTAGGTATTCCTTGGGCCAACATTCAAGCCATGGGTAAGAGCAAAATGCACTTGATTGTTGTATGGTGTCTGAGACAACTTGTTTTTACTGCACATATTCGGGATCTTGGTAGAAGACAGTATTTGTTATTTTCTATGAAAGACTCTTAGAATAGTCTTTTCATCACATCTGCAATATTCAACATCTATATATATCAATATATATCTAGATATAGTTGGATATCTCGCGATATATCTAGATGTTTGAAATCATTGTCACAGAGGAAGCTATTGTTTTAGGCTAACTTCTATTTGTCCTTATGTCAAAAACGTTTCTAAGGGTTTTAATATGAACTTCCATTTGTCACAGTTAATGATTGTCATATGCTTTCATACTTTTCCAAAAACTCCAAAGGTTAATGGTGTTCTGAATTAACATAATAATTTATATTAAGGTATATGATAAAATGAGAATATTAAGGCCAGTCTTCACCTTTCTTGTACTATTTTGATTGATTTCCTCACTAATGATACAACCAGAGGTCGAGATAAGGAGGGTATTCCCCTAGCTAATTTATCTATTGCTTCTATATACACTCTACAAGATGATTCCAATGAGTGCTTTCAATATAGGGTTGGTCTAAATAATTTTTTAGATATAACTGTATTGCAAGTGAGACATCATAATATGCCTCATTATAGATCGTGAAGCTACAGGACAAAATGAAGAAAGAAGGTAAACTGAAGACACAAGCCGATGTGGACAAATTCTGGAAAGAAATTAAAAACCCAGATGTCTTTTACGCTCAGTTTAAAGTCAGAAAGACAGGTTAGTAATAGAGTTTGTATGAGCATTCATTAAAGTTTGCTTTGCTGATTCCCTTTAGCTCTCTATTTATAGATACATGTTTTGATGCATTATTATGAAACTTAGAAACAAATTGTGACAAAAGAAGAACTTACTCATGAAGAGCAACTTCTCCTTTTGTCATAATGGTTTTTACCAAGCACAACTAAGAAATAATTATTTTCCTTACTTTATAATTAACATCTGGTGATGCTTATATATTGTTATGAAACATTAATGCAAATTTGAAAGGCTATGCATTGCTATAGAGAATATTGTGTGCAGCCATATAATGTTAGACAGTATTACCAATCAGTTAATGACTAACATGATGTGATTTTGTCATTTAGAGGTCTCTTTGCATGGTTTCTTAGATTGATGGCAGCTCTAGGATACTGACATTTCCTTCTATTGGAGTTGTCTTTCCCAAGTATTTACAAGTGGCCAAACTATAAGATGAGCCTGTTTCAAAGACCGAAGTTTAGTAACGTTTGTGAATTGTTTTCACACATTTGAGAGCCTTCACATTTAGGGGCAATAGTTGTGCAGGGTTGAGCAATGGCCTTTTGTACCGAGGGTCTAGGGTTTGTTCCCCATTAGGCAAGGTAAAAAATGGCGGGACTAGCCCTCTAGCCCTCAAAATGGGCAGGAGTACTCGTTAAGTATCCAGGAATCAGTCATTGAGGGTGAATTTGATAAGCTTCAAGCTTCTATGTAAATTGATACTTTTAAACTAACTAAACATTGTAATGGCAAAAATGTCTGTATTTATATTGATAGACATCACAACCTATCTGTAAACAACAGTGTTTTCCACTGATCAGTTCTGAACGTGTCTTTGAAAGGTCTAAATGCTTGGTTCAATACACTCAAAAGAAACAAATCATACCATCCCTAGTCAACTTATAACTACCATATTATTTACAGACCCAAACCCATCCCCAACCAAGGACCTAAACATGCCTGACCTTCAACCAAGGTCACTCAGCCATATTTCTGAGTCTTCCAAAGGGGAGAAGGAGTCTTGGGCCATCACACAGAAGTATCAGAGTCAGCATGGCCAGAAAACACCAACAGGGGTGAGCAAATATGAGCTGCGTACATCAAGGGTTCTCTGCAAGACTTTAGCAAGTCCTTCACTTTAGTAAAATAATGTAATTAGAAAAAAATGTTGTTAACCCATTACCAAACAATAACGACATTTAACCACTTTGTTGCAGACGACTCTGGAAAACATTGTGGGTAAAGGAGAAATTGCTTGTAACAAGCAATTTATCCATTTCCCTCAATGTTTTACCCTATCAGTGTTTTCTTTTCCAAATTCATCACATTTTGAAGTGTCGTCTGCAAACTCTTTCAAATTAGGACAGTCGAAAATTTGGCGTTTGGGAAAGGGTTTAGTACTTATATGGAAATACCAGAAAATGCCAATATCATGGATTAGAATATTTACCAACATGTTTTGACTCAAGTACTTTTGAAATGGGGATAACCCTATAGAGCTGAAACCAGCTTCATGCTTATGCAAACAGGTTGGATCCAGGCCAGACGCCAAGTAAATTGGCGGCTGGCCTCTGATCTAATCCGTTTGCTCTTCTGAGTATCTTACCACATCAAAATTAAGCAGTTATTTGAGGTTTTGGAAAGCAGACGATACAAAAACCTTTTTTATTTTATAAAATTATCCAGCATTCTTAGGGTTAAACTCCAATCCAACCCAATGATATTTAGAACGTAGACAGTTTGCTTTGTTGATTTTTGGCTCAAACAATGCTGGCATAGTGCAGGTCTGCAGTAAACTACAAAAAATCAATGTAGGCAAATGTAATTCTGACTCTCTTTAAGCTACACTTTCTATCATATTATAAGAAAATAATGGATATTAGAGAAATGTTTCATTGCTTATTCAGGTAAACTATAGCAATGGTTTGATTTAAATTAAGAATGTGTTGATTTTTTTTTTAAGGAGAAACCGAGGAAAGATTCAGCTAGACTAGCTAAAGAGGCAGCTGTGGATCTGGAAATAAGGTGTCCAAAGGTAAAGAATTGCTCAGTTGATATTTAACCCTTATAGTGCTGGAACCAAATTCATGCCTATGCAAATAGGTAAGATCCAGACAAGCCGCCAAGTAAATCAGCGACTGGCCTGTGATCTAACCTGTTTGCTACTCTGAGTATCTTTCCTTGTTAACCTTGTTAAAATTGAGCAGATATTTAAGGTTTTTGAAAAGCAGAAGACACAAGAATCTATTTTTAGAAAATTTCCCAGCATTCCAAGGGTTAACAACAAATTCAGCAGTAAAATAGTTATATTACTCAAAGCTTTCCAAACTTATGGTGTGTCTTCATCAATACTGAACACAATGTTTCTTCTGTACCTTAGATTATTTAGTTGTGTAAGAAAAATAGACTTCATTACTTGTTCATTTGTTCAAAATGATATTTGACTTGAACAGTTTTGAACTCATAACCCTTGTTTTTTCGAAGTCAGTTTTGCCAACTAGTAGACATTATTTAGGGTAGAGAAATTTTTTAGTATTAAATGTACTGATGTTTCATCTGCCAACAAAACTAATTTGAGCAAGTCATAATTACAATATTGGTTATCGGGTAAATCTTTACAGGTGCTTGGTCACAGATGCGAGGAAATTTTGAAGTTAAAATTTAATTTCTTGAAACCTGTACAATAGCTGCTGTACTGTTGTAAGATATGCCTTGGAGTTAAGCCATTGGAAGGGAACTGATCTCCTTTTTAAGTTTATAGAGCCTGTATACAGTGAATTGATATGCACTGGTTTTTAGATCTACCCCATATAAACTGTACAGGCTTAGATGTATGGAGAATTCTTGAATAAACTATGCTTTTAATAGCTACTTATAATAATAAATCATACAATAGAACAATACACAAACAGTTTAGTTTCAAGATTTTATTTTGACTCCTTTTATAATTATGATACTTGTTGTATTTCAGTTGGAGATGCCCCCTTTAGCCTGTTTCTCATTAAAACTGGGTGATAAGCCTCAAGATCCTGCAGAGGTAAGACATTCATCTGGGTTGCTTGCTACCAATTATTAGTCATTTGACATTTGCAAATTGAGAGAGCTTGCTAAGAAATAAATTAAACCATAAATTAAATGGGAGTATTTGGGTCTAGGGTGGAAGATATTCTGAAAAGGAAGAAATTGAAAATAGAGTCTCCCTGAGTTATGATGCTGTAACAATAGTTAAGGACAGCGGTCCAGAGTAAGAGCATCGGTCTCGGGACACGAGGGTTGTGAGTTTGAATCCTGTGAGCAGCGGGATCTGCCTTGCAAACTTCATTAATCCACAGTTTGAGTGAGTACTGGTTATGTATCCAGGAAGTAGAATGGAGAGTGATTAATCTAAATTGTTAGAACCTGTTTCACAATTAGTGAAAAATGATTAAGTTTGAACTTACCAATAGATGTTTGATCAAGAAACAGAAGGAAATAATTGACAAGAACACAAGTTTCTTTCAAATGATTTCTTATCTTTGGTATTTACATAAGCAAAATGTAATCCTTCTTACTTATTTTCAATTATCCTTTCTGCAATATAGTTTTATTTTTCCAACTGTTTTTTTTAAACTTATCATACAAAAAAGACATTGACTGAATGTTCTGGGTTTGAGCCCAAACAACATCTTTGGTTTTGTGGGAGTGGCCTTTGGCAAGTCACCATAGAGCCCTTGTCTCGTACAGGTAGGTCCAGGGAAAGCTCTAGGAGTCACATGCTTAGGCCTTTAACCTGTTTGGAACAATAAATGGTAAACAAAAGAAATCAACATGATGCTTTCATCACTCTAGGTTCAGAAGAGAATTGAGCTGAAAGCCAGAGAGAAGAGTAGGAAGAAGTTTCAGAGAAAGCTACAGAAGATGTATCAGATGGCCATGACACATTCTGCTGCATCAAATAGGCAAGTTTTATAACACAGATTGTATGATGCATTGTGTTTAAGGTGGAGATTTTACCAGTCATATACTATTTACTGCAAGCAATATGATATATCTATCCAAATATTCGATGGACTTGCTATAGTCTACCCTTCTGCTACTATCATATATTGCTTGTATTAGATAAGATGATCAGTGATAAGTCAATTACCAATAATTATATCGACTTGTATTGGATAAATTTTTCATTTATCAGAACGGCCAATAATGATGCTCCTATCAACATAGTTTTGTCTCCAAATATTCAAAAGTCTGTTACTGGAAACACATGAAAATATATTATGGCATACAGAATCATTCATTACATCTTGATGAATGTGAATATGATATATTGATGGTAATAAAAAAACTCCCAAAGAATGTAATCTCTCTATTTCACACAAAAATACTGAACACTCAAACAGATCCCAATCTTCGCAAAAACTGTGAACAGTCAGACGGGTTAGGCCCCCTTTTGTTTTAGAAATCTGTCGTTAAAGGAAGATATTTTTACATGAATTATTAATTGATGGGTTTAATCTTTTGATTATTATAGAATTCTTGCACAGCATGGAGACCTAACTGCAGTTATGGAAGGTGGAACGCTAAGAGATGTGGTAAATACAATTATCTTTTATCTCGCTTAATGTTATCTTTCTCTCATTTGTGCTCTGTCTTTATTAGATTTTTAGCTCACAACTTTTTCTCATATGTTGTATTAGTATCCAGGAAGCAGTCATCAAGAGTGGCTTTGAACAAGCTTCCTTCACAATCGATGTAAAACAAATAAGGTAAATTAAATTTAAAAAAAAGAATGCTTGATTTGTGAAATTGATAGATTGTTTTTAGTTATTTGATACTGCAGGAAAAGGAATGTCACAACACTTAGCTTTCAAGATTTTTCATATCTTTTTTCATGATAAGCAAGAAATTAGAGAAAACATGTCATGCAATTTTTTTTTCATAAAAATAAAGATTGATTAAGCATTTCATTAACCTCAATATGGTTTACTGTAGATGTTTATTCCCATGTATATTTCACGCTTTGGTTCTATATATACTCTCCTAAAGATGCAATTTTCAATGATGAATAGTTTTATCCCCATCTCTCTTTTTTCCCATAGCTTTATTAGCTTTAAAACATTAATTGCGGTAATTTTCCATTTGAATACATCATTTCTTTCTATTACTTTGCTTTTCTGCAACCTTGTCTTATGAAGATGGAAATAGCAGTCTGTAACAAAATAGGGATGTTTTACATCAGAAGGTTTACTTAGGGAACCATTGTTACAAAGAAATAAGGAGCTTTATCCTTATATCATAATATCCTCTTAAATTAAAGATAAGTTTCTGTTTTAAGGATAATCTTACAAAAGAATTAAAATTCTGCAAAGTTAAACATAAATTCAAAATATGGGTATGATGTATTCATTCAACAGCATGCGATGAGAAATCCGACAAATAAATGATTAAAAGAGAAGCAGGGCTAAATCTGTTAATCAGAAAAGCATCTTTGTGGTTGAAAATGGCCTTATTTCATTCAGTATTAATGGTATAAATCAAAATGTAACTACACAGTTTAACACAAACACTTATTAACTGTTTCATTAAAGATTTGCCACTGGGCTATACTGCAAAAACAAAAAATCTTATGGCTATTTTAGGGTTCAGTGCAATATTTTATTGAGTGCTTGTTAAGGACTTACTGTTGTATATTGCGCTGAGTGCTTGTATTGTATAAAGTACACAAAATAAATCTTTTACTTGGATATTTTGGTAAAAACCATTGTATCAAAAGGAGCAAATGCTTGTCAGAACCAATATATATTCTTTTGATACAGTGATTTATTTGGTTACTAAAACAGGTGCACTCCAGTAAGTCAATATACATAAGAACAGACTTTTAAGACTGTACTTTTCTGTCCTTGTTTAGTACTTTATGATAATCAAATATAGCCATTTCACCACTTTTTGTCTTAAACCCCATATTTATTCAGATGTTTTCACAATTCCTATATAGATGTAACAATATAATTGCCTTTTATTAAATATTAAGTCTATAATACATGTTTTTGATTGTGAATTGCTATCGGTATGAATTCTAAACAGATCATGAATAATATAGGTAAACGAAACATCGCTTATATGTTGCCCCAATTTCCCCCTAATGGGAATTTATGCAGGTTAATATTGAAAGCACCAGTAGATAAGAAATCATGCATGAAGAACAATGCTTTTTTTATTTAAATTTGGATAGAAGGTATTGTGACAAAAAAGTTAAATTGCTTTTTACGAGCAATTTTGTCTTTTTTGCATTTATTTACAAGTCTTTTACTGTACACATGTTAAAACGAGTACATGATAAAGGAAGGTCAACACTTAATAGACTGTTGTCTCTAATTAGATAACAATACCAAAGTAATCTATGTTTTAGTGACAGGTTATCTACATTTCAGCGGGACTTTTGTTGCGAGCCACGTGAAGTAGGTTTTGCACACAGACTGTGTGGGCTATTTGGTTTCTAATGTGTTTTGCTATTCAGCGATTTTGCAAACTGCTGCTCTCATACACACAACCCACACCATTTCTATGTGCCCCATTACTAGGTTCAAAGCTTTCTGAGCAACTGCATTTAAAATGCATCATTGGGAGCAGACAATCATTTGATTGATTGATGAAAATAAAATCTGAGTTGTATGTTGAAAATAGTATCAAATTTAGCTATATCTTACACATTTTAGGAAATTTAGATAATGACTTAAGACAAAATCATTGGCAACAAGAAACTTTTTATTCACAAAAAGTGTTTCTGCTCCCTTTAAAAAAAGAATCTCATTCTAAGGTAAATGTCTTCTGGTGGTGTATTTAATTTGTAGGGAACTGAATTTATTTGCCTGGATGTAGTATTAGGCTACTGCCATTGAATATGATATAGTGTTTTGTTGCCAGGTTTGATACAAAGTCTGTACGTCCCATGACCTTGTATGTCCCATGACCTTGTATGTCCCATGACCTTGTATGTCCCATGACCTTATGCATCCATGACCTTGTGCATCCCATGACCTTGTGCATCCCATGACCTTGTGCCTCCCATGGTCTTGTGCGTCCCATGACCTTGCGCTTACCATGACCTAGTGCATCACATGACCTTGTGCATCCCATGACCTTGTGCATCCCATGACCTGGTGCATCCCATGACCTTGTGCATCCCATGACCTTGTGCATCCCATGACCTTGTGTCTCCCATGGTCTTGTGCGTCCCATGACCTTGTGCCTCCCATGGTCTTGTGCGTCCCATGACCTTGCACTTCCCATGACCTAGTGCATCCCATGACCTTGTGTCCCCATGACCTAGTGCATACCATGACCTTGTGCATCCCATGACCTTGCGTTCCATGAACTTATGCGTCCCATGACCTTGTGTGTCCTATGACCTTACTTTTTCTGCTTCATATTCCTCCCAGCATTAGAATGTTATCTACCAGCAATAATTTGCCACCTTCATAGAAAAAAATATTTCCTATACAGCGTAAATGACAACCATGACATTAAAAATGATTTTTTTTTATACATTTTTTTAAATTTTATACATTATTAATGAAGTTATTTTTTTGGTTGAATACCCCTAATGGGTTAATGGGTTGAGTAGTACCAATGTTACATGGGGTATGTAGTGGGATTTTACCCGCAGACCTTCACATACTAAATGAGGGGGGAGTTTAAATGGGTTTGAATTTTTTGCCCTTAGAGAACAGCGCTAGAACAGGATAATTTAGACGTTATTTACATTTTTCTGTTGCATTGTTTTTAACTTATTTGCTCCAAAGATACCTCACCCATTACCTCATAGCCCATATCAAGTCAATTTAACTCATATGCAGCCAATGACTTTTGAAAATTGCTGTGACTAAAGAATAGATTGTTCATTATGAGCAATTCATCATATGATGACCAAAGGTAATGCTTTTTGAATTTAAAATCTTTATTTCACTTTACATTCTCCATTCTTACCAAATTGAAATCAATGGAATGTCATTGAAAAGAAATCTAACCTTCTCTTTCACAAGATTGTTAAGATTTCAATGTTTGTGTCTACATAATTGTTTGATACACTGAAATAAAAATGGTTTTTATGATTTTACACAATTAAACAAAAGCACCTGTTTTTCACATTTCCCAATTACCCAAAATTTGTTTGAATTATGAAGCACTGTAATAATCATTTAACGAAAGAAGAATTCTTTGTATATTCAATGTTTCACAATGATTTTGACACGTTTTTTTACCCTTTCCTTTTCAGATTGTTTATAACTGAACTCATAGATCACTTTCATTGAAGCAATATTTCGACTACATGTACTTATCAATTGATTACACTTCCTTTTTTGTAACAAATTATTGTACCATATATAGTGTTCATTGGGAACATAAATCGAAAGGTTAAAACCAATAATACCCATACTGTTATCAAATATGGTATGGCTGGTATTTACATTAAGTATGCAACATATCATCTGAAGCGATTAAAAGCTTGATTAATTTGTGTTTTTTTTTCATTATCATGAAATAAACCTGATTCAGATAAGGCTTTAAGGTTGAATCCATAGCTTTGTTGTGTTGCTATTCTATGGAACATGTTTAAGCTATTAATTGCTAGTTTTTCCAGTTGTATTCCCAATGTCAAGCAATTAGTTCCATACCTTAATTGCCTGGCCATTTATGTGGTCAGGCAATGACCATTCAGGATTAACCATGGCCTGTCACATTCATTATATCTATTCATCATAAGAGTTGCATATGAGACCTGTATTTCATGGGTTCAATGTAAGACTTTACTAAGGTCCTTCACAAATGCGAAACAATTTCTATAGTATTGCACTGAGCCCTGTATTTGTCTTAAGCCTTTCCCAAACACCAAATTTTCGACTGTTCCAAATTGAGAGAGTTTGCAGACGACATTTCGAAATGTGATGAAATTGAAAAATACTTTTCTGATAGGGTAGAAAACTTTGTGGGAAAAGGATAAATTGCTCATTACGAGCAATTTCTCCTTTTCCCACAATGTTTTCCAGAGTCGTCTGCAACAAAGTGGTTAAATGTCGTTATTGTTTGGTAATAGGTTAAACCCATGAAGGCACAAGGATGACAGAGATCAAACCCATGACCCTCTAGAGTGGCTGAACCTTTCCTTTCTTTGGACTTTTTCCCCTTAATACAGGTGTTTAGATTGCTGCACCAAAATAGTAATAGAAAAAGAGATATATATAGTGCTAGTGGTTTGTTGATTCCCATTGGTTTCTATAAAAGTTAGCCATACAACTTTGTATTGAGCGTTCAATGCAGACTATAGTAAGTTATTCCCAATTGTGAAGCACTTACTATATAACCTTTCATAATGAACCCTAGATATATGAATTATTGCCAAATATAATTCATTTTTCAATTTTCTTTGGAGTTCTTTTTTCTTAATATGATTGTGACAGATACAGACAAAAAACTTCAAATAGTGTTTAAGCAAGTAGATCTCTTTGGGTACAATTCCAGTATCAAAGACACTTTTCAAGGGCTCATTCGAATAAAAAATTATAGTAAGTTTTTTTTTAAAAATGAATGATAATAAAGGACTAAGTATAGTTTTGTATTTAATACTTGTATTACTCTCCAATATATCGCTAAGGAGTTCTTAATTTTCTTTTTCGCTTTTTTTTTCATATATATACTTACCATTTATTAAACTTAGATTAAAGAAGTAGACAAATTTCAATGTGTAAAAGTGCAGTGAACAAAGATTTTAGGTAGAACATTATGCTGTTTAGAACCTAGACATTGATTGAGAGCATGTATTAGGCCTAGTTTAATTGGTTCTTTTGTAACAAAGAACTTTTAAGAAATATGTCAAAA
This sequence comes from Cerastoderma edule, assembly GCA_947846245.1. Lineage (NCBI taxonomy): Eukaryota > Metazoa > Mollusca > Bivalvia > Cardiida > Cardiidae > Cerastoderma > Cerastoderma edule. The sequence continues at coordinate 30,930,694 of OX401407.1, read as the reverse complement.
CTTTCGGCAAAGCTAAAAAAAGGTCTTCATGCAATACACTGCCAAGATTTGTTAAACAAACTTTTGGCAAATGTCTTAGAATATGACCCTCTGGTAAAGGGAAAACTTTGCTTTGTATAACATTTTTTCATTAAAATTTCAATAAAAGATGGCTTAACTTCTTCCTAAAGATTACTTTTACTTCTAGACAACCTTTTAAAGTCGATCAGTAGAAAATTACATTAATATAATGGCTAAAGCTTGGAGACCTGTTTTAATGAATATTTTCAGCTTGCTGTTTTTGATGAGCCATACACACTAGAGCAGCACTTCCGGGATATGACGGATCCAACACGACAGATGTACCAGTTATCAGAGGAGAGTCATAGTCAACACGGTTCAAGACAGTCCAGTGCGGGAAGTCGTGTACGATTAACACCGATCAGTCAGACGGGTAGTCAAACATCACTCACTAAAAGGTATTATTTCCTTTAAATTTGGAAGAGGCCTGTTAATTTTTGAAGTACTGCTGATTTGAAACCAAGGAGGTGGTATATATGACTTCGAATTATTTGAAAATTGCATGATTTTTAAGAAAGCTTCTTTCAAGAAGGTGCCTTTTATAGGCCCCTGATACATAATGCAAAAAAGCACTGTCAAAATGCTGGTGGAATACATTGTATTTAGAGCGACATTATCAATGAGTATTAAGAAATACAGGCAAGCATTCTTTAACAAGCATGTAGAAATCACAGGCAATGGTAATCTTATATCTGTGGAATTCCTGCCCTGTGGATTGAAATTGTTGTCTGTCTAACATCATGTCTTTTTGCTGAAATACAAATACCTTATCCATAATGTTTTATCATGGGCTATAGTTTTAATGTAATTTGATTCTTATGTTTCATGCCCTGTGTTCAAGTTTTGTTTGGGTTTTCCATTGTGTCAACATTTCTTCAGTTGCATTGCAATGCCAAGATCTTAAGTGAAGGATAAAGACCCCGGACTAAACTGTCCATTAGGGTTGCCTCAAGCTAATTAAGAAGAACCAATGGCATAGGACTACTGGCTAGCCAGAAATACAACGTCTCATGAATCTTTACGAGAGGTAGTCTTCCAGCTGACTAGGGTAATGTCAATGGTTCTTCTTAGCTTGACCAGCCCTTATGGGCTTTTAAGTAAGGGATCTATCCTTATCCATTTTAACCCTTTACCAAACAGCTGAATTTTTGACTGTCCCAAATTGAAAAAGTTTGAAAACGAAATTTCAAAATGTGATGAAATGGAAAAATAATCTTCCAATGGGATAGAAAAACAAAATGGGAGTAGGAGAAATTGCTCGTTTAGAGCAATTTCTCCTTTACCCACAATGTTTTCCAGAGTCGTCTGCAACAAACTGGTCAAATGTCAGTATTGTCTGGCAATGGGTTAAGCCAGACATCACAATATGAGCCATACATCACAATATGAGCCATACATCACAATACGAGCCATACATCACAATACGAGCCAGGCATCACAATATGAGCCAGGCATCACAATATGAGCCAGGCATCACAATATGAGCCAGGCATCACAATATGAGCCAGGCATCACAATATGAGCCAGGCATCACAATATGAGCCAGGCATCGCAATATGAGCCAGGCATCACAATATGAGCCAGACATCACAATATGAGCAATGCATCACAATATGAGCCATACATCACAATATGAGCCAGGCATCACAATATCAATGAAAACTTGCTGATGTGATGATAAAACCCAAGAAAGCAAACCTTTTGTTTAAATAAATGGTGTCACCATTCAATCCCAAACAAAGTTCATGCTCAGTCTCAATTCACTCAGCTCTTTGCTCTAGTAAAAAGGTGAACCAAATGATATATGTTTTATAGGAAGAAGACTCCAGAAATGATAGAGGCTCCCCCAGAACCTCTCCCTCTCTCCTTTGATGATGTGTTTACCCGGGAAAAGACGGTGGTAAGTATACATGTATAATCCTCAGAATGCTGGATAATTTTCTGAAAATAGATTTTTGTGTTGTCTGCTTTCCAAAACCTTAAATAACTGCTTAATTTTGATAAGGAAAGATGCATGCTTATGCAAACAGGTTCGATCACAGGCCAGCCACCAATTTACTTGGCGGCTGCCCTGGATCAAACCTGTTTGCATAAGCATGAATTCGGTTCCAGCACTATAAGGGTTAAGATATTTGGTCAATCAGTGCTTTGTCATCATGATTGTCATGTCAGGTGGTAGATACAGCATGAAAGAGTCTGGCAAGAATATTTGACTGGCTGCATACATGGCAGCTTATTTAACATTCTCTCCACACATCCTTGTTACAATGGGAAACTTTTTTCTTACATCAACCTCTCATAATAGCTCAATGTCACAAGAACATTTACACAACATGAAAAGGAGAAAGATTTCAATTCAAATATGCACTCAAATTAATTGTGTTACTTTTTTCTTCATACTTAGTTTGGTAGATATATTTGATACTCAAATTATCCTTAATTCTTCTCGTTAGTTTTTATAGATATATCTTATAATTGTATAATCCTTATTTCTTCTCTTCCTATATTTTCAGGAGGCAAAGTGCATGAGTACCCTCTGGAGCAACTATATGGGTGCAGGGAAGAGTGCGTTTGCACAGACCTCATGAACAACATTGTGCTTAATTCAACATTTATTATATTATTATTCACTGTGATATTTGCATGTTTGACACCTACATATGACATTTTGTACCAATTTTGAAGTACTTTTTTTATAGAAAAAATTCAGCTTGGAAAGATTTGCTCATAATGGGCATCTTCTGTCTTTTGCCACAATTAGCTAGAAATATACTAAGATATGACTCCATAGGGCAAAAGAACAACTTTGTTATATGTATATGAAGAGTTGCTAGGGTCATCTAATGCAGAATTTTTAAAGCTTTTGACGTTTCTTTATTTAGTTTTGCTATAAGCTGAAGAAATTGTGTTCCCATTAATTGAATTTTGATATTAAAACCCATGTTTCTTTATTTTTCTCTTACTTTATTCTGTTACTTCCATATGTTTTATGACCATCAATCATACCATCAATATTACTGATTGCATGGGTGAATGAATATCGTGTGGATGTTTTATTATGTTTTTTTTTATATAAAAAGAACATATGAAAATTAAAGAATATAATACAAGACTAGAGAAAGTCTTTCGCTTTTGTGGAGGACTCGCTGTAGCTTTGCATTGAACCCTTGAATCGCGTTGAGTGTTTCACCTCCTGCTTCACTCTCATATAGTTTGTCAAAATAATGTTTATGTCTAAAAATATTTTGTGATTTCTTTCAGTGTAATTCAGCAATGATTTCTCTCTTTAGAGCATTATACTGAAGAAAGCATTAAATCAATTGCAGGAAAATGTACAATAACATAAAAATGTATAATTGAATGATAAATGTCAATATTCTAATAACAGAAGGTTTATATATATTTGCTCATGAATTATAGGGTATAATGTCATAGTTCTAATAGACTTTTACATTGCATCCAACTTGGCCATCTTCATCATTAGAATGGTTCTCAAATCATGAACTTCATTTCAATTGTCTCCTTCCATATACCCATCTCTATTATGACAATGGTCATCAAATTAACAAATGAAATTGTCCAATATACAAAAAATAACTTGCATTCTGCATATAAAAGTTATTTTGCAGAATGTATTGCCATGGATGCAGTCCAGCTTATACAGCATTGATGAAACCCTTTTTGGTTTCAAGTGAATTTCTGTTACAAAGTCTGTTTAACACACAAGTAAAAGTACCTTCACAACAGACATCTGGAAACATTGTGGCAAGATTACCATTGTGGTGTTGAATAACCTAATACCTTTGATAAAAGTTTTCCGTTTTATGCAAATGGATTCTTATCAAATCTTCTCAAAATGTGACATCCTGTTTCAGCTTATGCAAACATTGATGTTCTTGACAATTCTTGGAAATTAATAAACTATAATAAACTATAAAAATGTAAACTTCAATACATATCTTTATTACCATTAATATTGGCATAACTTGTGCATAATTAAACTTTCTTTCAAACATTAACAAACACTGGTATTTCAATATCACAGGAAACTTCATAGTTATGTCATAAATGACATTGCCATTGTCCTGCATAATAATGTTTCTGTGCATGAAAAGTTAAAAGTTTTAAGTAAGATATAAAATCACTTTAACAATTTCCTTTTGGTAAGGATATTTGAATGATACATGGAATATAAGAAACCACTTCGATGAATGAATTTCTCAAAATGACCTTTTTATTTTCTCTTTGAAACCTCAAGTGTCCTTTTGAAAAATTAGAAAGATGTTCCCTTGATTAGGCCTCCAAACTTTTTCTGTTGTCATCTTTTTCAACCTTTGACAAAATTTCTGCATAAACACCACTCATCTGAAAAAAAAAGAAAGACCATTTCTTTTTCATAATTTGTTTAAATCTGTATACACTGGTCAAACTTTATTTATTTGAAGAATAGTTATAAATAATAGATGGTGGGTATCATGAACCAGAAATATTTTAGGGCTAGGCTTTGAATATTATCCGATGAGCCTGTGGCCAATTGGATAATAACTATCTATTCTATTTACCCGGTTACCTCTAAGGATTCTAATAAACAAAACAAAAAGAAAAAAGCAAACCAAAGCAGAACAAAGCAGATGTATACATGACGTTATAGGCCATGAAATACTTATGACCTCATTTTTATCCCTTGACTGCGTGTTATATGGTTAGTGCAGTTTAAAACAAATGATATTCAGCACCTTGTTATTGGTCCGAAAATGGCCGTCACAGGTAACAGGATAATATGCCATAGAGGCAATCATGGAAGCAGCAGGTTTAGCATCATATTGGCGAAGATACCAACACAGTCATATTGGTTTATGGCCCAATTACTTGCTTTAACGTAGCTTTGTCATACCATAATGAAGAATGAAACACCTGCTGTCCATTAGGTTTTCAGCTGATGACATGTATTATGCTTATTTTACAGTGAATCTTGTTTTAAAAGCGCTTAATTGTTAACAAAAGAGAAAAATTCGGAAGTCAAATGAAATGTCGTTGAAACAATACAGCTTTTGATATTCAATTAAAAGTCGTTATTGAGGGTTTATTTGATTGAGGAAGGGTCAATACACCTTAGTGCGACAGTTATAAGCGATGGATCTCTTAACCGTTAAATTATTTTTGGATACAAATACATATCAAATCACTGTTTGTAGGCTCTAAAACTTCAATATAAACTGATTTTGATTCTAATGGCTATTCTTCCAGTGTGCATCATACAAAAGTACAGCTGTTGTACAGTTTCAAAGATAGCATATTCTAACTTCCAAATTTGCTCAAATCTGTGAACAAGAACCTTTTATTGACCACTTTGAACCAATGCAAGGAAAGATATTAATCTAAGGTTATCATAATGACTTGAATGAATTGTCTGCTATAGACATTCTAGATCCCAGATTTATAAAGGAAAAGTTGAAGCCCTACACTGTTCTTCCTACATTACAATAGTGAAATGTGAAGAAACATATTGCAAGTTACAATAGTGACTTACATGGGTCTCATAGCTTGACTTGTAGGAGTCCAGATATTTCAACATTCCCATGCTCATTCCACACCATTTCTCTGCTTCACTAAACTTAATGCCACTGTAATAAATTAAGTATTTATAGGCATTGGACATGATCACTTGAAATGAAAAAACAACAACAAAAAAACACATCTCTAAACTTAACTAAGCTTGCTTGGATACACATTAAGCAAAAGACAGCAAAAGGAAACTGTCTAAAACAAATCCTTATATTTCCGTAGTTATGATGTTAAAGAGAATATAATAATTGCTTTTAGCTTGTTATATAATAATCTTCTAAAACCTTGATATTTCTAACTGGCAACAAATGCATTTTATTTGAAATATGTAAGGAATTGCAAAAACAATCTTAAAGTCTATAAATACAAGTTATGTTAAAAGAATGTACACAAGACTTATAGATGAATATTTCTATATGAATTTAACTAATATTCCATATTAACAAACAAATAGTTTGAAGGTTTTTTGCACAATTCAATGCATATAACGAAAAAGCTGCATTTGATCTTCTTAAATTACTTTAAGTTCTGTAATGGAGGGTGTTGATAATCCTCAAATATTGCTGTCTTACCTGAAGAGGTTGATTCCACAGTTCCAAGCTTTTGTCATCAGCCACACAATTTCCATTTCTGGATATTGACCCTGTACAATACAACTACTTATTTACCATATGTTCCTTTTAAGTCAGACTTATATTAAAATCCCATATAATGGAAAATGGAACTTATTTCTCCAAATCTCCCAGTGCAGAATATTTTATAATGACAATGTGCCAAACTTCTAAAAAAGTCTTGGAAATGATATAGATTCATATCCACATTTAAGATTATTTGCTTATCACTATTTGTTAATGTGCCAGCATATTCAAGTTATTTTCTACCTGTTCACCTAGTCAGGAGCAATACTGAAATAATGGAATTCTTAAAACCACTCAGAGCAATGACAATTTCCGTAAACAAATCAACATGCATAAAATTTGAAATATCTTAAAATTACAGTTTAATTACACAATATGGCAAGATCCTTTATAGTAAGTGGAGAAATTACTCTAAACAATCACTTTCTCATTTTGTCAAAATGATTTCTTAAATCATGTACTTAAGGTGTCCTTTAAAAAGTAGATCCAAATGATAGATACATAAAACCGGGATTAAAGACGACATGGTTTGCATTTCATTCATCTAATCAAATAATCAAAAGAAAATTATCATAATTGAAGGTATAACTACCTTACGGCATTTCTCAATAACAGTTAAGATTTCTTGGTAAAAGTTCCATACATCATCTTTACCATTCAGATCTTCAGAGCTCCCAACAGTAAGACACAACTGTATAAGGCTGTGAAACAATTTGCTGAAAAACAACAAATACACAGAATCAAACAATTACATTTTTGATATAAGGAGGATTACATAATTTTCGAGGAAACCTTAACAACTTTTAGAAATACATGTACTTGGATTATGTCAGTGGAGAAATTATATTTGGATCAATGTGGTCAAGTTTGGGTTATCTACTAAGTAACGTTGGAGTTCCAGGTTCAATCCCTACAAATACCGCTGGTTTTTAAGGGGATTTCCTTAGCAAGACACTTCAGAGTGCTATAGCCTTGCACGGGTGAATTCTTAGAAAAGTTAAACATAACTAAGAAACTGTTGACATGGCCATAAACCCAATACTAGAAAAGAAAAGACAAAAAGACAATGTTGTCCCTTTGTATATCTCCATTACCAAGTGTGATAGAGGATTGTTGGTAACTGTTTGTTTCCATGGCCATATAGATAACAGGCAGGAATGGGAGCAATTCTTAATATGATTGTCAGCAGTCAGGATCTACGCATTAGGGATGCTTGTAGCATCACAGTGAGACAATTGTAAAACTGTTCAAACCATGTTTAACTGCAGTGCATACAAACAAACAAATTAATTAAATACGGCAATATTGTTCTATTCAACTCTACAACCCAACCTGATAGTGTAGAAGATATATCATAAGATATGAACTACCAACTTGATTTTCCATGGCTGAAATACCAAGTCTGATTATAAGAATGAGTTCCTACCTACACCGAGTAATATCAGGCTGAGTCATTTGTAAATGTTTTCTTATTGCCACTCTTAGCGCTCGGACACAAAGACTTTTGTTGTGCGCTGGATGCTCCATAGATATAGCTGGGAAGAAATAGAAACAAAATAAAAGGATATAATTACAAACAAATAAAACAAAAAGTAAATGTTACAATGATCCTGCTACTACAGTTTTGCAGAAACTATTGCAAGAATAAAAAAGAAAGTCCTTACAATAAATTCTTAATTCTGTAGGGGGTCTTGTTCTCAATTCCAAAAGAAAATTTAAATACAATGACTCTGTTTGTTGCAGTTATCAAAGCTAATAAGTGATGAAATGATACAAGAAGTGATATCTTGCGTCCAAGATACATGGCCGGGGCACTGAAAATTAGAAAATTACAACCGAACTTTTTTTTTTTTTTTTTTTTTTAAATATGGCATCATAATTATTATCAATGTTAAACCTGACGCGAATTATAAGGAACACCCTTTTATTGCGTAAATCATATCAGTCCACTACTTTTTCTAATCTTACACTTTTTCTAACACAGTGGAAGATTTTTAAAAGAAAATAACTGTGATACAGAGAACAAACAAATGACACCAGGTTACAAAATCTGATGAGAAGATAAAGAATTTGATTTGCTTATACAGTCAAACTTGTGTTAAGAGGCCAGCCTATGGGACAGAGTAAATTGGCTGCTTAAGACAGGTTGGCTGCTTAACACAAATTGATGTACACTATAAATCTAACAATGGGACCTTCTGTAGTGGCTGTTTAAGGCAGGTTGGCTGCTTAAAAGAGTGGCTGCTTAACACAAGTTAGACTGTATATAAAAAAATCTTCAAAGGGTCCAAGTGTCATCAATTCTTTGATAAAATTGATACTTCATTGAACTTTTCACAAATACCCAATAGAGCTCCACCTACCAGCGAGTGTTTCCAGTGTTTTAGGTTCTGGACCAGACAAGGTGAGTGCCCTCTCAAGTACAGCCTCAACTGTGTGATCTTTAAGTTGTATTCTTGCTTCAAACTCATACAGTATCAATAGCAGTTCCATCTCCTTTTCTCTCAAATCTATAACAAAAAAGAAATATTGAATAGTATTTCAAGGAATTAAGCATCACCGTATTCTCAAAAATCATATCTCAAAAAAAAAAAAAAAAACATTAGTAAGAAATGGTGTTGTCAAAATTGTTCAAATGTTGTTTCTAAATACATGTAAGCCACACTTTGTAAATCACTCATGATATACATATAATATGTCAAAGTTGATTGATTGTTCGAAGATTGATATATCGTTAACAGTTATGGCACGTCATAAAGCATTAAGAAATTAAAATTCTGATAGTGAGCAAAGCTATTTGAGTAAATGAAATCAAAATGTTTCAATCTTCAAATGACATGTTTTATACATAAAAATGAATTATAGCGCTTAACATCACCTGCTTTCCCAAAATTCTGTTGCTTTAAATTCAGCATTGTCTGTCTACTGGACTCTAGGTAGCCTAAACACTCTTCAAGAATTGGTTTCTAAAATAGAAAATGCAAAAAAAAAAACATGTTACTAACATAATACTAGGTGGTCTATGAAATTAATAGAGATATATTCTTAAAGAATAAGCTTCATCATCAACCAAAATAATGAAATAAATGACGAAATTAACTTCCATTCTCATCAACCAAGTATTATGTAATAAATGATGTTTTTCAACCACTCATTTTTAAATGTCAATGAAGCAAGATCCTTCAACTCATTGCCACATATGATAACTTCTTATGAAATGATAAGTGACTATTCTGTCTTTCTTATTTCCAACTGTAAACATGTACCTTGTCTGTTTCTGTGATTCTTTCCTTAATAAGTTTAACTGGATGAGATTTAGTAAACAAAGTTTCGCGTTTATACCTTGTCTGTTTCTGTGATTGTTTTCCTGATAAGTTTAACTGGATTGGATTTAGTAAACAAAGTTTTGTGTTTTATACCTTGCCTGCTTCTGTGGTTGTTTCCCTGTTCACTTGTAGACATGCAGCTGCTGACATCAACATACAAGTAACTTGTTTTGAAAGGGAACCAGTCTCTTGGGACATTAGACCCAAAAACTGTGAAAACAAATAGAAAATTAATATATATTTATCAATTACTGGTCACTTTAACCCATTTTTTCATGTCAAGAGTGTGGTACAATACTTAATTCAGTTAGTGTTTCACATTTGTGAAGCATTTACTATATTCTTGCACTGAACCCATATGGTATTTGGGGTTTTGCCCTCAATATTATATATAGATCTATTTGAGCCCCATTGCAGCATTCCCTCACAAAAGAATCATGACTCCTCCAAATAAATAGTAATGATTAAAAAATAAGATATTTTCAAAATATAGTCTTTGTTTTATCATGAAGAACCCATTGTTAAAAGGGAGGGACACATTGCTGGCTTCTTAGCAATATCTCATTTTGTTACTGTGGTATCATAAATATATACTTAACCCTTTACCAAAAGCCAAATTTTTGACTGTCCAAATTTGAAAGAGATCTAAGATGACATTCCCAAATGTGATGAAATCGGAATAATCTTCTGATAGGGCAGAAAACATTGAGGGAAAAGAAAAAATTGCTCTTTATGAGCAATTTCTCCTTTTCCCACAATGTTTTCCAGAGTCGTCTGCAACAAAGTAGTTATATGTCGTTAATGATTGGTAATGGGTTAAGGTACCTCAAAATTAATGATAAGATAAGTTTTATTCTATGAATTTACCTGTGAACAGAGTACGAAAAGATCCTTCATTTTAAGAGGTACATCCTCACACTGTATTGCTACATTCCAACCTGTTTAAATAATTGATTATACAGATGGTAAGCTGAATGGATAGAGTCTACCGAGCCAGTCTAGGATGTCTTTGCCATTAAAATCTAAACATTGACCTAAAAATATGATGGTATGAGTTTTGTGTGAAATGTTCCATTTGACAATGGAGAAAAAGCTTAATATCAAAGAGTATATCATTTCATCTTTTTACATGGGTTAAATAAATTATATAAACCAGATTCATTTCAATTATATGCTTTTCATTTCATCAGATCATTTTTTCATCCTCCTTTACTTATAAACTTATAGAGCCTAAGGTGCAGAAACATGATTTCCTAGCTTAGATGAGTTTTGGAAAAGTCAGAATAAAATATCAATTCGGATGGATGGAAAATTGCTTAACCCTTAGAATGCTGGGTAATTTTCTGTAAATATATTTTTGTGTTGTCTGCTTTCCCAAACCTTAGATATCTGCTTAATTTTGATGAGGAAAGATACTCTGAGTAACAAACAGGTAAGATCACAGGTCAGCCGCCAATTTTGGCGGCTGGCCTGGATCCAACCTGTTTGCATCAGCATGAAGTCTGTGCAAGCACTATAAAGATTAAGTTACACACTCTTTTTGAAATAACATCCAGTTCTACTCTTCAAAGATTACTCTTTATTTGATTTTTCTATCAAGGGAATAATAGAGAAAACATCTATATAAACAATTAAATTAGTCCATACTTATTTTCATAAACCATGTAGCCTCTTTCTGGATCATAATGGAGTGTTGAGGCCCTTCATCCTGTAGCTTCTGTAACACTTTATAGCCTGGTCATAGATAAAACATAAACTCATTCTATACACATGGCATATATAAAAATTATATGAACCCCTTTTTTTCACTAACTCTTTACAGAACGCCAAATTTTTTGACTGTCCCAAATTGAAAGAGTTTGCAGACGACATTTCAAAATGTGATGATCATCTGATAGGGCAGAAAGCATTGTGGGAAAAGGAGAAATTGCTCATTAAGAGCAATTTCTCCTTTTCCCTCAATGTTTTCTAATGTTGTCTGCAACAAACTGATCAGATGTCATTATTGTTTGGTAATGGGTTAAGACATTATTATTCATATTTCATGGGGATGAATTTTTACAGAAGAAACATGAGAAGTATCAACTCTTTGAAGAATTATTCATCTATTTTTGATGACATGATTTAGATTTATCATTTGCAGGCAAGGATAATAGTCAGAATTTTTCAAATGTTTTAATGATTAAACTATCAATTGTTTGGCTTTAAGAGATTTTAATGATATATCTTCTTCCAATTAATTAATTTTTCCTTTGCTTGTCCATTCCTCTTTCATCATAAGCTTTTGATTTCACACTTGATGATCTTGCTTAAACTATCATTACTCAAATAGATATCAATCTAGTTTCAAAGTTTACCATATCCCTTTTTTTCGGAACATGAAAATGGATACTACGGAAAATGCACATCTGGTTTTGAGAATTGACATTATAAATATATCACAATCTATGCTTTTATACAACATGTGGAACTTGTGGTATCAAGGATAATTTTTAATTCATCAACTCTTGTGTCTCTATTACGGAATCATTTTGGCTTGCCATGAAGACATCTTAATTCTTTTGAAAGATTTTCTTACCTGCTCTAATGTTGTCAAGAATACTGTCAACATCATAGCTGTTGTAAGAAAAATATTGACAAACAACAGTGAACTGTTTTTATATAATCATTTCCTTATGTAGTATCAAGATTTTCAAAACAAATATACAATAATTGTTGGGAAACATGTGTGCGCATATCATGATCCCATTGTCATCTTATAGTCACCATTTTGTAATAAGTAATTTTGTCAAAATAATAAGACAAACTACAATTCAATTCAATTCAATTCAATCCTTTATTCAAGTATTTTAGGCCTCTGGCCCATATACAGAACACACACAAAAACGTATTTACAACGAATGAGTGACAATACATATAAATTAATGACGAAATAAGCTGTAACTAGTTAATCGTTGGCTTAGTGCTATAAGGTTGCATCCATATCTTGTATAAGATGTAGTTACAATCTTCCAGCACCAAGCCGTCGTAATATCTATTGGATATCCAAAATCTCTTTTCTTTTATTAAATGCTTCGATTAGGAAGACTGCTACTAATCGTATAATGGTTTTATTTTGCAGAGAAAAAATATTGTTAAATGTAGTTCTATTTCTGTTAAGAAGCCAATAGTCTTTAAAGTATTTATGTCTTAAAGTTTCATATGCTGAACATTCAAAGAATAGATGAAATTCATCTTCTACAATTGAAATATTTATTTTGCGACATATGGGACAATATCTCAAACTTCTGTCTATTCCCAAGTGCCTACCCTTTTCAATCATTAAACTGTGGTTAGAGCACCTGAAATTAGATAGTGTTCGTCTATGCATGTATGGTATATCTACACTTAAATAGTACTCGGGATTTAAAACAGATTTAAAATATCTATAGTTCAATGCTTTTGGAGTATTATTGATATCCGAAATCCAATTTTGAGTAAAACAATTTTTCAATCGTTGTGTGAAGACTTTAAGGAATACGCCATCATTGCCAACATCATGGGCGACCCAAGCATACCCAAATCCATAGAGATAAAGCATATCCTTAATGTGAGTTGCCCATGTGTTTCTTCCGACTGAGTCTAAACGTCTGAGCATGTTATAACATTGTTTCGGATACCTACAATCATCCATACGTATAAGACATAGCCAATATTTTAAACAAAATACCATATACGTGGTACATAAAGGTAATCGTCCACACTCGCCAAGAGCCATAGAATCACACGTGTTATCTGATAAATTACATATCTTTTTACAAAATTTGATTTGGACCTTCTCAATTGTCTTCACTATGTTATACCCCCAAATTTGTGACCCAAAACAAAGAATAGGCTTTACAACTGAATCAAATATTTTGAACAAGTCTTTAATTTCTAAGAAACCAAACCTACTACGAATACGTAATATATTATTAACCGCTTTAATTGCCTGAGAAGACAGCATTGCATGTGTTTTACTCCAGTTCAATTTAGGAGTAAAATATAGACCTAAATATTTGTAGAATGGAACAATTTCTAATTTTTGGTTGTTGTAGAACCATTTTTCGGAGTTTTTGATGATACCTCCATTCCTAAAGACCATGATTTTCGTTTTTTCTATATTAACTCGCATTCCAACTATGTTTGAAAATTGTTGAATTCTGTCAATCTGCCTCTGAAGTTGGACGACACTTTCAGAGAAACTGGAAACGTCGTCTGCAAACAAGAGCAATTTTAGCTTTTTCATATCATTTGATACAAATACACTTTTATCAGATTTATAATCAAGAAAACTAACTAAATCATTTATAAAGACAGAAAATATTTTAGGACTTCCTGTACAACCTTGTCTCGTGCCTATGGTGCAGCTGAAGTATTCTGTTAAGACATCATCTACCTTAACACAAGACATCAGCTGACCATATATATAGGTTAGAGGCTAGATAGTGAAATTTAAACGATATAGAAACCCCAAGGAAGGAGCAATAGCGACTGACGGGGTTTCTATGTCGTTTAAATTTCACTATATAGCCTCTAAACAATTTAGTGTTTAACCTACATTTCCATAGAGCGCTCTATTTGACGCTGGCAAACCACGCCTCTACGGGTATGATCTGCGAATGGCATAAAACTGCTGCTCAGTATTTTGAAATTCGACATAAACCACGCCTTCCGCGGCTGTCAATTGCATGCCAAGAATCTGCCATACCATATTTGGAAGAAGAAAACTGCACTACCCGGTGATGTAGATTGCAATGTAGTTTTGAGTTTAACCCGTTACTCCATAATTTATTCCTCACCTACAGAAGAAAACTTGAGAAGCCCTTGTGACAAAAGAAGAAATTGCTTGTAACGAGCAATTTCTCCTTTTGTCACAATATTTTCTTTTCAATTTCAAAAAGAAACTGTGTTTTTTCATAATGTATATATGTGTTGTCTGTTGATGCTTTCAATTTGTACCCGTCACATTATTCCTAATGGGGTAAAAGGTTAATATAGTTCAGTTTCTTTTTTTCTCAACGATGTTAGGATACCCAGTTAATTGTAATTCCTTTTTATTTATTTCTGTGTTTATTTCTCCCCCGCGACGTCACAGCGATCTTTCAATCGCTACCGTAGGCTAGGCTTACACGTGTCATTGATTTGGAGGTGGAGCCTAAAACTACACATTTATGCGCATGCGTGATACCAGAGTAATAGTCTCATAGAGCCCAGATAGAACACTCGAATAGTAGTTTATGGAAAATAAACCAACAAAAAAATTCAAATTAACGCATTCTCATTGGATGAAAATGTAGGTTAAACACTAAATAGATTTTAGAACGAATAGAAACTTTCCACTCACACCCTTTCGTTGCAAAGCATCCCAAAGTTTTTCGTGCTTTATACTATCAAAAGCTTTTTCGAAGTCAACAAATATACAATAAAATCTTCCTTTTTTCTTTGAGATATACTTCTGTCCTAATGACATTAATACAAAGGAGTTGTCTACTGTAGAGTATCCTTTCCGAAAACCAGCCTGAGCTTCATCTATAATATTACATCTTTCGCACCAATTAGTAAATCTTGTCGTTAAAATCTTAACAAATATTTTGCAAATACAATCAATTAAGGAAATACCACGATAGTTATTCGGGTCCGTTTTATTACCCTTTTTATGTATCGGTGTTATAATGCTATAACACCATTCTTTCGGAACAATAGAGCAATCGAGTACCTCATTGTAGAGTTTATTAAGAAAAGGTAATATTTCATTAAGGGTGCATTTGTACATCTCCGCACATATTCCATCCGGACCAGGAGATTTGTTATTATTCAATGACATTACACTTCTAATAATTTCATCATCAGATATAGATACATTCAGTTCCTCGCAACCATGATACCTTACAAATTCTTGTAAAATATGTTCTGATGTCGAAGAACTGTTTGAATTGTTTGTATTTAACAAGCTTTTGAAGTGCGAAAGCCAGTCCGAATGTGAAATGGTGTTAATCGTATTTGCTTTCGGTGCTTTAAATGGATGAGAGTTGAGTACAGTTGGATATCATAGTAAAAAGTACCATTGTGATAATACGCAGAAACATTTGCATCAAATGGAGGAATTGCTTTTAACCCTTATAGTGCTGAATAATTTTCTAATAAAAGATTTTTGTGTCATCTGCTTTCCAAATCCTTAAATATCTACTTAATTTTGATGAGGAAAGATACCCAGAGTTGCAAGCAGGTTAGATCACAGGTCTGGATCTAACCTGTTTGCGTAAGCATGAAGTCGGTTCCAGCACTACAAGGTTTAACAAGCATTTTGACCTTCATCAAAGCAGTTTTTGAAAACCAACTACAGTTTGCACATATGAATGAAAGAGTATAAATCAGTTAGACTTACTTTACATCAGGGTTTGAGTCTATGGCAGCTAGATTCAGGCGGATGAGACATCTGAGAGATGCCAGCACTTGTTCCTTATCTCTGCTTGATTGGGAGAGATGCTTTAAAGCTACCATCGCAGTTTGTGTTTGATCATGCTGTGATGTTAGTAAATACATTTAGATTACAGACATATTAAATAATACTTTTTTCGATAAAATTTGATAAGATGAAATAAGAAATATTTTGCACAAAAAATGAATTGAAGGTAACAAGCAGTTACCTACCTCTGCACACTGATAGAGGTAGAGAACCAATCTGATTTGTGAAATGTTGCAGATTTATTATCTAGATGGGTCATACCAGAATACTAGAGACAAGAGAGCAAGTGTAGGAATGACTTGCTTTCATGCCATTCAGAAATTTGGGGTATATTATGACTGGAAAGCAATCACAAGGGTACATGTGGGAAGTAATGGCTAGAATTAAGAAGTATAAGCAAACCTATCGCTGCAGTATGACAAACAAAAGCAATTTCTTTCTGAATTTCTCTCTGGGTTCAATAATGTATTAACGTTTACTTTTGCTTTCTTCTGGAATTTGTGCTTTTGACACAATAGCTATCTAAGGTATATGCTAAAGTTCTACTTAACCCTTTCCCAAACAACAAATTTTCGACTGTCCCAAATTGAAAGAGTTTGCAGACGACATTTCAAAATGTGATGAAATCGGCAAATAACCTTCTGATAGGCCAAAAAAAACATTGTGGGAAAAGGAAAAATTGCTCATCACGAGCACTTTCTCCTTTTCTCTCAATTTTTTCTAAAGTCGTCTGCAACAGGATGGTCAAATGTCATTATTGTTTGGGAAAGGGTTATACTTTGATTATTGACCAGTATATATTGTATTTTTTTATGTTTTGTATTGTAAAAATGACTATACACATGTGTGGTGGTCAATTAAAAGATATTTACCTACCTCCAATGCATGTTGTGCAGCCAAGGCAATGAGTCCAGTGGCAGTGAGATTGCCTTCTCCACCATTACTACTGCTATCCTGGTCCGCAAGATCACAAAGGGCTTGTAAACACTTGTATCCTAAAATGAATATATTCATGAGATAGCTCAACAGTGATTTCAACATCAGCGTCTTAGAACGATGTTATCATGTATGAACAATTGATAGAAATGACTAGAGAAACCGTAGTATTAATTAAATCTTGTAAGATCTGATTGGCTTTTTGATTTTCAAAGTCTTATGCAGAAAATCTAAAATTTCGACCATTTAAGACATTTGGTAACTAAGATAGAGACTCCATTTACTTTGTCTAAATAACTTATTTCTTAAGTCAAGATATATCATCATTTATTACAAAAACAGTTTCAGTTTTTAGGAATGCAAATGTGCGTACAATGAGTTAAAAGTAAATACAACAATGTGCAAGAATTCATACCAATTGAATCAAAACTTTCACATCAAGTTTTTGACACTTTGTAACTGAAAGTCCTCATACAACTCCAATAGCATCTCATCTGAATACCAAAATATGTCTCATGAGGACATTGATAAATTGTAAATAAATTGTGTCATTATACAGTGAAGCCTCGTTTATCCGGACCCCTATTATCGGGATGTCTCGCAATCCGAACGAAATTGTAAGGGAACAGAATTATTTGACCAATTTGTTGCAGACGACTTTTGAAAACATTGTGGGTAAAGGAGAAATTGCTCGTGACGAGCAATTTCTCCTTTTCCCACAATGTTTTCTGCGATATCAGAAGATAATTTTTGAATTTCATCACATTTTGAAATGTCGTCTGCAAACTCTTTCAATTTGGGACGGTTGACAATTTGGCGTTTGTCAAAGGGTTATAAGTATACACGTGCATACAGACTGTTTATGTCTTAATGTGTATAAGAACACTCTTAGTTTCATTAGTCTGGATGATTCGGTCATCCGGACATTTTGTTGGGAAAGGACGTGTTCGGATTAACGAGACATCACTGTATACAAAATATTGTGACAAGAGGATAAACTACTCATCACAGGCAAATCATCTTACAGTGATTTTTAAGTCATTTACTGCTAGTATGTCAAAGTTTATTTGTATGAAGAAATTTGGTTACATGAATACCTAGGTCAGTATCCTTTTCTTTCATGGCAAGTTTGTACAAGATGAAATGTGCATGGATCGCCTTTGGGTCTAACTGCAATGATTCTTCTATGGCCTTTCTGGCCTGAAATAAATTCATAAAAATACGGAGTTGAATATATCATTGAGATTTTATTTTATATATATTTATCATTTCAAACAAAAAGGCTATAATAGTCAGTCTTGATGTCACATTGAGCATTTACTTGAGAAAAATTGGTAGTCTTAAAATCATTTGCTAGGTACACACAATAAAGTTAATAAAATATATCCATACAAATCTCATAAATGAGTAAATTAAGATCGAGGTATATAGAAGAAAGACGACAACTGTTTGAATAACAAAAATCTATAACACAATGTATGAAACCAAAATGCGTTTTTTCATCCAATTTGCAAATCTGTGCTTGAGTACCATGCAAAAAAACCCAAAAAAACACAGTCTTTATACAAAGATTATATATTACAAATTATGTTTCACACTCAAAAGATTGAATTTCTTTATGAATAATTCATCCATAAAACGCATAATTCAATCTGTATACTCTTTTGCAAACAAATATGAAAATAAATGAATATTATCATTATTTTCAGGGTTCACGCTGGCCTTCGCAAATGGCGCCATTGGCGACAAAATCAAGAAACTGGCGCAAGAAAAACAAATTTGGCGAAAGTGCCTGGCGCCGACTATTTTCCGCCAGAATTTGATGTTTGTTTACCGCATGGTTGCCGATCTCGAATCAATATCGATTTGTTTTTACTGTAGAGCCGAGAACCATGTATCGATGGTTCCCGTAATCGCAGTACTTTGAATTAGAACTCGGGAACCAGCTTGTTTATCAAATGCCATTTCCGATACGGGATAATCCCGTTTTCACACTTGTTCAGTTCATTATCTGTTGATTGTCAAGTTTGTTGAAGGTGACACTTTCTTGTGTACACCATTTAGTCATTCGCCAGCCTTTACAACTTCAATTATATGGAAATTATGACTTTGATTACTTAAATTGCTTTTCAATCAAAATGTTTGCCCTCGCGCTCCTTTTAAAGAAGTTGACATCAAACATCGACGAAGTCAGTTGTGTAGATTGACAAATAAATGAAACTCTTTTATGCACCGAAGTTTTGGTATATAAAATCCGCGATTTTAAGTGACACTTAATTCTGATCCAACACAAGAGTGACTATAAATCGATCTTCTCAGGCGTTGAATATGCCTCCCACTTAAAATCAAATAAACATCTGACAAGGAGGCCTGGAGGACAGGAAATAGTTGGTTATAATATGGCGCCAATGCGAAAGTAATGTATCTGATATGTCCTGTTTCAAATGTTGAGTGTGAGAGAGGATTTAATCCATAGAACCTAATGAAAACAGCACGTAGAAATAGATAGAACAAACGAACACTTGAGAACCTCTTTAGAATCGTAGGTGACCCTAATGAAGGAGTTCCCCTTCTACAAAAGAATATTTTGGCCCCAACTTGTTGAATTTGGCTCTAATTTTTTCAATTTGGCTCCAACTTTTTCAATTTGGCGCAAGTGTTGGCGCAAAGAAAATTTTAGCCAGAGAGAACCCTGATTTTGTACATGAAATATTTCACACTATTTACCTTTTCTGGCTGTTGTAGAGCGGAGTAGCAATTTGCCCTATTTCTGTGTAACTTTGCCAGGTTCATATCACTAGGGTCAGATTTGTTGTAAAGACTGAGAGAATAATTGTACCAATCAACAGCATCTTGGTGGTCATCTCTCTGATAATGAATAAAAAGATAGAAGGTATGAGCTGGAGCAGAAAAAATTAAGACTTTTTTTTACGCATAAATCATTAGGTAGGACCCGTCAATTCACTACACCTGCGTCCACTGGAACGCAGCCATGTTGGTTATGCCTTTCATTAAAATCCCAAATTACGCCAGTCCAAACTACAATTTCTACTGTAATGGTTCGGGTTTTCCCATATTTTACAGGCTATCTATAAATAGAAAGGACATGCGCTCTTGTTTAACCAATCGTATTGAAGGGTGTTTAACAAATGGAAATTGTGTTACTATGCGCGTAATGCAGTCTCGTTGTTTGTCGTCTCGTTATTAGACACTTGTCACTCAATGGTTTCTCTTACAATCAACCACGCTTATGACTTGGATGATAACAATCAGTCGGATATTTAAAATGTCAAAACTGGGCGACCTGATTACTTATTTCAGTTAAAGAAAAGCAGAAAATAACAAAGAACTGTCTCCTAACGGTAATTCAGGGTCAGAAAAGGCCAAACAAGCTCAAAAACCAGTCCCCAAAAAAGATTGGAAATTTCTTTTTTTTTTATCTGGTATGATGGTTTATATAAAAATACTGGACCCCCAATTTCAATGATGGGACCCCTTACATATTCAAAGTTGAGTCCCAAGGACCGCCAACAATTCAGTTTGATGTAAAACCCTGTTTGCTTGTCTGTTATTGCCAAATCTTTTTCTATATAAAATCTATTTTTGGCTATATACTATAAATGTCATCAAAAACTCTCTTGTCCATTATGGCTTTTGGACAAGCCGGGCAATACGGCCGATTGATTATGCCACCCCTGGTTTTTCGCTTCAAAACAAATGATGAGATATTTAAAGTATATAAACAAGAGATTAATTGAAAAAAGCAATGCCCAAGGTCAATTAACCTAGCCAATTTCTGTATCATACAATATAGTATTTGAGTCTTTATGACTTACCTCCAATGCCAGGGCTGCTTGCTCCCAGAGAACAAAATGAAATCTTCGTTTGATGTTGAACTCCAATGGCTGCCCAGAGTGGTATGCTGAAGAGGAAAGTTTGTCTGTTATAATAATGGTTTTATACATCGTAGAAAATCTCAGCCAATTATCGTACAATTTAAAGCTCATAGTTAACATTATTTTCAATCCACACATCAATGGTTCAATGCAAGACTATATAGTAAATGCTTCATTAACATGAAGCACTTACTATAGTATTGCGCTGAACCCTCGACATGTGAAAACTATTTTCATCCACATGTATGAGCAGCATTTGAAGCCAGACACCTAAAAAGCTTCATACATTGATACAGTAGGCCACAAAGGTGCAGTGGTAGAGCGTCAACCTCTTGTACAGATGGTCCAGGGTTCATATTCCAGTTAGGCGAGTGGAAATTGTGGGGTTTAACCCACAAATCAGCATGAGTAATGACATAGTATCTAGGAAGCAGTCATCGAGAGTGAATTTCATATTCCAGTTAGGCTAAGTGGAAATTGTGGGGTTTAACCCACAAATCAGCATGAGTAATGACATAGTATCTAGGAAGCAGTCATCGAGAGTGAATTTCATATTTCCTTTAGGCGAAGTCGAGATTGCAGGGTTTAACCCGCAAATCAGCATGAGTAATGACATAGTATCTAGAGGAAGCAGTCATCGAGAGTGAATTTCATATTCCAGTTAGGCTAAGTGGAAATTGTGGGGTTTAACCCACAAATCAGCATGAGTAATGACATAGTATCTAGGAAGCAGTCATCGAGAGTGAATTTCATATTCCAGTTAGGCTAAGTTGAAATTGTGGGGTTTAACCCACAAACTAGTATGAGTACTGACATAGTATCTGGGAAGCAGTCATCGCGAGTGAATTTAATAAGCTTCAAGCTTCCATCACAATCATTGTAAAATAAATAAGTTTAAACTTACCCTAGAAAAAATCTCATTACTTATGGCTAATGTTAAATTTAGCTTATGATAACCATGCAGGCACTGGCATATTCAAATACAAACATGGTCAATAAACCATAGCAGAGAAAAGAAACCTGTATGCCTCATTGAAGTTGAACTTCATGCAAAATGCAGCGACAAAACACATCTTGTTAGTTGTCAAGTATCTTACCATTGATACAATATTCAACAAACTCTTTTGCCTCTGATGTCATATTAGCTTGAAGGAGGACGTCAAGGTTAGTAATCAAAAGCCTGCCAATGTCTGGTGATTTGTCGAATCTCTTTAATAGTTCTTCTATCATCCATGGTACTAGATGAAACCTTTACAACACATAAATCACATTTAAACCATTGGCTACCCTTTAGATTTTTTGGCTGTATCAAATTAGAAACAGTTTAAAAGCTAATAAAGAGAAGTTATTTCTTACTTTCAATAATACTTGTGATAATGAAAATGGTCATTTTCCCTTTGTCACATAGATTTTTTAGCCTCCTTTTGAAAATCCATTTCTCCAATTTAATTTGTCCCTGACATTTAATGAAATTCACCTTGACAATTCTCGACTGACCTCATTTTACTGCTTATTGTAAACAAACCTTATTGTATTGACTCTTTTAAAAGCATCTTATGAACATGTTATCGTATTAACTGACTCTTTGTCAACTATTCTAGAACATACACAATTTTACTGTAGCTGAGCGCAACTATAACTTTAATTTAGTATGTAATGTATGTGTCTTTGCCAATGATAGTTTTCTGTTAACTTGAAGGTTATCTAAAGTCATGTCCTTTCAGATTATAATGTAAAATTTCTTTGGCTAGCCATAATATTCTTAAACCTCATACCGTTTCTGTTCGCAAAAAAGCTGCAAAATATGAACACCAAGATCTACTGTCAATTCCGGTAACTTCATCAAATCTGCAGATGCTAGTGAAAATAGGAAAGGATTTAATAACTCATAAAAAATGTTCCCAAATCACAGTACCAGGCATTCATTTTGGATTCACACTTTCCTTCACAGGTACTCATAATCATACACTATATGGGCCACGTCACGGGAAAAGGGGCACTCGAACATAGCAAACATTGTAGCCCCAGACCAGCCGTGGCGGCTGGTCTGGGGTTACACTGTTTGCCATCTTAGAGGACATCAAGTTCTACCTTTAAATAAATACAAATGATAACTATCGTGACTAGATGCTGGAATAATCGCGCTAAGAAAGAGCTGAGTCAGCGGGTTTTATTTATGTCCGAGTGCCCCTTTTCGCGTGACGCGGCCCATATATATTCATTACACAGCTGAACACAGAAGAAATAGTTGTGACATGAGGAGATTGCTTATAATGAGAATTTTATTTTTTATCACAATGACTTCTTCAAAGATATTATTTTTCATACTTCATGATTCTGCAGCTTTAGATTTTGAGTAATCTTGAAACATTATTTCAATTATGTAATGATGCCCAACTCATAATGATGGAGGAAGACCCTAACACTGCAAATAAGAGCTGTTCAAGCCAAGAAGAACCATCGGTACTTCGTAAGTCAGTCAGGAGACTGACTCTCATAATAAAGCCAACATTAAATACCTTGGTTGCAGATGATTCAATTGTCAATACCGAGACCAAATTTGGTTCATGGTTCAAGATCTTTTTATAAGTTTCATTGACTTAAACTGTGTTTAATTTCCCACCATGTAAAATCTGCTTGATCACAGTTATGAAGAAACTTTGATATCAAAACTACTCTACTTTATAGCAGCTGTGCTGTTGCATGAGAAAAACTAGAGAATAGCCAATACTAATAAAAATAAGTTTGTAATAAGGTTTTTGGAGCCTGTTTACAATACATGAAAATGCATTGAAAAAATAGATTCAAAAGCATTGCAACCAATTATGGCTTAAAAATCCAACGCCGACCATCTGTACATTTTTTAGAAACATTGACAAGTCCTTAATCAATTTTGGGTTTAGACGTTATTCATCAGATATACCACATTTAAAACAAAAACTGAATTGTTTCAAGAACATTTTTTGTCTTGCAAATGTGTGCCATGTGTGAACAAGCCCCTTAGATTTACATTTATACCATTTGGGAATTCTACCTCAAGTTAAAATAGGGATATCAAGTAAATGAACATGGCCTTAGTTACCTATCTTAATCACATCTTCCTCTGTGGTCTGCATAAGTAAGATCTTCAATTTCAGAAACATACCGGCTGGGTGACAGTGCTCCTAATATAAATCAAGGAATATTAAAATGGATTTCAGCCCGCATCCTAACCCTTAGAAAGCTGGGCAACTTTCTTAAAATAGATTTGTTTGTCCTCTGCTTTCCAAAACCTTTAATATCTGCTTAATTTTGATGAGAAAAAAAAATCCAAGCAGCAAACAGGTTAGATCACAGGCCAGCCACAAATTTACTTGGCGGCTGGTCTGGATCTAACCTGTTTGCATAAGTTTGATGTTCAAGTTCCAGTACTATAAGGGTTAATAGATTAATTCTTCTCAAAGTTTTTTTTAATTGTACATAAATCAGAAAATGCTGCTAGTGCCAATATAAATTACAATACAAGTGAAATGAACATACCATTATACCTTTCTATTTTTTCTTTTCTACAATATCATGTATTCATATTGATAAAGGGTTATGAAAACTAGACAATAACTCTGTTACATCAAATATTAGATTTGTGCTTGATTTTCATCTAGTGGTTACATGGAATGCCTAGATACTTTTGACACAATTGCATTGTATTTATTCAAAACTTACATTAAAACATTTACAAACATGAGTTATAACATGGAAATTAATGAGGGCAGCTAAATACATGCTAATTACCTTATTAGCTAAACTGACAGCATTTAGTGCATTCTGTATGTTTTCCTTTGAATCAGTTTCAAGGTATATATTGGCCAGCAATCTCAAAGTTCTTGCCTGCAACAATCAAAGAATTGCCAAAATATATTGAATTATACATAAAACTATATCTCTCATTTTGAATTTATCTTTAAACAGAGACTTTGTTTGTGCTATCATGCTGGATTTTTTTAGATAACTAAAAAGAAATCTGCATAAAAAGACAAAAGTATATGGAGACTTTCTAACATATATACATCATGAAGAAAACAACCTCTTTGTTACAATTACAAAATATGGTACCCCAGAAGCACAAAGCTTCATTTTTGCTAAATGTTGTTGTTTTCCATCTTGGATATATACATTGACTGATGCAAGAAATACTTCAACAAAATACTTCAACAACCAGTCATGATATATTGAATGACTGAAAACATTTTGCTTAACAAGTTCAATTTAAGAGCCAAAACTAATAAATTTTGAAATAATACAAATTTCCAATAATGTTCAGAGAACCATAAATCAAAGATGTAACAATTATCATTGGAAACCACTCTTTTGCAGCATATATTATCAATACAATTAAACCATTTACCTGTTTTGAATAATTTATTACACAATACACAAAAAAAGTTGCTATCAAAGTGACAAAAAGCATTAAGTTAAAATGTCATTTTTACAAATAGATACATGCATCCATTTTCTCACAAGAAGTTGTGTTAATAGTAAAAGCAATAAAAAAGTGTGAGAAATAGCATTTCCCAGATGCCAATCTCGCATTTCGGCGTTTCATTACCCGAATGGCATCAGATGGATTTTCCTTTACACCACAGTGTTGATATGAAAATCTTCCCCAAAAGAATGTGGCACTGAGAAGTACATTCTGTGAGCAAATTGGCAGCGAAAGAGTTAAACACATTTCTATTCACATATGACATTCTATAAAGGCATGTTTTTAATTCAGGGAAATATAAAAGGATAGAACAAACCTGAGTTTTAGGGCTAACAGAATGAGCCCCCTTGGCCATCTCATAGCTCTCTCTAAGCCACACTAAAGCTGTATCCAGCTTCTTTGCCTGGTATAGTTCTACTCCAACATTATAACACATCATTGAGAGGTAATTACTCTGTTTAAGGAGAACAATTAGAAAACAATGTGAAACTGAACTAAGTTCCATCAGAAAGAAAAGCTTGACAACTTAGACACAGTGTTGTCTCATTAATCCGAATGCGCCCGTTCCCAACAAAATTTCCGGATGACCGAATCATCCGGACTAATGAATCAGACCATGTTCTTATACACATTAAGACATAAACAGTCTGTAAGCACGTGTATACTTATAACCCTTTAGCACACGCCAAATTGTCGACCGTCCCAAATTGAAAGAGTTTGCAGACGACATTTCAAAACGTGATGAAATTCAAAAATAATCTTCTGATATGGCAGAAAACATTGTGGGAAAAGGAGAAATTGCTCGTCACGAGCAATTTCTCCTTTACCCACAATGTTTTCAAAGGTCGTCTGCAACAAACTGGTAAAATAATTCCGTTCCCTTACCATTTCGTTCGGATTGCGAGACACCCGGATAATCGGGGTCCGGATAAACGAGGCTTCACTGTAAATGTTAATAAGAAAGATTATAGATTTATTTCGGCATAAAAATTAAGTATATGCATAGTTTACAACATAACATAGAATAAAACAATAAGCATCATTAAATACTATATCATGAAAACCATTTACATTGTTTTTTCCAACTACTAATACTCGGGTTTGCAACATATGAAAGCACGACATGTTTCTAAGTTTCTGTTTTTAGCCTACCTAAGATTTTGATAGAAACTGAAATTACATAAGATAGATTAGCATTCACTTGGATCGTAGCACATATCAATAAATCTTTTTCACAGAATGCAGACATAAACTTCTGAAAAGCTTGAAGTTTCAGATTTGATATCATACACTGTAGTTTATTGATGAAAATGGCTGGTCATTAAGTTCACCTCTTTTGGAAATTTGGGCAACAAGTCTTTGGCATTCATCATGAACTTCAGGGCATCATCCAATTGCTCAAGTGAAACACACTGAAAACACAAAATATAAAACATTCTTCGACTTTCTCATTCAGGGCTTTGTCACTCTATATAACAGGGGCTTAACATAGGCCCCTTCCCAACAGGAAAGTTCTTCATGCAGTTTTCCCAAAAAATCAAATTCATACCAGCTTTTTGGTTACCCAATTCAGCAATTTCAGAGACAAAATTTCACAAATTCAACAGGCCTGAGCCTCTTCCCAATTCATGGAAAAAAAGATTGGTCTATCTCAAATACCTTCCTTAATTAACAAAGACTCTTTTATTTTTTAATTTTTCTTCAATTGTAAACATAAGGCTAATATGATGACTGTAACAATGCAAACAGAAGATAAATCTCTCACTGGTTGAATACACATATTTGGTTGTTAAGGGGAATTTGCTTATATGAGCATTTTTTTCTCTTCCTACAATAGTTTCACAACAAACAGCAGCATATATATTCTAAACTTATTTGGCTATGGTCTAATTTTGTGGAAGATATTTTCACATTTTGTAGCCAACAATGTATGCAGCATAATGATTTAAAAAACAAAAAAATCTAATTCCTGGCCATGCTTCTAAAAATATAACAATTTTGTCATTTACAATGGCTAACAACTTTTAAACAGACTTAAAATCTCAAATGTAAGAATGAGTTATTGAAACATTGACATTTAGAATTGTATATATTTGGTTTATTGATGTATTGGTTGTATGAGAAAAAAGTAGACTTAAGGAAGAAGAAAATATCTCATTACACAGTATTTGATCATTTTTATATACTGCAATCATTCTAGACTAGGGATATTACTTCAGACTTATGAAGAAAAATTACAAGTATATATCCCATTACCAAACAATAACGTCATGTGAACAGTTTGTTGTAAACTACTCTGGAAAACATTGTGGGAAAAGGAGACATTTTCTCCTTTTCCCACAATGTTTTCTGCCTTATCAGAAGATTAATTTTCAATTTCGTCACGTTTCGAAATGTCGTCTGCAAACTCTTTGGCATTTGGTAAAGTGTTAAGCACAATTTCCAAAAATTTCTAATTACTCTTAAAAAGGATTACAGTTTCAAGTTGTTGACAGAACAATGTGAATAGGTCCTGATCTACATCCATCTTCATCTTTTCAACACTGGCATTGTCCGCATTCCCATCAGAGGCCAGTTTGTAAATGACCTGTCGAAGTCGGGTGATGCACTGAAACATTAAACGTAGCCACTTACAGGGTTGTCATTAATATTTGGAGAAAGAGGCCAACTTTCAGCTTGAGGAGGTCAATGAAGCAAACAAAAGTTAGGTGTTAGAACTTCACCTTCTGACCACATATCATTTTTTTGTTATTTTAACCGACCAAAAAGTCATTTGAAGCGTTCAATTTGGCTGATAGACAACCCTGACTTATTAAAAATGTTGAACATTAAGCATCTCCTGCAGAATAGATTTGAAAATACTTTGGCAAAACAACTTGGATATTCTTTTGGATTTTCATTACATCAAAAGTATTTTAGCTAGTTCTAATGAATTAGTGGACTCAGATTCATTTTCAGAAAAACATTCTTAAATCTTAGTTAATTATTATAGAAAATAATATATACTACTAGTACTATCTAAACAGTGAAACACTCATATAGAAAATTATCTAACAGTACCTTGTATGATTATTGTCCGTTTTGTCTTTTGTCTGTGTCATTTGCATCATTTAAAGTATTGCACAAATGCAGTTATCATATTTTTTCTCATACTGCTGCCCATTTGCATGTTGTCTTAATAATGCAAGGTCTGATTATTTTTTTTAAACTACAAACTGTTTAGTTTGTATGTCAATAAATCATTTTGAATTGGATTAAATTGATATCAGGAACAAATGGTGAAGAAAGACCCCACATAAACATGACCATAAAATCCAGGTCAAGGTGGGTAAAATCATTGACATTCTCTTAGATTGGTAGCTAGTGAAAGATATTTGTATCAACAATTTCTTCCTTTTCTACAACAATGATTTTTAATCCAAACATGTGGATAATTTTTTTCATGGTAAGACTAAAGACACTTATCTGATGGAAAAAGTTAAATCAGTACAGAAGTAGGACACATCAGGCCTTGTGACAAAACCATTTATGGCATTATTTACCACAACCACATAACATTGCCTGAACCATTAACGTATATATACACACCATTTACCAGGCCTCAAACAATGGCTCATTTCTTCTTTACCTCAAAACAAATCAAATCAGTGCTTTTGTATAGCATTCCTAATTAGTTGTTTTTGAGAGATGTGGATTGAGTTTGAAAAATATAGATTGCATTGAATAGAAACAGTGTGGAAAAAAGTTTGTTCAAAAGTAATAAAAGCTTTAAAATAGATTGTTTCTGGTAAGTGAAGAACTATAATGTTGAAATCACCAACCTTTTCTGTGAGCTTCAATACATTGTTGGCTTGTTCAGGCATACCATTCTCTGAAAGATTAATTCAAATTTTCAGAATGCAAGATAATGAATCAACACTCAATATTTCCCCTATAGCTTAGTCATAACAAAGTCATAACAAAGACTCTTTCTAGTCCAATATATCAAATGCATAAATTCAAATAACAAAAATCATCTGGAGATAAAGAATTACGACAGATTTTCTTTAAATTCTTTTTTTTGGAGCAGAACTGTATTTGAAAATATAAAAAAAGAATATATTTGTAGTTGGGAACAAGTAAGAAATAAGATTTACCTAGCAAGTCCATGGAAAACTAAATATTTGATCTATAGACACTGAATATAATTCTGAAAATTTGCATATAGTGATTAATTTCTCTAATTATACTTGTTTTTTCTCAAATGTCTATAATTCAACTTGAGTTAAGGCACCAACATCAAAGTTAATTACCAAGCCATGCCTTTCCAGCTTTAAGCCCCATCTGCAAAGAAAACAAAAAACCTAGGACATTTCAATTACAAAAGAACAAAAACAAACATTTTACCAAGAACACCCATTTACCGTAACTCATTTCTTTATAAACATTTCTTAAAACAGAAACTATTGAGAAAATGCTGTGGACAGCGTAACCTTTTGAAACAATGGTTTATACCAAAAAGCACAGAAATGGCAACTCATATTTAGTTTTTGACATTTGAAATTGTATTAAAACTGAACCAGTATATATTTCCCATATGAGGAAGCAGTTTTAATTAACAATAAGATTTTTTTCTTGAACTTGTTCATTTAACATTCAATGTGAAACAAGTTCTTGTGTCACAGGTTCATCACTCTTAATTCTACTTCCATAAATGCTTATGTGAAAGGTTACAAAGTGGAAATCGTTTTGTGGACCAAGGCTGATCTTAATCTTAGCTCACTGCCCTCCAATTAGATAATCATCATTAGCATAATAAAAATGTTAATTTAGCCAAAAAACCCAATTCAAATAATAATATAATATTACCATAATTTGTCTTTTTAACAGGTTTTCAGTATCAGACAGCTGCCCACTGAATTCCAAAGTTTTAAAAGCAACGTGTCTCACTGCAAAATAGCAAAATTTGAGCATTCTTTAATAAAGACATTTGAAAACATAACATTGTGTAGCACAGCAATTAGTCACATATTGACAAACTGAAACACCATATTTTCATTGACCTAGTAGACTGAATGACAATACATATCAAATTTTATTTGTCACATACAAAAGGTTGAAAGCCCCAAGAAAAGGTTGAAAGTCCCAGACATACTTGAAGCAATTGCTAATGTATTGCACTGGATCCTTGAGGTGGGTCTCAAATTGTTCTTAACATATACTTTTTGAATATTAAGAATACAAGCATTAACTGACTACTTCAAAGTACTTTGATGAACCTGCTCTGGTAATCTTTAAAAACAATTGTGACGTAAGGATTAATTGCTTTAAATGAGAATTTCATTTGTCACAATGGATTCTTTGAATAATCATAAAAAATGTGCACTTTTTTGGAAGGACCAGTCATAATTTTTTTGAAATGAACAAACTGATTACCACATGAACAATTTGTCTTAATTCAAAGATATCACAGGTTACTCATGTAAATGTAATATAAAGAGAGAATTTATTTATGTTAGACACACAGGACATATGTTGGGCAATAATGAATTAATGAATTCTAAAAGAAATATGGAATTCAGACCAGTGTAATAGACAAAGAACAGTCTATGATAGAAAAAAGAAATTAACGATAAAAAAAAAATGTAAAATAGATTAATATATTTCATCAATTAAAATACTTATTTGTTGCATTGAAATTCCAACTTACTTTTAGCATGAGATTCAGCATCTAGAGATCCTTTTGTTTTCATTGCAACAGAGAAATTCCATAGTTCAATTGATTTATTTTCCAGCTAAAGGAAAGAAAAAATATCAATAAATAAAACGTAATTGCATTACCCTACCCTTTCTAAAGAATCATGCTTTTTTCCACTGACTCTTATGTCATCATAGCACAAACCTTTGAATTGGATGAATTAAATTGCATCAATATGTTCTCATAATTTCCTGTTTACCTGGGTTTTGAGTCTTTGTCTACCATTAGTCTATACCAAAGCCAGCGATGAGTACAAGAAATTAGTGATATATGATTAAGGATGCAACTGCTCTAAATAAATTAATCTTCATTGATCTGAATATTGTTTTGTTTCTAAAAATTCTTTATACGAAGATGTAAACAAAACTTTTTATAGATCTATACTTAATTTATTTCTAGTCTCATTCTGAATTCAAATAGGATCAATCATATTGCAACAAAAGGAGATGTTGTTCAAAACGAGTACTATCATAATTGGTCTAAAAGAAACTTTTGTCAAAATCAATGTTAAATGAACTCGAAGAATGAAGTTAGAATATAAACATATAATGAGAAAGAAAGGCTTAACTGTATGGAAGTCAGCATCCCAGTCTGGGTCTCTCTTTTCTATAACAGGGAGACTGTCACAGAGTTGTAATCCTTGCTCTAGTTTAACTTTCCAATCAGAATTCCCCACTCTCTGTTCAGTACATATATCTTCAACGAGGCCTGTAAAAGAACCAACGATTAGATGTTCACTTTCAGAAAATAGAGGGATAATAATTAGAATAAATCCTTTGAATAAAAAAGATATTTAGTTAATTGGCTGGTTGATTGAATTGGGTTATACACCAATTTCAACAGAATTTCAGTCATATCACAGGTATCCGCTTACTTATACATGCTACTGATATTTCCTAAATATGTTTTTCAAAGCCAAGACAAACATTATTGATCAGTGGAGAGAGACAAAAAAAAAATCATGCTGCATTTGACTTTATTCAACAATGGATAAAATACTGACTGTGCCTGGTGTTGAACCTTAATGACCAGTGATAATTTTTGGCAATTTTCTGATTTCATATTTGATTGATTGGCTTCATAAGGAGATAATTGTGTGATTGATTAGGAATGATATGGATTAAAAGATTATATCAACATTCATTTCTCGATTAATGCAAGATCCATGCTAATTGACCATTCATTTAATCTGCAACCATAATACTTGCCAGTGATGTTATAGAAAGTGGTGTTGTGCAGCACATTTGAATGTCAAAGTTTTGTACAGTTTTTCATTGCCTAAAACTTTATGTCTTTTCATTTTCAAGACATTTTGTTGTCTGATCAATTTCAGAAAAACCAGGATCCTATCATTTTATATACTTAGCCCACCAGATTATACATACATCTCTTATTATATTGCGTAGAAACCATTGTAACAAAAAGGACAAATTTTTCAATATGTGCAATTTATCTTTTTGTTTAAGTGGTTTCTGAAACAGGTGCACTAATTGAAGTATTATAGAGAATGGGGAAATTGATAAGAGTTTGCATTAAAGGCACGCAAAACCGCATTTCCCATTTTTAGTGTTATCACCAAATGCATACCTTTAAAATCACCTGAAATCTTTTTCAAATCTGGAACTTGCTCCATATCTGTTACTGTAGTATTTGTTCAGTTAGAATAAAGATCCCTGTCTTCACACTGTAAAAATGTACCAAGACAAAAATCATCTACATATCAATTTATCAATGAATCTGGTGATTATACTAAATTCTTGGATTTAAATAATAATAACTGCCAATGAATCACATGTTGAAAACAGCAAAATTATATATTCATGGTTCATTGAGGGTTTTGTAGTTGGTGTTTGAAACTTGACTCTTTAGACTGGACAATGCAGGTTTGTTGGAAGTGGCTTTCTTTATCATAGTTGTGTGTCCTTAGGCAAGACACTATTTTGTATTTTCCTGGTTTAGTATGGGCTGATTATTATTGGAGCATGTGTGATAATGCTTTAAAAGAACTGCCCATCAGATTGAGATTTAAATCTTTTTTTTCTAAAGTATATCGAACATTTATGTTGAAGATTGAGTAAACCATTTAAACAATTGATTTTTTGTAAACATTATGTTCTTTTATTTTCATCCAGAAAAACAAATGAAATGGGTAAAATTGTCTTGGAACCAGATTTTGAAATGGGTTGACCATCTAATCATGTGACACTAGCAAGGTGATTCCGAGAGAAACTCATTAGTACTGTATATATATTCAAACGACATTGGTCCCCGTGTTACATTGATGAGAGTCTGACTCTTTGGCAAAGCTGTACATGTGTTATTAAACTGAAAGTATTTTTCGTCATGAAACATTATATAGGATATAGATACGAAATAGTTTGTGCTAAGTGAATCCTGTTTTCAATTTTATATTAAGAACTCTCGGTCTGACACACGTTATGTTTCTAAATCAAGAAACTGTCAATACGTATCCGACCATTGGTCTTGTCCGGTATTTTGGATACCTCTCTTGATTTATCAAACTTTGGGATATATCGTAAAATCTAAAGTGTTATGGAATGAGAAAAAACATGTTCCGTTCAATTTATATTATCTTAGTTAAAAGCAAGCTCATTTGCCAACTATTGTCACTTGGTATATGTGAATATCTTACGCTTTGCCAATTTGTTATCGTCTGCAATAAAAAGAAAATGCGGAAAAGTGTTAACTTTTAAAAGACGTAAAGTTCTATTCGGCATATATGCCTATCTATGTTACTGAGAACTTAAGAATATGTGATGAGCACATTGAATCACATAACTTTGTAGACCCAGAATTTGTCAAGGTTCCTTATTTTATCTTTTTTCTTTCAAATGCTTTTCATTTTTAAGATACAATACAATATGTTTTATTCGTATTAAAGGCCTCTGGCCCAATATACATACAATTCACAATTTTAAGTAACAAAGGAGTGGTTTAACATTTGTGCTCTCTAAAAAACAAAAATATCTCGTTATGACGTCGTCATTCATAAACATGTGTAAAACAGCAACATTGTTTCAGAAGGAGAAATAACTCATTATGCAATCAAAGTAAGCGAATTTGCGGTCATGTGTTTAAGCATATCATGACAAACATTACAATGCAATGAAAATACGAACATGACCCACACATATTATCTTGACAGTCATGATAATGCACACTAGTACGTGGAAATAATTTTCTCATTTTTATGGATAGAACACATTGTTACAGAAGGAGAAATGGCTCTCTGTGAAAACCTCTCCTTCTGTCGCAACGGATTATGTAATGAAAGCAAGCAAATTTGGAGCCATGGATTAATGCATGACATCAATTAACTTTATTTCGATATGGTTTTGCAAAAATAAGCGTACCAGAAAAAGGAATATAAGCATATCATAATACTATGCAATGAAAAGACGAATATGACCCACAAATATCCTCTTGAAAGGCATAACAATGCACAATAGTACGTAAAAATAATTTCCTCATATCGATGGATAGCAACCATTGCTACAGAAGGAGAAATAGTTCATTGTGAAAAACCTCTCATCCTGTCGCCGTGGATGACTATACAATCAAAGCAAGCACATTTGGAGCCATTTGTTAATGCATAGCATCAACAAACTTCATAACAATATGGCTTTGCGAAAAATATCATAACACAAAATATAATGCAATGAAAAGACGAATATGACCAACAAATATCATCTTGAGAGTCATGATAATGCAAACTAATACATAAAATAATTGATTAAGCAAGTGTCGCTATCGTTAACTTATCTTTTCTTATTTGAAATGCAATGTGAATGAATTTTGATACCTTATGTATCAAGTTCGAGTCTTTACTAGACATTAACATAATAAAAGTATTCTTATCTCTACGATTTACAATGATGTTTCCTAAGATGTCTTTTCTCAATGTTTCGTAATTCATGCATTCCATTAGAAAATGAAATTCAGTTTCGACAATTGAAATATCGTTTTTAGAGCAAAAAGGGCATAATCTCTCATTTCTATCCAATCCTATATGTCGACCCTTTTCAATCATAAGCTCGTGAGTAGAAGTCCTAAATCTTGCAAGTGTTCTTTTGAGCAGATATGCCAAATCCATGGAGAGGTAATGTTCGGGAATTAGCAGTGATTTATAGTATCTATACGAGTCGGCTTTAGAAGTATTTTCAAGAGATTCATACCATTTTTGCAGATAATTGTCACTAAGCCTACGTTTGAAAATTGAAAGAAAAATAGTGTTGCTCCCAACATCTTGTGCAATCCAAACATATCCAAAGCCTAACGAAAAAAGAAGATTTTTCACATGATATACCCAAGTTTTGCGACCTGCTTCATCTAGTCGTTTTAGCATATTGTAACATTGGTGAGGATATCGTTCAGTGTCCATGTGAAGAAGTTTAATCCAATATTTGATACATTGTGTCATATAAAATACACATAAGGGTTGACGGCCACATTCTCCATACACAAAAACATTAGCAGTCTGTGGTGGTAAACAACAAAAGCGCTTGCAAAAGTTCAATTGTACTGATTCAAGCTTTTCTATATATTCATACCCCCACAGCTCAGCTCCATAACACAAAATAGGTCTTACCATGCTATCAAATAACTTGAATATTTCGAATTGTCTAAATTGACCAAAGTTCATTTGATATCGAAAAATACAAGCGATGGCTTTATTTGCTTGCTTTACTGCACTCTCGTGCGTTTTAGTCCATTTAAGTTTCGGAGTCATATACATTCCGAGATACTTATAGATTGATACAGTCTCAATTGCCTTATCGTCATAAAACCAATGTTCATAACTTCTTAAATAACCGCCATTTCTAAAAACAATAATTTTAGTTTTATCCAAATTCACTTGCATATCTACTTCTTTGCAGAATTTAGCGATGCAGTTTATTTGTCTTTGAAGTTGAATAGCTGTGTCACTTGTGCTCGACACGTCATCTGCATACAACAGTGCGTATAGGTCGCTAATATCTTCAGAGATGAAAGTTCATCTTGGAAAAGTATTCTTCATATAGTCAATCAAATCATTAATGAAGAGACAGAATATAAGAGGACTTGACAAACAGCCTTGTCTAGTTCCCATATTACATTTAAAATAGTCTGATAAGCCCTCTCCGACTCTTACACATGATGACATATTATCATATAAGGATTTAAAAACATTCAAGAAGCGACCATTAATACTCTTCCGCTGTAAGGAATCCCACAAAATGTTATGCTGTATTGAATCGAAAGCTTTCGAAAAATCTATAAATATACAATAAAATCTTCCCTAGATTTTGACAAGTATTTCTGTATAACAGATGAAAGTGTGAATATATTATCTATAGTAGAATATTTCTTTCTAAAACCGGCTTGTGATTCGTCTATTATTTTGTTATCTTCACACCATTCGTAAAGCCTATCATTCAAGATGCACATAAAAACTTTGCATATTGCATCTATTAATGAGATGCCTCTATAATTGTTCGGATCATGCAACGAACCTTTCTTATGGATGGGGATTATAATACTTTTCCCCCAAGAGTCAGGAACAGAACCTGTTGAAAATATTTCTCTAAACAATTTAGATAGAAAAGGCAGAATTGCAGACGACGTTTGCTTTAAAAAATCGATCCCAATCCCATCAGGTCCTGGAGATTTCTTGCTATGCACCTTTTTTAAAGCTTTAATAATTT
This sequence comes from Cerastoderma edule, assembly GCA_947846245.1. Classification (NCBI taxonomy): domain Eukaryota; kingdom Metazoa; phylum Mollusca; class Bivalvia; order Cardiida; family Cardiidae; genus Cerastoderma; species Cerastoderma edule. The sequence goes on along the minus strand of OX401407.1, from coordinate 30,893,882 downwards.
CTTCTTCTGTGATGTCACAGTTTAATCTGTCACAGTTAACATTAACGGATATATTTACAAGATCACTATTTTGAGCAATGGTAGGTGCTACATCTACATTGAGAAGATTCTTAAAATGGTCAAACCACTGACTACTAGAAATATGGGAGCTTTTGGTCTCGCTACTAGTATATGAGTTCTTAATAACAGTCCAGAATTGTTTTGGATTGGTACTTGAGGCTATCAAAAGTTGACGATTCTTATACTCATGAGCAGCTTTTGCTTTTTTGCATGTACTCTTAAAAACATTTCTAGCTTGATGAAAAGCAAGTAAATCAGTGGCAAAATTTGTTACCCTAAACTGTCTTAACAACTTATACTTTCTATGCTTAGCTTGAGTGCATTCACTATTCCACCAGGGGGGCTGTTTTTGCGAAGGTCGATAAGAATGATTTTTTTTATTCAGTGAAGAAGCAGATTTGTACAAATGATTGAAGTCAGATAACATATCCCTGGCGGAACATGTTCTTAATTTATCGTAGAAAGCGACGATAAGTTCATTGAAATTTCTCAGAAATAATTCCTTTTCGGATTCCTTCCAACTTAATCTTAAATATTCATTAAGAGGATCATTTAATTGCTCCTCGTTCGCTGAAGTTGCTCTATTAAAAGTAAACGTACAATAGAGAGGGCAGTGTACTGAAAAATAGCAGTCGTCCACCCCAAAATTAGAGACACATTCAAAAACGGACGAGGAGGCCATCATATAATCAACTACGCTTGCCCCGTTATTAGCAAAGCACGTAAATTCTCCATCTGTATCATTAAAAAGCCTTCCATTTGTCAAGGTTCCTTATTTTATCTTTTTTCTTTCAAATGCTTTTCATTTTTAAGTAGCTAGTGTGAAATGCTTCTAATGAGATGCTTAAACTGCCCTGAGCTAGTCAAAACGGCCCAAATATTGGATATTTTGTTTCAGTCAAAACGAGACATAGATAACTGTTATCTATGTCTATGAAACGACCCAATGCATTAGAAAGACGCATATTTAAAGATTGATTAAACAATATGTCTATTTAGATATACATCAATCTACAAAATGAGTTCATTATGAAGAAAGTGTATATACCTACATTATGATGGTCATACAAGAATTGAATGTAGGCCTACTAAGGGAAAAGCCTTCACCAAAGATCTAAAAAAAACATGTGTTTATTAGGTCTTTGACTTCACGAATATCTGAACAAATAAGAATGAAAAACGTTTGCATCTCTTCCTTCCTTATGGTTTTAACTTTAATAGTTGTATCCCGTGAGCGTGTTCAGAGAGTTTTCATATTTTATAGGCCTATACAAATATAAGTCAGCGGCGCTAATATAAAAAAAAAGTTACCATCAAGAATAATTTATTTGCTGGGTTCGTTACATTGATGGCGGCGGTGGGATAAGTCTTCTCCTTCAATCGGAGTTGCCTTTCCCACTCCTAAGGGCAACTGCCCGGGACGAGTCTTCTGGGAGATGGGAGTTATGTAACCTTCCCAGAACTTTCATGCACATTTAGGAACCTAATGCATTTTTATAGAGAACATGCGGGTATATAAAAAGTTAACACAACTGATCAGTGATTATCCTTCTTCGTTGTTTTCTTCTTCCAGTTTCTGGCCGCCTTAATTCAGCTGAATATTCTGATAGAACTGGTTTTGTGCTCATGTCCCCCCACTGCACTTTAGAATTTTGAAACTACGTGTCAGATTTGCTTTGTCATTCTATGCATGAAACTATTAAGGGGTAAGGACTCTGTAGAATGTTGTGTCAGTAAATTCTGATCTTTAATTGCCTGGTATAGTAGAAAGACATTCTTTTTAAGACTGTTCGAGAATACCACACTATGGAACTGTGGGTCTTGCATAACTAGCGGCTCTCGTGAATTGAGTGATATATCTTTCATTGTGTATCGAGACTGCTCAAATCATTTTAATCTATAAAAAACGAATAGTCTCCCTCCATTTCGTTTTATTCTAAGGTATTTCCATTAGGCATTAAAAAGGCACACTCGTTTTAGTTCGATGTTTGCTCATTACATATATCACACATCCTTGTTTTTTGTCAAACTTCTCTACGTGTGATTTCATTTTTATATAGATCCCTACCGTAGTTGCCTCTCATAATTGTGGTCTTCTCAAGTGATATATGCCTTTACAGTCATGGGAAGGTTGAGGTTACCTTAATTGCCTAAACGTATACATACCGTTCGTTAGGCGGTAAATGGGAGCTTATCCATACAGGCATAAGTCCAAACTATTAACAGTGATCTCCCTTTATGGGAGGAAGGTCGATGAAGCGTAGCAAGGGGGATTACTATGACGAGTAAGGCCTTGCATGGTTTACTGGACTAAGGGTGCGTCAGCACCTTAGTCCATTGGATTTACATACCACTTTTTGAGGGACGGTACTTTATCGATACACAAACAGCGGTCTGACACCAATTACTCATTAAACATCCGCCTTTACTGTGCGGACTAATACCTTCTTGGAACTAGGAATGTAGTCCGGATTTACTCGCTTTGTTTTGCTCTATATCACTCATTATAACTGTTGCCTCATGGGAAATCGTAAAATGTCCAGATGTTCGAAAAATAGACGATCGTTCAGTTTCTGCTCACAAAAATGATAATTATAGTAATGGTGGTAACAGGAGCAGCTGTTTCCCTCGAGATGTTGCCCAAATACATTTTCAAATGTATCTTCAATCATCTTGCTCAAAACTCACCTTAGTCCTTCAGCGCCATCAGCGCTTTGATTTAAGGGGACGTTGATCAAATACTATGTACAGTCTAGGGAAGGCTATTCATATCGTCTCTTGCACAGGGTTACCCTACTTGTTCACCCTTTTTACATGTCTTAAGTATTAGTCCGAGATATCGAGACCTAAGAAGAACTATATAACCAATCCTTTTTTTACCATACATCACCAAAAAATATCTTTCAGCTTTTAATGAACAGCCGAATAAAGAGTGTATTATGTAAACTAGGAAAAGTACATTTAGCATACAACAACCGTAATTCGGAATAAAGCGATGTCACACATATCTCCATTGGGCCTATTGTATGATACTTAATCAAATTAACTTTACTTAAGTATGATTCGATATACTATGTGTATGCAAATGTATAATGTATGTAGTAACGTCATACACAAAAAAGGTTATGCTTATAAATAGTTTGGACTTGAACTTAAATCGTTTCTTATGCAGTCATTGGAGCTTGACCATACGGGCCAACGTCCAGCAGGGTTCCGTTTTACTAAACAACTTAACAATACTGCAATGTGAAACGTCATTGGATGCGTCTCGGAGAGACAAATCCAACGATGTGTTACATTGCAATATTGCTTATCTCAATATTGAAATAAGAGGAATTGTTGTTTTTAGACTTTCGCAAATCTTAAGTGTAAACTGTTTAGTAAACCGGTACCCAAGGGCGCAAATCAAATTGTCTTCGCACATTCTAGAGAACGCTATCAATATCGTCATTTTCACTGTCATGGCCCATCGAAATATTACCTTGAAGGCACATAAAAGGAGAGTACAACTAAATTTCTGAAAACTTATATGGAGTTTTATGTTCATAAAAGTCATGAGCATCAATTTACAAATGCATTGACTTAATTACCCTATTGAATAGACTCCTTTCATATAAGTTTTTTGTGCTTGAAATATAGTTGTCTCAAATTCAATCATGTTTATCAACATCCTGTTTGTTTACATATTCAAAATAATGAACTCTCATTGGTCGGTTCAAAACCTTGTGTATCAACTGTCAAGGTTAGAGGTGAAGAATCACAAAATCTGAAATATTTAACTGGCTAGTCTGGGTTATTTCTGGTTGACTTTCACGTTTAAGTTTTGCTGATGGGGCTTTTTGGTGATAACTATTTGAATCTGACGAACATTTACCAAATAATATAGTTTGATATAGCATTAATGACCTTTTATGAGCCTCTAAGACTTAATGGTTCATCCTTTTATATTACTTTAACTTTCCTTCACTGGTTCGCCAATTTGAATCATGGGATACATAAAGCCCGTTTGCAAACGCGGGTTTCATTGGCCGAGACGGAAAACAACAGAATGACAGTTGATCGAACCATTTCTCATTTGACAATATAAAGTAAAATACACATTTTTTTTGTTATATGTACCCGTGACCCTGGGTACTGTTTTACTAAACAACCTAAGGGAAATATATATATATATATATATATATATTATTATTACTGGTACCTGTGCACAGGATTCGAACCGACGCAACATGAGACATTGTGACCTAATATTCAGTTCTCTTACCGATATGCCACGTAGAGACCGGAGTGCGATGACTATGAGGATATCCGGTCGTAACCCCCACAAGTTAACAATGATATCGAAATTTGTAATCCCACAATATACACGTCACACGATCGTCAGCTGGGCGTATTAAAGGTATAGTGCGCATTCGCAATACTGTCAGATATTTAACTCGTGTTATGCAAGACCACTCACTATGAGTTGGAATGGAAGAAAGAAATAGTGTAGTGTGTGAAACCATTTACATCGTTTCCCTTGGTTATACTGTGTTTGTACTGGTTGGATTAAACAGTTTGAAAACGAAAGTACACGAGAACAGTTAAAATGAGTGATGTCACTTTCTATGTGAATCGCAATGATTCAGTGCCTACAAACATTGGGATTTACACAAGTTCGAAAACAGCATTTAAAGATATGAAGACAAATTGTTTTAAATTCAGCTTGAGATTGACCGAATTCGGCATAGACAAGGTCACTGATACCATAAGGAACTGTGAAATACCCATTCATGTTGTAATTCTTGAAAATGGAAAATTGACATTTTACCAATTCGATAATGTCGGGTTGTCTGGTCGGATACAAAACCAAATACGTAAAGCGAACATAAAGTACATGTATCGCTTGAAAGACGAGTGTGATTTCGGACCGTTGTTAAAAGCGAACAATGAAAGGCACAAGCTACTTTTTCTCAAACTTGATGACATGCTCTATGTCGTTTCTGACAAAAACAATTACCGGATTCTAAGTTCTTTGATAAATACAGTATTAAAATCATGTACTGTTACATCGAGAAGATGTGAATCTCTTTCTACCGACAACACCAAAATCAAGTCGATACCTTCCTCAACAATAGTTTTAGAGCGTGTCTCTCCTTCGACACAAAATTGCACTGTACGAGAGGAATGGGCACGTCCCAGCCAAGGTGGTGTGTATGACTTCATTTCTTTTATTTCAACATTTTTAATCCTTTTTTATTAACTTTTTTTTCTTTTTATTTCTTTTTTCCTTTCCAAATATCTTCGTTTGTGAAACATGAGCCGAAAAATAACTAAAACTACAGAGGCAAAAGCAGAAAGTGTTCTTCATGATTTATAACTTACTCTTTATTTTCCTCGTTCTTGTTTATCCATTTTTGTCAAAGCGTTTTTGACTTACGTCGTCAGAAATCTTACTTGAACAGACATCTACAAAAGAAATACCGCATCACTTAGTTTAAATATATCAACCGAAGAATAAGAGAAATGTAAACTAAATAATATTGATATCAAAATATACACAATGACTTTGTACTGTTATCGGGACATGAAAAACGAGTTTAAAAATAATGTTTTCTACTTGATAAAAGTTCTTTCGAGTGATATACATTAATATCGATGCGTTTGATTTTACGGGGTTACCTATCTTTTCCTACAATTTTATTCATTATCTCGCAGCAACTGTTAAATTATTCGCGAATGTCGTGGGATCTGCTAGTGGCAGCATAGGTTTGATATCAATTAAATGATGGTAATTACTTTATCTTTGCTACAGCTATGAATTAAGAACAGGGTGGGGTTTACAATTCTGATGTGACTTAACCACCCAAATGACGTCATTCAGGCATATAGATAAAGTCGGATACAGATCCATAGATATAACGTTCACACATTCACTTGGGAGAACAAAAACAGAAAAAGCCCATCTCCCACAAAACAAGCCAACAAAAACACATTTTTTCAATGATACGGGTATATTTTGCTTCGTTTCAATACGCAATATTCTCCAAAAAAAATCGGTTCAAAAATGTGTGTATCAACTGTAAAGGTCAGAGGTGAAAAATTACACAATCTGAATTATTAAACTTGCTAATCTGGGTTATTTCTAGCTGAATTTCACGTTTAAGTTGTACTGATGATTTTTTTAAGTGATAATTATTCGAATCTTATCAAAAGTTTACCAAATGATATAGTTTGATATAGCATTAATCTCCTTTTATGAGCCTTAAATCGAATGTAAATAACAGGATACGATTGTTAAAAGGCACATGAAAGGAGATTAATGCTATATAAAACTATATTAATTGGTAAACTTTTGGTCAGATTCAAATAGTTATCACAAAAAAAACATCAGTACAACTTCAACGTGAAAGCCAACAAGAATTAACCTTGATTAGCCAGTTTAATTGTGCGATTCTTCAACCCTGACCTTGACAGTTGATACACAAATGTTTGAACCGACCAATCAGAATTCGTTATTTTAAATATGTAAACAAACAGGTTGTTGATAAACATGATTGAATTGGAGACTACTATATTTCAAGCACAAAATAACCTATGTTAAAGGAGTCTTTTTAATAGGATCTCAATGCATTCGCAAATTCATTGTCATGACATTTATGAAAATAATAAAAGAACTCCATACATTTTTCTAGTAATTAATTTCTACTTATCTCCTTTTATGTGCCTTTAAAGTCAAGGAAGTATCATTGTTATTTATGGTGAGTACTTTTATTACCCCGGCCTTCTTAATTTTGAAAGAAAGAATTGTCGAAAAACTCACATAAACCTTAAAGATATATTCTTCACCAATGGCATGCTACCTAAATGTAACACAAACCATGTAACACAAACCATTTATAAACCCTACTTGTTAAAATACCCGCTTGAACGCACATACCAACTGGTATAACTGTAATTGAAACACATCGATCTTAATGCTCCAAAATATTGTTTGTTGGTATTTTACCCAAAATCAGAACAAACATGTTCTTTTTAATAGTTTCATTTGTAAATTTTCGATATGGCTCTCGAAATTATATGGGTGTACATGTATAGGAAAATGGTACGATACTACTGTTTTTAACGATCAGTCATTTTGATTGAAAGTGCTGCACCATCTTCCTTCAGCAACGGTAATATGCCAGATTTTCCTTTTCAATATGTGGTCCAAAAACGAAAAGATTCATCACGATCCTTGCATCTGCTATAGCGAATATTTTCTCACTAATACCTCCCAGTTATACCAGTTTTCTCAGAAGTAGGTGACGACCTTGTTGTTTTTGACTTACAATTGAAATGTCCCTTTTTGCGTTGGTCTGAACCTCCGGGGCCCGTTTTACTAAACAGTTTACGCTTAAGATTTGCGTAAGTCTAAAACAACAAGTCCTTTTATTTCAATATTTGGCAAAGCAATATTGCAAAGTAACACATCATTGGAATCGTCTCTCCGAGACGCTTCCAATGACGTGTCACATTGCAATATTGTACTTTCATTGAAGATACCATCCATGTTAATCAATTATGACTTACGCAAACATTTTCCGTAAGTTGTTTAGTAACGACCTATCAGGTTAGTGCAAACCCGTCAAACACAAAGGGTGTCGTATAACAATTGTGTTATCAGATACTTACCATTAAAATCGCAATCACGTGACGAAACATGACAAATCATGATATCATTCTCCATTTATAAACTGTCGTCTTATATTGATTTTCCGTTTCGCTTTCTTTGTTCCGAGCTTTGTTTTCATTTTTGTTTGTTTATTTTAATCCATAGAGCTAACAGAATGAATAAAAAAGATGAATGGTGTCGTTGAATATGAAATGTTATTGGATATTACCTTCAGATTATTATCCGATTTGCTCTCCAGTTAATATTCTTATTCTTAATTTGGTTTTCCGCTAGAGTACAGGGATCACCTTTAAGCTTCATAGTAAATGTTCCATGGATGACCTACTAGTACTAGGTTAGGAAATATGTCTAAAGAACACTTAGCAGTGATATATATGATCGCCATCGGGGATCAAACCCGGGTTGACCGGTCTCTAGTCCCCGACACTAACTATTGCACTACCGCAGATCCATCGCATTGGTACCAACCATCCATTCTCTACCATTAAACGTATTCAAGCCCAAATAATAGTTCTGAAATGAAGGCTTCTAAAGATTGGTTAAATTGCCTTCATATGATCTTTTTCACAAATGTTGGTGTGTGTCAGATTTGACAGCTTGTGTTTGGGTTTTCTAAGAACAGGTACTTGTACACCAACATGAATGCATCGGGTTTATCCAATAAAAGAAATCTGACATAATTCGGAAGACACCAAATTGCTTTTGGAAGACTGTTTTCGTGGTTCATTCGTTCTCAATTGAAAATATCAAATGCGATATCTTAACAGTAATCTACTTTTTATCAAGGAAGCAAAACTATATCACAACTTATAATTTCCCTATTCATATGAGTGACGGATCACATATCATGCTTTTAAACACTTCCGTATACATTGAAATACTCAATGTGTTATTAGCCTATACATCTTAACACAAAATGTTTAACCCTTCACTTATATACGAGATGTAATTCTAAGGTCACGGAAATGCCCGAGTAGTTACGATTACCAAACGAGGAGTTAAATTGACTCCATAATACCGATAAGCTGTAGAAGGCTTTAGAAACGACTGTGACAGAAAGCTTACATATCTTTAAAATTGGTCTATTCAATTTTTCACAATTATTTCTGTGAAAAATCATTTAAAATTCATTGAAAATGCAATTCATCTTACTTTCTCTTTTCATCCATTTTAATCAGTTTCAGATCCTAACAGCGAAGAATGACATAGTTGGTTAGAAAGCAGACACCCTTAACCCTTATTTTATTTGTTTACAGACAAAGCATCCATAAAGCAAAAGGCACTTTCTCCTACGAAAGTCAAGGGGCCTACTTGTGTCCCACCAGACCCTTCACAAGCCCCCAAGCCACGTGACCATTCGTACATCATCAATCCTATTCATGGTGAAATCGGACGGTACCCTGTGCAAGTTACCGATGGAGCCCACTCGATGCCTTCGATGGACAATTTTGCTTCAAACGTCGGGCCGAGATACAAACCCAAGACCTCGCAGGATGTCTTCGTGCCCTCTAGCCTGTCGAAACTCACCATTAGACCAAAAGCTCGACATCCGGACAAAGAGAATTACGATGTAAGATTGTACACGTTTATGGAGAGCGACTGGGAGAAACACCCGGAAAGACCCAGAACCTATGATCTACTGGAATGGGGATTCTTTTTTACAGGTACGAACCCGCTGGTTAACCCTTTACCAAACGCCAAATGTTTAATAGTCCAAAATTGAAAGAGTTTGCAGACGACATTTAAGATTGTGATGAAATTGAAAAAAATATTATTCTGAAAGGGAAGAAAATATTGTGAAAAAAGTAGAAATTTCTCCTTTTCCCACCATGTTCTCCAGAGTCGTCTGCAACAAACTGGTCAAATGACGTTAGTGTTTGGTAAAGGGTTAATACAATATTGAACACTGCATTCTAAGGCTTAACACTTTTAGTAATTGAGTGGACAGTAATTGCAGATTTTTATGCGTTTGTCGCGATTATCATATATCATATACGTCCACCCTCGTGCGATGTTTATGTTTCAATCGAACGGTACCAAACATGAGATATGGATTAATTGCAATATACGCGGTTATCTACCTACCATTATATTTGACAGATATTACCTGTTTACATGTTTGGAACTAGGCCATATAGTCAAACGCAGTATATGGCCGAGTTCAAAAAATGTAAACAGGTAATATCTGTCAAATACAATGGTAGGTAGATAACCGCGTATATTGTAATTAATCCATATCTCATGTTTGGTACCGTTCGATTGAAACATAAACATCGAACGAGAGCGCGTTGGTCCTAAACTTCATCTTCTTAAACCAAATATGCAATGGTTTGTATGTCTGCCTGTCTTTCACACTAACCACTGTCGGTAAACGTTATTTACAGGTAAATTGGATTTGGTCCGCTGTTATAGCTGCGGCATCGGTCTCAAGGACTGGTCACCAGAGGATGTGGTAAGGGACGAACATATCCGCTACAGTGGTGAGTGTGAGTTTTTGAAGGACAAGCTCGGACTGGAGGAACTAAACCGCCTTAAGGTTTGCATTGTTTGTTTATTTGTTTATTTGATTTGATTTACATCGACTGCGAAGGATGTAAATAAAGTGCCTCAATGTTTATATTCCAGGGTACTGTTTTGTTAAACGACTTAACCCTTTACCAAACAGAACTTTTCGACTGTCCCAAATTGAAAGAGTTTGCAGACGATATTTCAAAATGTGATAGAATTAAAAAAACATTCTTATGATAGGGCAGAAAATAGTGTGGGAAAAGAAGAAATTGCTCGTTATGAGCAATTTCTCATTTTCCCGAAATTTATTCCATAGTCGTCTGTTACAAATTGGTCAAATGTCGTTATTGTTTGGTAATTGGTTAAGGAAGATATGTCCAAACTGATAAACATGGATAGTTTCTTGAATGAAATCACATTGGACGATATTGCAACGTGACTCGTCATTGGAAACGTCTCGGAGAGACGATTCCATTGACATGTTACTCTGCAATATTTCTCATCTCAGTATTGAAATATGAAGGAATGTTGTTTTGAGCTTATGCAAATATTAAGCATTCGATGTTCAGTAAAACGGTAGCCTAGCTCTTTCACGTTAACCCCCTTTACTACATATTCTCTCATTGGTGCAATTACTGCAAACCATCAACAAACCACTGAAACAAAGACATGCATTAAGAGGTATATCCTCTCATTGGTGCAATTACTGCAAACCATCAACAAACCACTGAAACAAAGACATGCATTAAGAGGTATATCCTTATGTCAAAATGGTTTCTACCAACTGTCTTTTCAAAATTGTAAATTTGCATCAAGATATTTGTCTGTTGCTTTCAATTTGGAACAGTCCAAAATGTCCATATGGGAGAATTGGTTGAATGTATACCAGATGAAACATTTTGATCGATTACAAAAGTTTGCGGATGAAAAGTAAAATGGTTATAACATATTAAAAAAAACATGATGAAACGATAACATAATAACACCTGTAAGACACAGGGAACGGTTAAAGGTGATTAGAAATGTATTATCTTTTTTTGTCTTCTTTTCCAAGGTTATTTTCAAGTATTCCAAGTTCACAATGACAATGACAATGACAATATTTTATTCAAGACGTAAACTATACAGTTTCTTATCTCAAATATAAATACAAATGAACAATAATATAAAGTAAATGTATTATCATAACATGTGCTTTCATCGTATGCACGTTTGAATAGTTCGATAAACATGATACACTTTATTGTTGATGCCTCAATGCTGTTCATACTACTAGCTCTCAATGCAAATGCTTCCTTTATAAACTTGCCAAATTGATAAGAATTCGTCTATTATTGACGTTTAAAAGTTTTATGAGTTTGTACATATAAGGTCTTCTATAAAAAATATCTGTTTATATATGTATGTCTAATTTCTGCATATAAAGGAGAAATAAGTAAAAAATGGAACTCGCCCTCTATTTCATTATTATTATTACATACATATTTCTACCCTATTCGGACCATAGTGAACGTTTTCGTATAGTTATGGTTGTTTCAAAATGGGTATTCTTATATTTTTCCAGCGCCAACTTTCGGAACAGGCTGACAGCGGTAGTGACTCGGGCACTTCCACCGCAGCACAAAATCAAGGTAAATACATGGTATTTCTTTTTTTAGATCAAAAGGTTCTTGTTCACAGAAGAGATATTTTTTGTATTGTTGTTTGATATACAATTATAATCAGCTATCTAAAGAATATTTGATTTAGCAAGCGTCAACTCATCTATGAATGTACAGTCTTTATGTTAGATCAATTGAAAACGGTCCAAATTTGCTTCCAATGACTACACTAAAGTGTGTTCCATATAACAGTACAGCTGTTGTGCAATTTAAAACAAATATGTTTAAACTAAAATAAGAAGAAAGATATTTTTGCAATTGCTCTTACGGGTATTCAGTATCAAGATTATTTTCATGCCATTGGTTTACTCTATCAGCACCAATGTGGTTTTGTATCTTTTACACGCTCATGATATTAATGAATCTTGGAGCAGAAATATGTATAGGTAAAAACCAAAAAGCATTTTTAATATTTCAAAAAGAACAGCTTGCTTGCTAGAGACAGATGGTTTCATTTATGTATGCCCTTTCGATATTGCTAGCTGGGTCCGCATACAGAACATTTTACACCGGGAACCAGCAACCTATGGTAACGACATCAAGATCAACAGCTGGTTCCCCTACACAAACACAAGGATCGAAACCAAACGGCGCAAATAAAAATGCGAATCCAAAACCACCATACAGTATACGACATCCTGAGTTCCAATCTGTCGATGCGAGACTCAAGACTTTCGAAACATTCCCACGTCATGTCCCACAGGACCGTAGAAAGCTGGCCATTGCAGGATTTTTCTATACAGGTACGTTGCTTCATCCATTAAAGTGTTTAGGAAATGTACAGTGGAACAAATTCTCATCCCAGTCTAAACGTGATTATTGTATCAGCGGTGAAATCCAACTTGGGGTATTTACAGCCTATCGGGAGAGGATTCACCAGAACAATGTCCTTCACTTATGTAATTAACAATACATCCAATAAGATGTTCTAGGTTCTACTGTATAGCATGTTAAATTAAAGGACACCTTTAGAGCTTCCAATTTTGGATTAGTTATCACAAGTTTCCTATATATATATTTGTTCAAATCACGGAAAAGATATATTGTTTTTATCTTATAAAAAAAGACATGAGGAAAACATATGTTTCCACTTAGTTTAACTTACCATAAAAGCAATTAATACTTACATGTTCTATTGATTAACATTCGAGAATCGAAATAGTGTAACGTTCATTGAACGTTTATGCACATTTGAGAACTTGAAGCATTGTTAAGCGTTTATTGTGGTGGTATAGAGAAAATGCTGGTGTGTGTAGTGTATACGTAAAGACAGCACGACCGAGAAGTGGACGACACACAAAAAAAACCCTCATTACTTTCAGGAAAAGGAGACATATGTCGATGCTTTTGCTGTGATGGAGGTATGACGAACTGGGACGTTACAGATGAACCTATTCGCGAGCATGCCAAATACTTCCAGTCCTGCAATTATATTCGCCAGATTAAAGGGGAAGAATATATTAGATTAGTGCAGAATACCGACCAAACGGTATGTAATGCAAATTTAAAAAAAAACACTCTTCATTCTAATATTACTGCAAATAATAAGTCGCTTTGGTAAAACGTAAATAAAAAATAAAACAACGTCTGTTGTTTTATTTTATATTTACGTTTTACCAAAGCGACATTTCATTTTGATTTATTGTGAAACAACTGTTAGCAAACTCTTTTCTGCTACAATAGTTCCTAAAGCATTTTTTAATGTGAGTTTTAACGATTGTCTGCAAAGAAAATCGCATTTTATCCCATTTTGTTTATCATTCTAGGGAGCAACCGGAAGTCAGCAAACAGTGCCGTCACAGCCGACGACACGTGACTCACCCCAAACAACAGGGTTGACAATGGCGGGAAACGAAGGTGAGATATTCAGCACATGACATGCAATTATTGTTTGCGTTAACCTCATAATGAGAATATTTTGTGACCGATCTATTCTATATCAAGGGCAAAGGCAATTTAAATAAAGGGGATCAGTTTTCTTTGGTAGATAAAAGCATACTTAGCTCATTAGGAGTGGTGTACATGTATCCTTTTGTCACTATGGTAACTGATGTCTTCTGTAGCAAAGAAAATCAACGTTAGGCGTTATGGAATAAAGGCTTAATACGTATTGCTTCTTGTTACCCATGCTATTTGTCAATATTGAGGCAATAGAAGGAACATTTGCATGATTAAGACGCTTTATTTTTTGCGAAATAATGTCATTAACTTATAACCACGTATGAGTTTCTTCTGTGCTACCTTTTAAATTGTGATTACGCCAGCTTTGATTATTTGTTATAACATTGCATGCCGGTCCAAACCTATGCTGACATTCCATGTTTGATATACGAATGGAAGATGCAAGCATAACAGTATTTTAAAATGCTAAAATTTCATAAAAGAGCATGTTATTACAATTTCAGAAAGGAGAGTACCTGCTCAATCTGCATCTAACGATGTGCATCGATCGAAAATAGTGAAAAATGTCCTTGAACTGGGATTTGACAAGACGCAAGTGCAAATTGCAGTGGATACACTGGTGAAAAAAGGTAGGCACATATCCTTCTCAAAAAAACTTTTCTATTTTCGCACCAAGATTATTAACCTTTCCGGATATGAATTCCTTTAACTCATCAGAAACATAAAATGAGCACAAGCCAAATATATCTAATACGTTAGATATGGAATTATATGACTGCCCAAAATTGAATTCGACACAGACGAATAGACGAACAATCAAGTAATAAAAAACCCAACCTTTTCCCTTTGGATGTTGGTACAAATCATAACACTGCATGTATAACCCTTTACCAAACGCCAAATTTTCGACTGTCCCAAATTGAAAGAGTTAGTAGACGTCTTTTCAAAATGTAATAAAATTGGAAAATAATCTTCTGATAGGGCAGAAAACATTGTGGGAAAAGGAACAATTGCTCGTTACGAGCAATTTCTCCTTTTCCCACAATGTTTTCTAAAGTCGTCTGCAACAAAGTGGTCAAACGTCGTTATTGTTTGGGAAAGGAATGAATATGCCGCTTGGGTTGCTTGATTCATCTGTAGTAGGTGGTTTAGAACGGGCGAATAAAAGGTATCCGTCTAAAGATATTCAATCGTAGCTGAGGTCTTACACAAATACAATGACAAAAGTACTTAAAATGAACAGTTTAACTGTTTAACCAAAACCCTTCTTCTTTATACAGGTAGAACAGAATTTACAGAAGATGATATTGTTAATGTGATATTCGACAAACCAGAAGCTGCTGAACAATTAGGCTCGACTGGAAGCGCAACGGGTAATACGATAAGATAATGTTTCCTGATTTATGTTTAATTCGAATAATCTTATATCGTACATGGTATACGTAGAACGTTAAGCCTCAATTATTCGAACAAGATTCTAGTGTATGGTTGAGATTCAAATGCTACCGACAAGATTCCGTTTATTCTATTACTCATGGGATGCTCTTTAATCCATTACCCAACAATAACGACATTTTACCACTTTGTTGCAGACGACTCTGGAAGACACTGTGGGAAAAGGAGGAATTGCTCGATACGAGCAATTTCTAATTTTCCCACAATGTTTTCTACTCTTTCAGAAGATTACTTTCCAATTCCATCACCTTTTGAAACGTCGTCTGCAAACTCTTTCAATTCGAGACACTCGAAATGTGGCGTTTGGTAAAGGGTTAAGCAGTGTTGATTGTGCAAGATGATTCCTTATTGATTGCATTTACCGAGGCTTCCTGGCTAGGTCGGCATAGAAGCTCATTTTAAATACATGGTTCACAAGTTTGGATTTAAGCTTTCAAGTTCCTCACTTCGGGCTTTTAATTAGTTAGAGCGACATGGTTTATTTGTCCCAC
Organism: Cerastoderma edule; assembly: GCA_947846245.1. Taxonomy (NCBI): domain Eukaryota; kingdom Metazoa; phylum Mollusca; class Bivalvia; order Cardiida; family Cardiidae; genus Cerastoderma; species Cerastoderma edule. The sequence goes on along the minus strand of OX401407.1, from coordinate 30,878,151 downwards.
AACACTCATTGTTTGAGTGCGCGAATCAGTGTAGGTATTTGAAACGAAAATAATAATTCATTGCCCTATTATTGACAAACCTGGGGCATAGAAAAGAGGGGTGATCTTCCGGAAATAACTAAAATGATGTACAGTGTATACTAAACGATATAAAACTTCAATACAAGCATCAGTATGTAGCAAATAAATCTAATTGAAGTTTTAGATGTAGGTTTCAATATATACAACCATCAATATACACCAAACAAGTCTAATGGAAGTTTAAGATGTAGGTTTTAACATATACAATCATCAATATGCACCAAACAAATCTAATGGAAGTTTTAGATCTAGGTTTCAACATATACAATCATCAATATGCACCAAACAAATCTAATTGAAGTTTAAGATCTAGGTTTTAACATATACAATCATCAATATGCACCAAACAAATCTAATTGAAGTTTAAGATGTAGTTTTCAACATATACAATCATCAATATACACCAAACACATCTAATTGAAGTTTAAGATGTAGTTTTCAACATATACAATCATCAATATACACCAAACAAATCTAATTGAAGTTTTAGATCTAGGTTTTAACATATACAATCATCAATATACACCAAACGAATCTAATTGAAGTTTAAGATGTAGTTTTCAACATATACAATCATCAATATACACCAAACAAATCTAATTGAAGTTTAAGATGTAGTTTTCAACATATACAATCATCAATATACACCAAACAAATCTAATGGAAGTTTTAGATCTAGGTTTTAACATATACAATCATCAATATGCACCAAACAAGTCTAATGGAAGTTTTAGATCTAGGTTTCAACATATACAATCATCAATATGCACCAAACAAGTCTAATGGAAGTTTTAGATCTAGGTTTTAACAAACGCAATGGCATCTGTTTAATCTGTTCGTCATATAAAAGGACTGAGCTAAAATGTGTTTATTCGTTTTCAGACCCAGCTGAAATACTGGAGGAAAACGAGCGCCTAAAAGGTTTCGTTAAATGTCTGAAGTGTAAGGTTGAAGAAGCCAATATATTGTTCCTTCCATGCGCCCATCACAAAGTGTGCGTCAAATGTGCCGACGCTTTGGAAAATTGTCCGCTTTGCTCTAAACGAATAACCAAAAAGATCAGAACATTCATGAGCTAAGGTCCGATAACCTGTGCCGATCGAAGAAGAAAAGAAAATGAGAGGGAGAGAGCATTGGGAGACAGATGAGCAGCGGGAATGTGATGTGAAGAGAGGGTCTTGCGTGGCTCAGTGGTTAAGGTGATGACTCTGAACACGGGGTTCCCTGGTTCGAGCCCCTACGAAGTCATTTGGTTTCCTGGGAGTGGCCTTTGACAAGTCACTTCAGAGCCCTAGCCTAGCACTGGTGCACCCATATGAGACTTGTGTCAGTAAATGACTCTAATCTAATCTAAAGAGAGTGTATGTAGTGTGTGGGAGAGTGTTGTTTTCAGACCGGGTCGTACAGCCTAACAGCTCTGGCAGCATTGGCTTTGCTAGGATCGTGCGTGACCCAGTGGTTAGGGTTGAGAACTTGTAACACGGGAGATCCTAGGTTCGGAGCTCACCAAGAATACTATGATTTTCCCGGTGGGCAAGACACTACCGAGCCCTGTCTAGTACAGGTGAAATCCACACGAAATGCGTAAAATAACTAAAATTATGTCGACAAGGCGTACTCCATATAAACAAACAAATGGCTTCGCAAATGCAATATGAAATACCATTTATTTTTTTGGAAATGGCATTAAACAAGCAACGAATCGACATTTACAGATGTTATATGGAATATCCAAACCGGCTGCTTGAATTTGTTTACAGTACGTGTGTCTATGGACCAATTGTTAGGGTGAAATTTACTATATGCAATTTTTTTCAAAGAATATTATTAACATTATTATATATTTCCCATGCATAATAAGCTCCCACCTATTTTTCAAGTTTGAAGTTAATTAAGTCGCTTTTAAAAAAAAAATTCAAATACGGTTACCATGGAAACTATAATTTTACAGTAAACTCATTCGTCAACATGTGATTTTGTTGCATTTTGATTTTCAAGATACAATTTTACTTTACATACTGAACAATTAGAAAATTCTATGAAAGGAATTTCCAAATATCTTCATTTATTTGTAATATACATATCAATTTTCATTGATTTTTGTCGAATTTAACAAATTGAAAAACTGATTTGGATTACAACAATTGTTTATAATTATGACTAGGTTATGGAAAAATGAAATTACAACATATTTAACGAAAAGATGTATTTCTATTTACACTGTTATTTCAAAATATACACTGGTTGGCTTTCATATTCGTCAATCTCAAATATGTAAAGAAAAAAAAATAATTTCATAGATTGTGCATGTGGTAACATGAAAAAAAAAAGAAAAAAAAAAGAGTGGTGTAGAAGATAATTGATTACTGTATTTTCATTTGTATATGTATTATGTTTATACAACTAAAAAAAAATTATTTATACAGTTTTATTTACATAGATACTTTCATCTTTCTTTAGCAGTGTATTTTCGAATGTATATGAAACATAAATGAATTAATGAAAGCTTAAATTCAAACTTGTGAACCATGTATTTAAAATGAGCTTCTATGCCTACCTGACTATATATTGTGGGTCGGAGGCCTATTTACTTAAATAAATCGTATTGTATTGAATAGAATATCAGTTTTTGTATTGTTGTTTGATATACAATTAAAAATAGCTATTGAAAGCATTGTTAATCCAGCAATCGTCAAAAGAGATGTCACTGATGTCAAGCTTAAGAGCTAAATTCACTTCATCAATTCATTTCACACACACTTCAACGAATTAAGAACATGCTTAAATTGAAAGATTGCCCTTACAAAATAATCCAAGTTGCGAATGACCTTTCGATTGAGTAAAGAAAGTGAGAAAAATAACTTCACCAGAAAGCAAAGAGAAGGCAGGATGAAGACAAGTCGGGAAACTTCTTGCTTCACGTATGGGGGTCACCTTGGGCAAGAAAGGTTACCAGAATCCTGAAACGGGAGTAACTGTGTGAAAAGAAAGTTATGCTTGTATGTTACGTTCTAAGTTATGTTCTGAGCTAACCAGTTTTTGTTGTTTTTACACTCATGCAGACTAACTGGTCAACAAAATGAACGAGTTCGAAACATGAATCAAGACGATTCAACCGGATACTATCGGTATTACAGAACTATAGCCAAAAAACAATATATATTGAGTGAAGAAAGCAGAAGTTAGTTTAGAGAGCGTCGGTGACTATGAGATGATTGAGAAGAAAAAAAATCAGGTTCGAAGAGGTTTTATTATTATATGTTGCAAAAATGTAGTTGCAAAGGAGGTCAAGATGAACACAGAATGTCAATAGTTTTTAGCAGGTGAAATCCAGAATGGGCAATAGGAAAAATTCCCAGTGTGTTTGTTACATATATCTGGCAGCGGTTGCATAGAAACTAGTGACAGATTATTGGAGCTAATTTCTGAATTATTAGAGAAAACTATTCCAAGCTTTTGATCCGAACCTAACAACACTACCCAAGGAGATGATCAAATGCATCCAAAACTGATAAGAGAGGCAGTCTTTGCACCGAAGAGACCACTTAATTCTCTATTTAAACACTCTTAAAAACAGTCAAGTATGTCAAGAGATAAGAAGCAAGAAAATGAGACAGCTATTTATAAGAAAGGAGATAAGTAGCAAGCAGGTCACTATCATTCAATCAGCCTAACTTCGGTTGTATGTAAGATTATGGAGCTACTTATAAGAGAGCAAATACATTAATAGTTTGGAAACACTTGGGATTCATCACAGCAAGGTCCACCAATTCTCAATTACTTATTGTATTGGAAAGATGGACTTATGCTATAGATAACGACCATCAACTAGAATGCGAATAAATTGATTTCCAGAAGACAGTTGACAATGTACTAAATAGGAGGCTTAAACAAAAAATGAAGGCGTATAACGTCAATGCGTCAAGTGAAAAATAGATACAAAGTTACTTGCAAGACCGACAATAAAAAGTAATGATAGGCGGAAAAAATCCCAATGGGACCTAGCTACCTCATGCACTATTTATACTGTACACCAATGAATTCCCGTCGTGAGTCAACTCGGATACGTTTCTTTTTGTGGATGACACAAACAAATTCAAAATCACCAGAGATGAGGAAGACTCAGAGAATTTACAATCTGATCGAGACTAAAAGTTGGATTTTGGAAAACACATCAGCGGAAAAATAAAGAAGGTTAACCGCACTTTCGAAATTATTAGATGATCATTGCTCATTGAAAAAACATTTAAACCGTTATATAAGAGTCTTGTTCGTACTCATTAAGAATATGCATGTGTAGCCTGGAGCCCATTTAAAGCCATACATAAAGACAGAATTGAAAGTGTACAAAGGCGTGCGTCAAAACAACTACCAGGCGTCAATAACTTAGAATATCCTGAGACTTAGACGATTGAAGCTACAAACCCTATCATCAGAGACATAGATAACAGAGATTGGCAACTCCTTCTTTACCTATAGCCGGTTTCTGCGATATCTCGCATGACGCGTTATTTAGCGAGACTTTTCGAGATCTGTCTATCAACGCCGTTTTTAACTAAACGCGAAATAGGCAACACACATATAAGCGTGTTTTAAGTCATAATTAAATTATTTTCTTGCCGAATTCACTATATTGTTATTGTTGGAAAGTTTCTCCATCCAACAAGACCGATCAGCAAGCGATTATCAAAGAAATAAACATGGCAAACTGCGACAAACTTGATTGAATTGTTTGCAATTTCGTGGTTGGGTGCGATAAACGTGATAATTGAGTAGTTTTAGATTCAAACTGTTCTAAAGGAGGGTTTTTCAAACATTTCCAAATCAAGTCCATTTTAAAGAAAGGGTTTGTTTTTCTACTTTTCCAAATTTTCAGTTTGATATTCCTTGTCATTTAGAAGTTATTCCGTACTGAATATGTCCATTTTACGACCCTAATGAGTTTAACCATCTTGATTCAAAGCAAAAATTAACAAAGTTGTGCACAGTAAAACTAAAATACTATGCACTGGATCAAATCATACTTGACATTTTCCTGAAGTGTAATTTTTGTTTTATGGTTGCCCGCATTTTTATAGTAATCTTCGCTTCCATAAAGTTATGACAGGTTAACTTAACCACACAAGCATGATCATGATTTCGGCCATTTTATTTTCAACCAAAATATTTCATACTTGTACAAAGTAAGATGTTTTAATGGAGGTTTATTCAAACATTTTTAATTTATGTCAATTTTAATGGGATAATATGATTTTGTCGATTTCCAAATTTTCAGTTTGATATTCTTTGTCATTTAGAAGTTATTGCGTACTAAATATATCCCATTTACTACCTTAATGAGTTCAGCCTTCTTGATTTCCAACCAAAAATTAACAAAGTTGTGCACAATAAAACTAAAAAACTATGCACTGGATCATATCATACTTGACATTTTCCTGAAGTGTTATTTTTGTTTTATGGTTGCCCGCATTTTTAAAGTAATCTTCGCTTCCATAACGAAGTTATACCAGGTTTACTGAACCACACACGCATGATCATGATTTCGGCCATTTTATTTTCAACCAAAATATTTCATACTTGTACAAAGTAAAATGTTTTAACAGAGGATTATTCAAACATTTCTAATTTATGTCCACTTTAATGGGATAATATGATTTTGTTGATTTCCAAATTTTCAGTCTGATATTCTTTGTCATTTAGAAGTTATTGCGTACTAAATATGTCCCATTTACTACCTTAATGAGTTCAGCCATCTTGATTTCCAACCAAAAATTAACAAAGTTGTGCACAGTAAAACTAAAAAACTATGCACTGGATCATATCATACTTGACATTTTCCTGAAGTGTTATTTTTGTTTTATGGTTGCCCGCATTTTTAAAGTAATCTTCGCTTCCACAACGAAGTTATATCGGGTTTAGTGAACCACACACGCATGATCATGATTTCGGCCATTTTATTTTCAACCAAAATATTCCATACTTGTACAAAGTAAAATGTTTTAACAGAGGATTATTCCAACATTTCTAATTTATGTCCACTTTAATGGGATAATATGATTTTGTTGATTTCAAAATTTTCAGTCTGATATTCTTTGTCATTTACAAGTTATTGCGTACTAAATATGTCCCTTTTACTACCTTAATGAGTTCAGCCATCTTGATTTCCAACCAAAAATTAACAAAGTTGTGCACAATAAAACTAAAAAACTATGCACTGGATCATATCATACTTGACATTTTCCTGAAGTGTTATTTTTGTTTTATGGTTGCCCGCATTTTTAAAGTAATCTTCGCTTCAACAACGAAGTTATATCGGGTTTAGTGAACCACACACGCATGATCATGATTTCGGCCATTTTATTTTCAACCAAAATATTCCATACTTGTACAAAGTAAAATGTTTTAACAGAGGATTATTCAAACATTTCTAATTTATGTCCACTTTAATGGGATAATATGATTTTGTTGATTTCAAAATTTTCAGTCTGATATTCTTTGTCATTTACAAGTTATTGCGTACTAAATATGTCCCTTTTACTACCTTAATGAGTTCAGCCATCTTGATTTCCAACCAAAAATTAACAAAGTTGTACACAGTAAAACTAAAAACCTATGCACTGGTTCATATCATACTTGACATTTTCCTGAAGTGTTATCTTTGTTTTATAGTTACCCTCGTTTTTATGGTGATTGTCGTGTTTATAACGAAGTTATACCAGGTTTACTTTACCACACAAGCATAATCATGATTTCAGCCATTTTATTTTCAATCAAAATCTTTCATTTTTGCATCAATTAAAACTTAAATTGTGTGACTTGGTTTTTTAACGTGTTATTACTGAAAACGTCTGAATGAGTTTGAATTGATCCCGTATTAAATGCTGACTAAGTTCTATAGTTTCCTGTATTTTCAAAGTGATATTCCTATATAAGAAGAAGAAAATCCATTCAATTAATAGACAAAAGAATGGATAGATCTTCTTAATCAGAAACACCACGCTATATCCTTTTTCGTCATACTTCTTAATTCCGATCGCTTGCAAATATGTCAAGTGAAATGTGTCATTTGAAGAACGAAGGGTGATAGAGTCAATCACGGTAGTGGACAATACAGGCTATGATTGTAAATTGCCACCCCATAAAATATGTAGTTTGATGTCATAAAACCTTTTGATGCTAGGGCGATTACACAAGAAGTGTGTGGCACTAACCCTGTGTCCACTCTATGACACCTCATTCAAATTTAATTACATAAAGCTCCCGAAAACAAAATAGGGAGGATTTGTTGTTTTAAGCGTCTGTCTGCGTTTAAAGAAGTGTGCTTTGACTTAATTCCTCGTTTAGAAATGATAATAAAAACGAAGGTGCATGACACAGTATTTGCTTTAGCTTAACATTCAAAAAGCTCACATTTCTTTTTTCTAAAATCATTTCGATCAGCAGCATGATAAGACCAGACCCTTACGTGTTTAAGAATAATTATGTACTTATTGATTTGCAACCAATATTAGAGGAATTAATGTCATGATGAAAAACGTGTTTTGTTTTGACAAAATTAGCACTGTAAACAGTTTTACGACACAAAATAAATGAAATGAAGTTAGAAAGCATTTTTTTAATATTAACGAAAACTATCATGTCTTAGTGGAAAGTTCATGCTTTCGTTATTAACTCCAACTAAATAGAGTCACTTGATTTATTACAAAATATTATTTAAACCTTTGCTTGAAAGACATTGTCGTTATAAGTACAATTGCATGGTAATCAAGCCTGTCATTGAAAAAGAAGGCCTACTGGAACTTTTTGTTTTGTTTTTAACGTAAAATCAATTTAATAAAATGAAAATGAAACAAAATGTCCAGATGTTGTTTCAGATAACCAATCAGATAACCAAAACATAGCTATTTTACTGTAATAAAGAAGTATCAATTTCGCTTGACATCTCCCGTGGCAACGGATAAACAGGTACGCACTTCCCTTATCTCGCAGAACCTCGCGGCACGCGAGAGTTTGGCGATAATTACGGAGTTGCCAATCTCTGTTATCTATGTCTCTGCTATCATACAGAAGATATCGAGGTGACATGATCGAAACCTATGCACAAATTCGATCATAAATTATATAATACTTTATTCATAAATCCTGGGGATACAAACTTAATAAATATCTCAGAGGCAGATTTGTCCACAACATTTTATATCTAACATCAGAAAGAAGTCCTTTACAATAACAATTTTGAGAAAGAACTTCTTTACAATAAGAATTTCGAAAGTCAAGAACAGCCTTCCCGAGGAGGTTGTTTCAACGCCACCAATGAGTTCATTTAAGAACAGATTGGATAAACACTGACATAAATAGGATGTTCTTTATGATAACCATAGGGCGTTAATAAAACTTCATAAAAGAATAATCATGAAAAATAATGAGAAAAAAGACGAGCCTGGCGAAGACGAACCCAAGAGGACTTGTGCTGGGAACCAACCCTAAGTAAACCCTAAGTAAGGGGTTTGCCTAGTATCCGCCCGTCTCCACCATGTTGAATAGCACCTGTTTGAGCAGTCACGGAGAAAAATTGCTCGCACACCGTACTTTCTAGTGACCATGTCACCTTTAAACTATCTTAACACAATCTACATGGGGAATTAAATGTGTCTGCCTCATGACCGACCCGTTTTCTTGCTATCGACTGATTTCCAGAGAGGGGGCGTGTCAATTCAAATGGTAGAGGCCACACCCAGACTGATAACAGACATATTTGATTCACACCGCATGAAGCTGTACATAGTCCTGAATACAAACAAAGCCAATTCAGAACATACAAGCAAAGACAAATCAATCACACATTACCAGTATATATATATACTCTTAACATAACACTTTCCTGTGGAAACACCTTGAAAGTAGGACTTTCAGTATTTCAAATATTTACTGTCTGTGCTACAATGACCTGGATGTGCTTCAACACTGGTCCAACACCGTAAGTAAATAAAAACGATATCATTTCGCTTCAAATGGCTACTCTTCTGTGTGTATCATATAACAGTACAGATGTTGTGCAGTTTAATAGAAATTAATTTTTGATTTTCAGATTTCCTCTCATCTCTGAAAAAGCACCTTTAAGAGCTTAAGTCAGCATGACGTACAGATGATTAAGCGACACGATACAAATGTTTACAAACAGAAATCGAAAATGTCTCGCCACATAACTTCAAAACAAATTGCTGTATACATACTATACAGGATATAGATTTCCTGTTTTGTACAGATTGCCATTGATTGTATTGTTTTGAATGTATCACGTTGCAGTATGTTTATGTTCTTTACTTCATGTCCTGGTACAGACATTATCTAACGATGCGTTAATGTGTAAGATCGTGTATATGTACAAAACAAACACAACCTTGACTACCAAGGGAAAACTCTAATACAATTCTTTCACAGGGAACATGACTTGCTGGACAATTGCCTCATCAAACCCGCTTCATCACTTTTCGTGCGTCTTGAGCAATATATTACTACTAAGCTAGGAAATAATGTCTTCCATAATGACAACTGACATTCAATTATTTAGCCAATATTTGGGATCGAACTTCAGAGACCAGTCTTATATTCCAGACGCTTACTACTATTTTTCAACTTTAAAGTTAACACTTTCGTTCTAATCATGGTCGGTCTCATTACCAAATAACAAATCCATAGTCAATGCAATACAATGCAATGCAAACCTAACAAATGCCCACATACAGTATGCTTTAAACAATGGGTTTTTAAGACAAAAAACTCCTGGAAAATACCCACAGTATCCAATCTATGATAGATGTAGTAAAATATCCAAAAAGAAAATACCTCAGTACCTCGGTAATAAGAGTGTTACGTCAAATATGTACTAGTGACAGAAAGGTAATGAAATTAACCAGCAAGTATTAATAAAGTTGCCATCTACTTTAATTCATCAATAAAATACATTTACTCACAGTATCGAAATGAATTTAGAACTAGCTCAAAATTCTTTTGTTAACAGTTAAAAGTTGACTTCTCTGTATTCACCGAAATATTGTTGCTACATGAAATCCCTTCATAAGGCTAGTCAGAACATTCAACGACAAAACTCACTTGTCAAGAATCAAAAGTCGACTCATCTGCATTAACTAAAAAAAAGCTGCTCTCTATTGACCTCCAATATCTTTCATAGGGTAAGTTCCATTTAACAATAATATTATTTTCACGTGTTACGAAAATATAACATGCGCATGTTGTCTTCGCGGCTCTTATGTATGACGTCACATAATTGTGAGTGCGCAAGTAATCGTGCGCTTTGGGTATCTCAGGCCACTCCACCGTTCACTGTCACACTGTGCGGACGTATTTGTGCATCGTTTAGCTTTAAAGTTCTACAAGGTTAAACTGTAAAAGATGTGAAGATAAGGGTAATGAGGGTTATTTCAGCCTATTAAGTAAAGGCGTTTATTTATTTCATTTCCTTGTAGTAAGGGGCATATGTAATGGTTTAGTAATTTATTGAATTATTCCTACATGAGTTGCAAGATATATATTTACAACAAACAGATACACATGTATTTAAAGAAGACATGAAAATGAAAAAAAACACAACCAAACAAATGATTGAAATTGGGCCACAAGTTATAACAACTTTAGCGATTGGCCCTGTCCTAAATGTAATGGTGTGGGAAAACTGTGTTAAACAAAGACATGAATGCATGTATTTTTCTTTTATCTCTGCTACGTCAATCGCACTGAAAGTGCCATTTATACCTCTAAAAGAGTTGACATGCTAATGTTAGAGGAAAGAATAGCTAGGACTCTTCAGTTACAATTTGAATTCACACTCAAAATCAAAATGCATCTTGTTTTAAATAAAAATCCTTTTATGAATAATCACAAATTTAAATTACACTGAGGGTTTCACTCACATACGTTTTATATAATAAGACTTCCCATTGTCCACTAATAGTTCACTATCTTCCCTCATACTATTAAAGCATCCTCTAGAAAAACCAGGAACCTTAATGGGATGTTCTGGAAGTCTCTTGAATATTCCTCATTGTTTTCATGAGATGATGGAAAGTTTTTGAATATTTTCCTGTTTACTGTCAACAAGTAATCAAGTATCATTGTGGTGGACAAGTCTATCATGTTTTTTAATTAATGTCAACAAGTCATCAAGTATTCTTGCAGGCCATTCATATACATGTATATTGCATATGTCTATTGTAAATATCTCCGCCACAATTATACAAACAAACAATCCAAATTATCATAACTCAAACATGTGTATGAAATGTGGATCAGTGCAAACATTAATCAGATATACCTTGTAAATAACAGCAGGTACCGTTCAAATAAATAATTAAACATTGCTTTTACACAATGACAAATATGGTCGTTCGTTTCATCACGCTTTTTTTTGTGAGCCTGAAATAAATCTGCATGTACCTAAAAACCAAACTAATGAAAATTCAAATTGGTAACAAATAAAAGTAGGAGGAAAAGTGTCGAACAGGATGAAGTTATTTTCTTGGGGTTTTGTATGCTAATTGTTTCACACATGATTCACCGAACTTGAAACTAGATACGTGTAGTCTAGTTACGATCTCATACCTAAAATAGATTTCAAGGAAGTCGCCTTTGTGACGGGTTAATTTGCCATAAGATTCGTTTTCCTCCATATTATTAGAATCACTCTCCTTAGAATGGAGGATAATTTTCCAAATAAAAATGGTTGCTTCGTCTGCTTTTCAAAACCTTAAATATCCGGTGCTGAATTTTGTTGAGGAAAGATACTCAGAGACGCAAACAGGCTAGATCACGGGCCAGCCGCAAATTTACTTGGCGGCTGGCCCGTGATCTAACCTGTTTGTATAAGCATGAAATCAGTTCAGCACTAAAAAGGGTTAAAGTATAATGAAATACAGCTTCTGATTAAGAACAATACGCTTTTGCAACTACCAAAAAATGAAGAAAATCGAATAACTGAAAATAAGGACACTTAAAACAAATAAACTCCATAAAGATCGATTCGCCTTTGAAAGTAAAGACGGTATGGCAAACCTCCTTCTTTAACCGTGATCCTGTTTAAATCAATATGCAATAGACCGACGAAAGTCTGGAAAACTATATATTTTAGAGTAGTAATATAGTTTTACAATACAAATGAATAATATAAACTGAAAACAATGTATCAAAAAATGAGTCAAAATGACTTCAGCTAAAATACATTTATTGTCGTCCATATATAGAGTATGGTTTAAGGGGGATAGTTGAAGTATGGCAATGTGCCAGTCAACAATTGAAAAAGATTGAACTTAAGATATACAACACAATTTAAATTATTAATTTTGGGAAAGCGCCTGCATTAGGTTAACTTGAAACCACAAATGAACTTTTCGTATGGTTTCAAATTACTGGGTTGGTCGATCCCACGCGGTTTGCCAAGTATAATGCTGACGCAAAGAAAACTTAAAGACATTCATCGCGATCAATAAGGAAAGAGTTTGCTCGCGAATTACCGTCTATCGTGCAATTTTACGACAATATCTCCGCGATCGTTCGTGGATTTGGCGAACGAAAGTGGAATAAGTCTCACCAATGGTATAGGCGAACTAAATTGGATGATTTTGGATTCTTTCACTGCTTGTTTAAATGTTTCCACTAATTTATGTAATGAATTCAAACTAAAGATGAAATGAATGTACACTTCATGTATTTCGATTGTTTAATTTTTATTTTACAACACAGGAAACCGTTGTTATTAGTTATCATCAATCCTAAAATTGATGATTTTGATAGTGATGTAGCTTCTTGATCATTGTTCGCTCACATACAAAATCTTATCTTAATTCAATAATGTTGTTGTTGTTGTTGTTGTCATTTCTGAGTCAAAGATAATTGATGGTTTAGCTATCTGTCCAAGGAGAGCGAACGTTTGCGAAGAGCTCAGTTCAAACGTGATTTCCGTGAGAAATAAATTCAACGGAAACGTTTTTCTTTATTGAACGCAAGGCAATTTCAACAAGATCGAATGGATAATCAATAGTTAGATCGACCACATGCTACGACTTTGTTAGATATTTATTAACAAGTCATTAGCTTATTTTTTTTATGATTATGTCACGAAATAAAATGTTGGAAAACCATCATTTAAGACCCTTTCCGACGTTGTTGTGTTCGTATGGCTTGTCAATGATGGAAAACCCGTTTACGTACAGCAGTCGGATTTTTACATAAAACAAACTTGCATAATGTTAGAAACAAATGTGTAATTCAAACTCGTTAAACCATAGAAAAATATACGTTTAGAATTGTAAATTGCTTCGGGTTGAAATAAACGATATCAAGCGATAAGTAGGTAAAGATAAAATCATGGGATCCCAAAATGTAAAATCCCCTTTAAAACCAGACTATGCATATATTACATTTTGTTGTTATACGATAAGAGTTTTTGTTATACCCTTCCTAACCCTTATGCTTAACCGACTTCATGCTTATGCAAACAGGTTAGATCCAGGCTAGTCGCCAAGTAAATTGGCGGCTGGCCTGCGATCTAACCTGTTTGCAGCTCTGAATATCTTTCCTCAACAAAATCAAGCAGATATTTAAGGTTTTGGAAAGCAGAAAGCACAAAAATCTGTTTTTATAGAATTGCCCAGTATTCTAAGGGCTAAATTTATCCTCAAGTGGACCTGCTGTAACAGCTTTAAACAATCTCTCTTCGTCACAATGGTTTATCCCCAATTGTCAAAAAGCTTATGTTATTGTCCATACTTCATACTGGCCGTACATGTCATTTGTTCAAACCAATTGAGAATGGGTCATAGTTCTCGGTATAGGGTTATTTAGAACGTATTACGATATATCTATTAATAAACACACGTCATTTTGAAGGCCATTTACGCTTAACATGTACTTTTATATAAGAAGTGTTCTAGATTTTTGAAATACTTTAAGTACATCTGCTGACATAAGATTTCTTAATAGAACCTTTTTAAAAGAAGACGGTCGATTATTTCCTTATTTCCTGCGAAAAATTTAAGACTAATTTTGACAAAGAAGGAACTGTTCGAAATGAGCAATTTCTCTTTTTGTAACAATTTCTATACCCAATACCCAAACGAACATTTGTTTTTCATACTTAAGAAATCTCGTCTGCTGCTACATTTAATTTGGACCAATCACACAACTTTAAAGGAGGGAATGGTGGGAAGTACCCTGTATCTTTATGTAGATCTTAACGCGTAATAGCCCGGGGATTTAGTAGAAAAACATTTCACTTCATGATGCAAGCAAACCACTTGGCATATATATTAACAATACCACTATCTAACGATAAAAGTCGTTAGCCATCGGCCATCCGGTGTGAGTTTCAAAATGGCCGCCATTTTTCAAAATGGCCGCCAAATATATGATATTTCCCTGATGTCATCAATAATTAAAATAATTGCATACGTAAATTGGTTTTAAACTTAATAAATATATATTTCTTGTAACAGAAAGTTAATATCTTATAAAATGATATTAAATATGGCTGCCAATTACCAAGATGGCCGCCATATTTTTACGTTTTTAGGCAATCTGTTCCACTGAAAATCATAATATCCAACAAACCACTTTAAAATATTTTCAATATGCGGATTTTTTTTAAATCATCTTATCTTGAAAATTAATAATCGTTTCAATATTATAATTAATCACAAGAAGACTACCTGTTGGCCACTATGTTACGTGCATATTTCTCACCCCTTGACCCTGATTGACCCTGATGAGGTCAAAAGTCATACAATGGGAGCCAATCCGATTTTATGTACAAAGAAATACCACAGAAAGATTGATTGTTTTAGATAATTATGTTCACCAGAAAATTCGGAAACATCACAGACATATTATCATATGCTATTTGACATGGTTATGAGGAACTGGATAAATGTTTAATAGTTCTGACACTGGTTAATCAAATATTTTACACTGATTTGAAATTCTTAACATTAAATTTAAAGGTAATAAATCAAACAGCGCCCAGTGGATAAAATAACACAATAATTCTAAGACAAATAGTCAAACTCATAATTTTTTCACAATTGCACAAAACATTTGGTCAATTAATTTTGACACTGGGCAATAACGTATTTGACACTGATTTGAAATGATTAACATTAAAATTTTGGTTAATGTTTTAAATCAAACTGCGCCCAGTGAATAAAATGACACAATAACATAGATAAATAGTAATACTCATTATTTCTTTCACACTCCAACAAAATTGGAGTTCATATTCGTTTCTCCTTGCGTATATTCTCAGTTGATGCAATGGCACAACAAAGATCAGTGCTGCTGAGGTCAAATCAAAAACATTTACATCTTTACATCTTGCGCTCGCACTTTGTGAGTCTATGCCATTATCAGCTACTGCAGGCAAATCCCTCCATAGGATTCGCCATTGGCCATCATATTTGGTCCAGCCCCATTCTGCAGGACTCACAATTTTCATTTCCTGTACAGTCGCTAGTCCTCATATGCACCATGCTTGATACGTCGCTCGAGTGGGTTGTATAGCGTCGTATGATCTCTGTTTTCTCGCAAACCAGTATGATGTAGCATACAAATCGAGACACTCACTGCCTACATCTGTAGAAGAGCTCTATGATACTTCAAGATATCAACTCTTACCAGAAGTTTCAGGTCAACCTCAACAACTGACAATGCATATCTGCTCAGTTTGGAAAAAGATGAAGATACCTCTGGGAAGACGTCCCATGTTTTCTAGGATTTTTACCTTTTCCACGGAAAACTGAGAGTATATTTCATCCAATAAAAGCATGGAAAAAAGAAGACACGGACATTGTTCACAACCAAGTCCTTCTATTAAGTTATGCACTTGTATCCAGAAATCTTAGATTTGCACCTTGGTCAAAACCTTACCACTTTTGTTCTCGTCCAATTCGTTTAAGTGAGTCAAAAATGTGCATTGCTATGACAAGAACATCAGTGTCATTAGCTTTGATCATCAGACGCTTGTGATCATGGGCAACAACATGCATTACATGGAGGAACAATCTAGTATCTGCTTCCTCCTTGTTACAGGACATAAGATCTACCAACTGCATATCTTTGTTAGAGACGACATTTTTGTCTATGGTTACTAACACATTGTGCTATGTGCAACTCTCTGTAATTCGCTCTGCAAGGGAGTTTGAGATAAGGAAAATAAAACAGACCTCTTCAAGAAAGTTTCTCCTGTTCGGTGGTATCTTATCGTTACATACGACACAAGGTCTTTAACCTTGTCCAATCTTTTTCTTGCCTCAGATTTGAGACAACAATCACCATAAACATCGAAAACAATATCTGTGTGTTTGTGTGTTGAGCTTTTAGTTTGAACATTGGGTGAAACTTCAAGCATGGCATACTCGCCGGAGGTTTTTAATGGTTTTGGCGGTTTTGCATTAATGAAAGCTGACTCGTCTATGACAAATGCAGAAACATCACGAGCGTGCTCAGGAATATAAACACCTGTTTGTAAAATGGCTTGCAACAATGAAGATTTTTCCTACCTCATGGCTTAAGAAATCAAGCAGATCACAGTCTCGAGATTGGCATGATATGAACAGTTTCAAGAATAGACAAAAGTCTTTTTTTAAGCCAAATTTGGATTTTTTAACTGATTTGTGTCTTAAATACCTAATCATTTCATAAACTTTCCAGATTTAGAACACCCAACCTCGTAATGACAAGCGAGTAGTTTGATAAATGCTGAAGATGATACGACCTTTAAATCAAGTGTGAGAAGTTCAGCCGTCTCCTCTTCGAAAAGATTGTCTATCTCATTGAGTGTGGCTGTCAACCTTGTCACTTTCTCAATCAATTCTCTTTGTCTGCTCTTGATGACTTGCACTACAATCGACATCTTTAGCAACGGATTCTTCATCATACTTAAATCACTGTCTGCTGACTTCAGGGCCGGCATCGTCTCACAGCTGAACGGTCCTCTGTGATTACTATTGCACTTTCATCGCCCTCGATAGTTGCAATAGTTTGTTAGTGAGCTTGATATTTTGCCAAAGCTGAGAATGGTCTTTTCGACTTGAAGACAACAAACCTACCGGCTTCAAAATCTCTGAAAAGGGCAGTATGTGATTTTTCTAGCGCAAGTATATCCCTCGGGTCAATTTGCAATCAGCATAGTTTATGTTGTTATTGGCAAAGAAGAAGAGAACCAATGCTCTCAACACTTTACAGAAAAGCTCTCATTTGCCTCCCTGACTGCCCTCACAAGGGATAGAATAGTGAGCTCCATGGTGAGCACCAAGTACCAGTACCTGAATTGAGGACTTTCCGCTTTACGCGTATCACACCACTTCGTGAAGGTTTCGCTCATATCATTTGAGTCTTTATGGTAACAGTCAAACGCCCTATGAACTTATTCTGCCACCGGTTTACTTCGGTCGTTCTTGGTAAACATTGGTCGTGGCCGACATAACTATCGAAACTCCTCGGGTAATTCGGTTGCGCAACTTCTGGATTATCGATTTTAGGGTAGATTTTTTCTTTTTATTGCAATTCAAGAGGAATAATCAAAAATCCCAAAACATGATTCAACCCCTATCGAAAATAACCGCCTAGAGGTAAAGTTTCAGCTTTGAACTCGTGGAATTTGCTGAGATTTCGTAATTTTTACTCGCCGAAGAACACGAAAATACATTCTCCCGATACCCCGTTCGCAAAATCAGTAAACTATCATACAATTTGCCATTTTATGTCAAGCTAAATGAATGTTCTGATCAATAATGATACTCAAAACTACCAAGTGGTAAAATTTGCTGCATTTAAGGTTTGTTTGAATAGAATATCACAATGTTTACCTGGTGGTGCGGTTGCGGACTCTCGAATTGCAATTCTGCATTGCACCGACGAGGAAAATTACGAAATCTCAGCCAATTCCACGAGTTCAAAACTGAAATTTTACCCATTGGCGGTTGGATTCGATAAGGATTGATTCATGTTTTTAGATTTTCGATTACCTCTCTGAAAATGAAGAAAATTGACAAAAACCTACCCTCAAATCGCTAAACCGGAAGTTGCGCAACCGATTTCGTCGTCAGCACCGCGGTAGTGCGGCAGAGCGTTCACCAGCCGTGATCACGTGACTTATTAATGGGGTCGGCCTGGTCTAATTTCCACCCATCTCCACCATGTTAAATAGCAACCGTTTGAGCAGTCACAGAGACAAACTGCTCCCATACCGTACTTTCTCGTGACCATGTCACCTTTAAACTATCTTAACACAATCCATTTGGGGGGTTAAATGTGCATCATGACCGATCCGTTTTTTTGCTATCGGCTGATTTCCAGAGAGGGGGCGTGTCAATTCAAATAGAAGAGGTCACGCCCAGACTGATAACAGACATCTTTGGTTCTCACCGCATGGAGAAGTAGTCCTGTAAAATACAAACAAAACACTTTTAAAACATCAGGAGAAGACAAAGCAATCACACAGTACCAATATATATACTCTAAATGTAACACTTTCCTGTGAAAACACCTTGGAAGTGGGACTTTCAATATTTCAAAGAACTACTTTCTAGGCTACAACGACCCGGAAGTGATTCAACACCGGGCCAACACCTAAATGAGGAGAATTTTTTATTAAGCTGATATTTTCGCTTTTTTTCTTGGAAATATAGGTCTTGCGATAAATAAAACACAAAAATTTAATACCACAAGCCAAACAACCTACCACATAGGGCTTTCAAAAATGTCGCTCGGTCGGTAGCATAAAGCGCACAGAAATGGGCGTTTTGGGGCATTTAAGCAATTTCTTTAAGTGTACATTCCATTTAAAGTATCAAACATATTACAATGAATTAAACAGTGTTTTATGCTACAGCAATTTCACTTTCAATATATGCAAACATATTTCCTACACTATTAGTCTATGTGTCACATTTGTACACTTCTAAGCAAAAATCCACTGTTTTTACCTAAAATAATCTACATTTTCCCTCAAAAGCATACCTCAGAATAGATATATGTACCAATTAGAGACATTTTCTAATGTGTAAACACTCCTAATGTCATCTTAAGGCAATTTATCCATGAACAAGGCCCCTAAAAAAGAGTTGAAACAGCCTAGATCCGATGAGAACCAGCCAATATACACATAAGGAGAAGCACGGTTACCGTAGTTAAGGCCGGGAGCCAGCAGGCCTAGCTGCTATTGTGTCTTTGAAATATTGAAGAAAAATGGCCAAACCGCAAAACATGAAATGATCAATGCCACATAATTCCATTTACACCCATATCCAAGAGGACCATGCAAATTTTGCCAGTTTTAGTAGAAGAACATTCCACGAAATAGGGAGGAAAATGAGGCGTGCAAGGCGAAAAACAAGCATGACATCTTTTTGTATAAATTTGACATAAATTGGACTGTTGGACAGATTGAAAATGCAAATCTAAGCAAACACATTCAAGTAAATAGAAATTATGTTGAGTATAAACCAATAAACAACTGAAACGATAAAACATCCGGAGGCAGAAAGTAAAGCGAAAATTGAGTATTCATGCTCACATGTAATTTCATACCGATCGAGCAAATAATTGCATTCGGTGATCAGGTATGGGTGAGAAATGTCATTTCGGACCAGACGATATCCCCCAGAGGCAGATATTGCGTCTTCAGGTTTAAGAAAAAGGTTTTTAGCCCATAAACACATCTGATAAGTATCGCACTCAAAGTAGTCTATCCCTTGTTAATAACAAGCGAGACAGCTTGAAATGAAATGTCACCAACAAATTTTCATGACAAAACATTGTGGAAAAAGAAAATATGTTGTTTTTAGCTTTCTTCTTGACATCATTCTAAACAGTTAAGGAGAAAACTTGTTAAACATGGAGCTTGTGTGACAGAACTGATGATTCTTTCTAGTCTTGAGGCTACCCACACCAGTCAATAATTCAAATCAAATGTCAAATAGTATATATCGGTACTTTCAGTACTTTGATTTCGTATAAAAAGTCACAAATCTGCCTTTATCCATTTCAAATATCATTGGAAATGGAAGTTCTAAGCTGTTATCATCTGTTTGACCTTGCAAAGTTGCAGTCGACACAAAACAGGTGGAGTAAGGCAGGGGAGGCTACTCTAGCCAGACTTTTATGGGTTTTTCCCTCTCAAAATTACAAAATGCTTAATAATTCAAAAAAAATCTACAAACCTTTGAGAAATACTATTATCCAATTGATTCCTGTGTTCACTGCTACTAGAATCACACATTTCGTTGAATTAAACTCAATAATAAAGAATCTATGACACTTCACAATTTCTTCATATAGGAGTCGGCCTGGTCTAATTTCCACCCATCTCCACCATGTTAAAGAGCAACCGTTTGAGCAGTCACAGAGACAAACTGCTCCCATACCGTACTTTCTCGTGACCATGTCACCTTTAAACTATCTTAACACAATCCATTTGGGGGGTTAAATGTGCATCATGACCGATCCGTTTTTTTGCTATCGGCTGATTTCCAGAGAGGGGGCGTGTCAATTCAAATGGTAGAGGTCACGCCCAGACTGATAACAGACATCTTTGGTTCTCACCGCATGGAGAAGTAGTCCTGTAAAATACAAACAAAACACATTTAAAACATGCAGGAGAAGACAAAGCAATCACACAGTACCAATATATATACTCTAAATGTAACACTTCCTGTGAAAACACCTTGGAAGTGGGACTTTCAATATTTCAAAGAACTACTTTCTAGGCTACAACGACCCGGAAGTGATTCAACACCGGGCCAACACCTAAATGAGGAGAATTTTTTTATTAAGCTGATATTTTCGCTTTTTTTCTTGGAAATATAGGTCTTGCGATAAATAAAACACAAAAATTTAATACCACAAGCCAAACAACCTACCACATAGGGCTTTCAAAAATGTCGCTCGGTCGGTAGCATAAAGCGCACAGAAATGGGCGTTTTGGGGCATTTAAGCAATTTCTTTAAGTGTACATTCCATTTAAAGTATCAAACATATTACAATGAATTAAACAGTGTTTTATGCTACAGCAATTTCACTTTCAATATATGCAAAAATATTTTCTACACCATTAGTCTTTGTGTCACATTTGTACACTTCTAAGCAAAAATCCACTGTTTTTAGCTAAAATAATCTACATTTTCCCTCAAAAGCATACCTCAGAATAGATATATGTACCAATTAGAGACATTTTCTAATGTGTAAACACTCCTAATGTCATCTTAAGGCAATTTATCCATGAACAAGGCCCCTAAAAAAGAGTTGAAACAGCCTAGATCCGATGAGAACCAGCCAATATACACATAAGGAGAAGCATGGTTACCGTAGTTAAGGCCGGGAACCAGCAGGCCTAGCTGCTATTGTGTCTTTGAAATATTGAAGAAAAATGGCCAAACCGCAAAACATGAAATGATCAATGCCACATAATTCCATTTACACCCATATCCAAGAGGACCATGCAAATTTTGCCAGTTTTAGTAGAAGAACATTCCACGAAATAGGGAGGAAAATGAGGCGTGCAAGGCGAAAAACAAGCATGACATCTTTTTGTATAAATTTGACATAAATTGGACTGTTGGACAGATTGAAAATGCAAATCTAAGCAAACACATTCAAGTAAATAGAAATTATGTTGAGTATAAACCAATAAACAACTGAAACGATAAAACATCCGGAGGCAGAAAGTAAAGCGAAAATTGAGTATTCATGCTCACATGTAATTTCATACCGATCGAGCAAATAATTGCATTCGGTGATCAGGTATGGGTGAGAAATGTCATTTCGGACCAGACGATATCCCCCAGAGGCAGATATTGCGTCTTCAGGTTTAAGAAAAAGGTTTTTAGCCCATAAACACATCTGATAAGTATCGCACTCAAAGTAGTCTATCCCTTGTTAATAACAAGCGAGACAGCTTGAAATGAAATGTCACCAACAAATTTTCATGACAAAACATTGTGGAAAAAGAAAATATGTTGTTTTTAGCTTTCTTCTTGACATCATTCTAAACAGTTAAGGAGAAAACTTGTTAAACATGGAGCTTGTGTGACAGAACTGATGATTCTTTCTAGTCTTGAGGCTACCCACACCAGTCAATAATTCAAATCAAATGTCAAATAGTATATATCGGTACTTTCAGTACTTTGATTTCGTATAAAAAGTCACAAATCTGCCTTTATCCATTTCAAATATCATTGGAAATGGAAGTTCTAAGCTGTTATCATCTGTTTGACCTTGCAAAGTTGCAGTCGACACAAAACAGGTGGAGTAAGGCAGGGGAGGCTACTCTAGCCAGACTTTTATGGGTTTTTCCCTCTCAAAATTACAAAATGCTTAATAATTCAAAAAAAATCTACAAACCTTTGAGAAATACTATTATCCAATTGATTCCTGTGTTCACTGCTACTAGAATCACACATTTCGTTGAATTAAACTCAATAATAAAGAATCTATGACACTTCACAATTTCTTCATATAGGGGTCGGCCTGGTCTAATTTCCACCCATCTCCACCATGTTAAAGAGCAACCGTTTGAGCAGTCACAGAGACAAACTGCTCCCCTACCGTACTTTCTCGTGACCATGTCACCTTTAAACTATCTTAACACAATCCATTTGGGGGGTTAAATGTGCATCATGACCGATACGTTTTTTTGCTATCGGCTGATTTCCAGAGAGGGGGCGTGTCAATTCAAATGGTAGAGGTCGCGCTAAGACTGATAGCAGACGTCTTTGGTTCTCACCGCATGGAGAAGTAGTCCTGTAAAATACAAACAAAACACTTTTAAAACATCAGGAAGACAAAGCAATCACACAGTACCAATATATATACTCTAAATGTAACACTTTCCTGTAGAAAACACCTTGGAAGTGGGACTTTCAATATTTCAAGAACTACTTTCTAGGCTACAACGACCCGGAAGTGATTCAACACGGGCCAACACCTAAATGAGAATTTTTTTATTAAGCTGATATTTGCTTTTTCTTGGAAATATAGGTCTTGCGATAAATAAAACACAAAAATTTAATACCACAAGCCAAACAACCTACCACATAGGGCTTTCAAAAATGTCTCTCGGTCGGTAGCATAAAGCGCACAGAAATGGGCGTTTTGGGGCATTTAAGCAATTTCTTTAAGTGTACATTCCATTTAAAGTATCAAACATATTACAATGAATTAAACAGTGTTTTATGCTACAGCAATTTCACTTTCAATATATGCAAACATATTTCCTACACTATTAGTCTATGTGTCACATTTGTACACTTCTAAGCAAAAATCCACTGTTTTTAGCTAAAATAATCTACATTTTCCCGCAAAAGCATACCTCAGAATAGATATATGTACCAATTAGAGACATTTTCTAATGTGTAAACACTCCTAATGTCATCTTAAGGCAATTTATCCATGAACAAGGCCCCTAAAAGAGAGTTGAAACAGCCTAGATCCGATGAGAACCAGCCAATATACACATAAGGAGAAGCACGGTTACCGTAGTTAAGGCCGGGAGCCAGCAGGCCTAGCTGCTATTGTGTCTTTGAAATATTGAAGAAAAATGGCCAAACCGCAAAACATGAAATGATCAATGCCACATAATTCCATTTACACCCATATCCAAGAGGACCATGCAACTTTTGCCAGTTTTAGTAGAAGAACATTCCACGAAATAGGGAGGAAAATGAGGCGTGCAAGGCGAAAAACAAGCATGACATCTTTTTGTATAAATTTGACATAAATTGGACTGTTGGACAGATTGAAAATGCAAATATAAGCAAACACATTCAATTAAATAGAAATTATGTAGAGTATAAACCAATAAACAACTGAAGCGATAAAACATCCGGAGGCAGAAAGTAAAGCGAAAATTGAGTATTCATGCTCACATGTAATTTCATACCGATCGAGCAAATAATTGCATTCGGTGATCAGGTATGGGTGAGAAATGTCATTTCGGACCAGTCGATATCCCCCAGAGGCAGATATTGCGTCTTCAGGTTTAAGTAAAAGGTTTTTAGCCCATAAACACATCTGATAAGTATCGCACTCAAAGTAGTCTATCCCTTGGTAATAACAAGCGAGACAGCTTGAAATGAAATGTCACCAACAAATTTTCATGACAAAACATTGTGGAAAAAGAAAATATGTTGTTTTTAGTTTTCTTCTTGACATCATTCTAAACAGTTAAGGAGAAAACTTGTTAAACATGGAGCTTGTGTGACAGAACTGATGATTCTTTCTAGTCTTGAGGCTACCCACCCCAGTCAATAATTCAAATCAAATGTCAAATAGTATATATCGGTACTTTCCAGTACTTTGATTTCATTATAAAAAGTCACAAAATCTGCCTTTATGCATTTCAAATATCATTGGAAATGGAAGTTCTAACTATTATCATCTGTTTGACCTTGCAAAGTTGCAGTCGACACAAAACAGGTGGAGTAAAGGCAGGGAGGCTACTCTAGCAGACTTTATGGGTTTCCCTCTCAAATTACAAAATGCTTAATAATTCAAAAAAATCTACAAACCTTTGAAATACTATTATCCAATTGATTCCTGTGTTCACTGCTACTAGAATCCACACATTTCGTTGAATTAAACTCAATATCAAGAATCTGCGGCGCTTCTGTTTCTTCGCCATAGGAATTGACCTGGTCTAATTTCACCATCTCCACCATGTTAGAGCAACCCGTTTGAGCAGTCACAGAGACAAACTGCTCCCCATACCCGTCACTTTCTCGTGACCATGTCACCTTTAAACTATCTTAACACAATCCATTTGGGGGGTTAAATGTGCATCATGACCGATCCGTTTTTTGCTATGGCTGATTTCCAGAGGCGTGTCAATTCAAATAGAAGAGGTCGCATGAATGATAACAGACATCTTTGGTTCTCACACGCATGGAGAAGTAGTCCTGTAAAAAATACAAACAAAACACTTTTTAAAACATCCTTGGGAAGAAGACAAGCAATCACACAGTACCAATATATATACTCTAAATGTAACACTTTCATAGCCCAGAAAACACCTTGGAAGTGGGACTTTCAATATTTCAAAGAACTACTTTCTAGGCTACAACGACCGGGAAGTGATTCAACACCGGGCCAACACCTAAATGAGGAGAATTTTTTTATTAAGCTGATATTTTCGCTTTTTTTCTTGGAAATATAGGTCTTGCGATAAATAAAACACAAAAATTTAATACCACAAGCCAAACAACCTACAGGGCTTTCAAAATACAAACCGATTAGGTAGCATAAAGCGCTACAGAAATGGGCGTTTGGGGCATTTAAGCAATTTCTTTAAGTGTACATTCCATTTAAAGTATCAAACATATTACAATGAATTAACCAGTGTTTTATGCTACAGCAATTTCACTTTCAATATATGCAAACATATTTCCTACACTATTAGTCTATGTGTCACATTTGTACACTTCTAAGCAAAAATCCACTGTTTTTACCTAAAATAATCTACATTTTCCCTCAAAAGCATGCCTCAGAATAGATATATGTACCAATTAGAGACATTTTCTAATGTGTAAACACTCCTAATGTCATCTTAAGGCAATTTATCCATGAACAAGGCCCCTGAAAAAGAGTTGAAACAGCCTAGATCCGATGAGAACCAGCCAATATACACATAAGGAGAAGCACGGTTATCGTAGTTAAGGCCGGGAGCCAGCAGGCCTAGCTGCTATTGTGTCTTTGAAATATTGAAGAAAAAGGGCCAAACCGCAAAACATGAAATGATCAATGCCACATAATTCCATTTACACCCATATCCAAGAGGACCATGCAAATTTTGCCGGTTTTAGTAGAAGAACATTCCACGAAATAGGGAGGAAAATGAGGCGTGCAAGGCGAAAAACAAGCATGACATCTTTTTGTATACATTTGACATAAATTGGACTGTTGGACAGATTGAAAATGCAAATCTAAGCAAACACATTCAAGTAAATAGAAATTATGTAGAGTATAAACCAATAAACAACTGAAACGATAAAACATCCGGAGGCAGCAAGTAAAGCGAAAATTGAGTATTCATGCTCACATGTAATTTCATACCGATCGAGCAAATAATTGCATTCGGTGATCAGGTATGGGTGAGAAATGTCATTTCGGACCAGTCGATATCCCCCAGAGGCAGATATTGCGTCTTCAGGTTTAAGTAAAAGGTTTTTAGCCCATAAACACATCTGATAAGTATCGCACTCAAAGTAGTCTATCCCTTGGTAATAACAAGCGAGACAGCTTGAAATGAAATGTCACCAACAAATTTTCATGACAAAACATTGTGGAAAAAGAAAATATGTTGTTTTTAGTTTTCTTCTTGACATCATTCTAAACAGTTAAGGAGAAAACTTGTTAAACATGGAGCTTGTGTGACAGAACTGATGATTCTTTCTAGTCTTGAGGCTACCCACACCAGTCAATAATTCAAATCAAATGTCAAATAGTATATATCGGTACTTTCAGTACTTTGATTTCGTATAAAAAGTAACAAATCTGCCTTTATCCATTTCAAATATCATTGGAAATGGAAGTTCTAAGCTGTTATCATCTGTGTGACCTTGCAAAGTTGCAGTCGACACAAAACAGGTGGAGTAAGGCAGGGGAGGCTACTCTAGCCAGACTTTTATGGGTTTTTCCCTCTCAAAATTACAAAATGCTTAATAATTCAAAAAAATCTACAAACCTTTGAGAAATACTATAATCCAATTGATTCCTGTGTTCACTTCTACTAGAATCACACATTTCGTTGAATTAAACTCAATAATAAAGAATCTATGACACTTCACAATTTCTTCATATAGAATTAGGCCTGGTCTAATTTCCACCGCCACCATGTTAAGAAACAACCGTTTGAGCAGTCACAGAGACAAACTGCTCCCATACGTACTACCGTGACCATGTCACCTTTAAACTATCTTAACACAATCCATTTGGGGGTTAAATGTGCATCATGACCGATCCGTTTTTTTGCTATCGGCTGATTTCCAGAGAGGAGGCGTGTCAATTCAAATAGAAGAGGTCACGCCCAGACTGATAACAGACATCTTTGGTTCTCACCGCATGGCGAAGTAGTCCTGTAAAATACAAACAAAACACTTTTAAAACATCAGGAGAAGACAAAGCAATCACACAGTACCAATATATATACTCTAAATGTAACACTTTCCTGTAAAATCACCTTGGAAGTGGGACTTTCAATATTTCAAAGAACTACTTTCTAGGCTACAACGACCCGGAAGTGATTCAACACCGGGCCAACACCTAAATGAGGAGAATTTTTTTATTCAGCTGATATTTTCGCTTTTTTTCTTGGAAATATAGGTCTTGCGATAAATAAAACACAAAAATTTAATACCACAAGCCAAACAACCTACCACATAGGGCTTTCAAAAATGTCTCTCGGTCGGTAGCATAAAGCGCACAGAAATGGGCGTTTTGGGGCATTTAAGCAATTTCTTTAAGTGTACATTCCATTTAAAGTATCAAACATATTACAACGAATTAAACAGTGTTTTATGCTACAGCAATTTCACTTTCAATATATGCAAACATATTTCCTACACTATTAGTCTATGTGTCACATTTGTACACTTCTAAGCAAAAATCCACTGTTTTTACCTAAAATAATCTACATTTTCCCTCAAAAGCATGCCTCAGAATAGATATATGTACCAATTAGAGACATTTTCTAATGTGTAAACACTCCTAATGTCATCTTAAGGCAATTTATCCATGAACAAGGCCCCTAAAAAAGAGTTGAAACAGCCTAGATCCGATGAGAACCAGCCAATATACACATAAGGAGAAGCACGGTTACCGTAGTTAAGGCCGGGAGCCAGCAGGCCTAGCTGCTATTGTGTCTTTGAAATATTGAAGAAAAATGGCCAAACCGCAAAACATGAAATGATCAATGCCACATAATTCCATTTACACCCATATCCAAGAGGACCATGCAAATTTTGCCAGTTTTAGTAGAAGAACATTCAACGAAATAGGGAGGAAAATGAGGCGTGCAAGGCGAAAAACAAGCATGACATCTTTTTGTATAAATTTGACATAAATTGGACTGTTGGACAGATTGAAAATGCAAATCTAAGCAAACACATTCAAGTAAATAGAAATTATGTTGAGTATAAACCAATAAACAACTGAAACGATAAAACATCCGGAGGCAGAAAGTAAAGCGAAAATTGAGTATTCATGCTCACATGTAATTTCATACCGATCGAGCAAATAATTGCATTCGGTGATCAGGTATGGGTGAGAAATGTCATTTCGGACCAGTCGATATCCCCCAGAGGCAGATATTGCGTCTTCAGGTTTAAGTAAAAGGTTTTTAGCCCATAAACACATCTGATAAGTATCGCACTCAAAGTAGTCTATCCCTTGGTAATAACAAGCGAGACAGCTTGAAATGAAATGTCACCAACAAATTTTCATGACAAAACATTGTGGAAAAAGAAAATATGTTGTTTTTAGTTTTCTTCTTGACATCATTCTAAACAGTTAAGGAGAAAACTTGTTAAACATGGAGCTTGTGTGACAGAACTGATGATTCTTTCTAGTCTTGAGGCTACCCACACCAGTCAATAATTCAAATCAAATGTCAAATAGTATATATCGGTACTTTCAGTACTTTGATTTCGTATAAAAAGTCACAAATCTGCCTTTATCCATTTCAAATATCATGGGAAATGGAAGTTCTAAGCTGTTATCATCTGTTTGACCTTGCAAAGTTGCAGTCGACACAAAACAGGTGGAGTAAGGCAGGGGAGGCTACTCTAGCCAGACTTTTATGGGTTTTTCCCTCTCAAAATTACAAAATGCTTAATAATTCAAAAAAAATCTACAAACCTTTGAGAAATACTATTATCCAATTGATTCCTGTGTTCCCTGCTACTAGAATCACACATTTCGTTGAATTAAACTCAATAATAAAGAATCTATGACACTTCACAATTTCTTCATATAGGGGTCGGCCTGGTCTAATTTCCACCCATCTCCACCATGTTAAATAGCAACCGTTTGAGCAGTCACAGAGACAAACTGCTCCCATACCGTACTTTCTCGTGACCATGTCAGCTTTAAACTATCTTAACACAATCCATTTGGGGTGTTAAATGTACATCATGACCGATCCGTTTTTTTTGCTATCGGCTGATTTCCAGAGAGGGGGCGTTGCAATTCAAATGGTAGAGGTCACGCCCAGACTGATAACAGACATCTTTGGTTCTCAGCGCATGGAGAAGTAGTCCTGTAAAATACAAACAAAATACATTTAAAATATGCAGGAGAAGACAAAGCAATCACACAGTACCAATATATATACTGTAAATGTAACAACTTCCTGTGAAAACACCTTGGAAGTGGGACTTTCAATATTTCAAAGAACTACTTTCTAGGCTACAACGACCCGGAAGTGATTCAACACCGGGCCAACACCTAATTCAAATGTAACCGCCAGTCTGCCTCCGGAGCCGCGTAAGTACAGTTTATTACGGACTGGGGTGGAGAGATTCTTGAATCAGACCGACATAATGTTTGATTGTATACTATTGATCTATGTTCTCTATTTTATAAATGAAATGCATTCTCCTTCCTTTTTAATATATGTGACCTCAATTTGTTTGTTTGTATAGTTTGAATATTATTGTAAAGACAAGAAACTTTAGGGGGCAGTAAACACTAATTGACATTTAGTTTCGAATGGGTAGGGCCCTCCAACCCGTTTGAAGGAGAAATTCTTGATAATAAGCAGTGCTGAGACATTGTTATGCTTTTTTATTGAATGTAAATATTATAATAAAGGTTCATTAGGGTATATTGAATAATACGAATATGCTGGTTACACACATTTCTGCATTGGAAGTGTCAATACTGGAACTGATCGGCTGCTTGGGAAAAACTCCGAAAAGGGCGTCAAAATAGTGCATATTTCAGGTGGGTACATAAATTGGACGATAGCAAAAAATCTTCAAATTTTGATCATATAACGTAACTCGTTCATATTGACGGGGCTCAAAGGATATCAATGTGTTAATCTTAAAGAAAACCTGAAGCTGTTTTAAGACTTATCGTCTTTTTTGAAACGATGTCAACCATGTATAAGCACGCTTTGATAAACCCATTCTCGTGTTTATGGTTTTGAGAAATGTCTTATTCAAAAGTTAAAACAAATAACAATATAGAAGTATCAAAATACTTTTTGTGTGACGAATGGAACAACACTGCAAAAGAAAATAAGAAGACAACGGTTGGTAAGATAGTAATTGTGATTTAATGAAATGATCTTCTGTGGTCTCGATAGAATACACATGAAGGGAATCCATGGTCATTCAAGTTTTCAAACTTTACGTCAAGGGCAGCTGCAATTTATCAATATTTCATCGTGTGGGCATAAAAATCCCTTTGAAATTCTTATTCATTTATATCTAAACGGCACTGGTCTATGTGCCATGTACATATAGGAAAGTAAGATAGTTGTAACGTTTTTACTATTTGCATTTATTGCATTCACATGGACGTCCCAATAAACTATCGTACCCAATCGTATCTACTCGGCAATCCCCGTAACAAGTCGGTAGATATACCTCGTAGGCAGTACATGAATACACCAGAAATCCTGGGGTAATTCGCCTTATTTCCGGCGGCTAACGCAAAATGCACACAGGCACTAAATATGTATTTTTAATACACACAAATTGGTTATATATCACAATTGAATGTTTGTTTTTACCCTTTTCATTAAAGATGACCATATCAACACATCTTTGATTCATATTTTGCCAATCGTATCTACTCGGCAATCCCCGGCTTGTGCCGGGGATTTCCGAGTAGATACGATTGCAAACGGACATGCCCTTCGTTGCTGACCTACTTTCAAAAATGGCTCCCCATTGCCTCCGAGGTTATTTTAAGAAATGACCGAGTTGTTCCGAATGCTATCGTACCATGTAGGGAGTCCCAAATACCATGTGTGCTATAGAAGGAGTCCTCAATACCCAGTGTGCAATTGAGGGAGCCCAATCACCTATTTTGTTATAGGGGGAATCCCCAATACCCAATTTGTCATTGATTGGGTCTCAATACACTATTTCCTTGGAGGAGAGATATTAAGAGTAGCAACAGGTATGATCACAGGCTAGCAGATAACTTACTTGGCGGCTGGCCTGGATCTAACCTGTTTGCATAAGTATGAAGAAGTTTTCACAAGCAGCAGCTAACGATAATTCGAGAAAATGGTCGCTGAATATCGCTCAAAATTCACATGTTCAACCTCTTTTTAACCGTCTTGTGTCCGAAATTTGGCCATTGCTCATCGACTAAGCGTCTGATCATCAGATTTGTTGGCTAAAATTGTACCTATGACATTTACCTACAACATATACGAACATCACATGGGTATGTCATCCAATGCGGGCTTAAACGCCTCTAAACCGTAAAAAAAATAGCACATTTTACACTCATAAAACCGGTTTTCCGACCAAAGCTCGAACACCTGCTGACACCTAACCAATGCTCTATCGGAACAAATCTTATATTATTTTCTTTATAGATTCCTCAGGTACACAAAACAACGTCTACAATAACAAGTAGTTCTCACAAGTAGCAGCTGGAGGTAGTCTCTAATACCCAGTTTGCAATGGTACATGACACCAATACCCAGTGTACCATGATAGAAGATCGTGATACCCAGTGTGTGTCATTACTGGAGTTCATCACACCCAGTTTGCAATGAAAGGAGACACCACTACGTTCACGAGTCTGTCTTTTGCAAGACTGACTCTGGGTTTTGGGGTTACTTTGCAGACCGATATTCAACCCAACTGTCGAAACAGTCGTGTTGAAACTCAATGTAAGTGACTTGTGAACCGCAAATATTTCAAGAGAGATAACGCAATGTAAATATTTACATGTGAATGAATACTTATTTCGGCCCTTCATTTTGAATAATTGGTTCTAATTATAGAAATGTTTGCTTGCTTTAACACAATCTTAATGGATAACAGTGTGAATACTTAAGCAAATTGATATATTGCTGTTTATCAGTTTTTACTGGTTGATTCTACATATCACATCCCTCCACTCTTTCGAATTTGCAAACGTCTACATGTATTTTGGATGTTTCACTCAAGATACGCACAGTCAAGTCAACGTCCTATTTTAACCCTTTACCAAACGCCAGATTTTCGACTGTCCAAAATTGAAAGAGTTTGCAGACGACATTTCAAAGGTGATGTTATTGGAAAATAATCTTCGGATAGGGCAGAAAACATTGTGATAAAAGGAAAAATTGCTCGTTACGATTGTTTCGTAATAGCTCATTGGCCTCGAGGTAGATTTATTTCGCTTTTGCGCGGCAGACTTGAGTTCGATGCCGGCGTCAGATCATCCAAAAGACTTCAGTATTCCCACAATCAAAAGTAAACGTAATGAGGGTAGGACTACGGATGGGTTGTCAGGCTTAAGGGCTGATATTTGGGTTTGAACCTTAGTTTGCCAACTTGTTACAGATCAACGGTTGACACCAGACTAAGGCAGTATTAAACAACAAATGAATAAAAGTTGCAGGCAAATACATGTCTACTCATACACCTACACAAAAACGCTTTACCACAATCATGCATACACACACATGATCACACGTTACACATATATGATACCCGTTAATGAAAATAACCGAGCAGGAAAACAACGACGGCAACCCCAACACAAGCGTTAATGTTAAGAAAGGAATTCCAAAATGGCGTTTCCGCTAGGTAGCGCTCTTTGTGAACAATCTTGATTTCCGATCGAGGCTGGACGTGAGTATGTGCTTCCGGTATTCCGCAAACGTTACACATCCATTTCCGGAGACTGGTTCCTCTGGATTCATCTTCAGAGTCGGAATCGTCTTGAACTAAAATGTTTAGAGTTCATGTTGTAGTAAGCAATCGCATTTGAATGAGATCACATAAATGTGATTTATTAACTTTATTAATAAATAGACTACATTCATATTTCGTCTAAAAAGCAAGGATTGATTACACATCAATGTATCAGAAACCTACATGAAAGGAGCAAAAATAAAGAAGGAACTCATTCGATGCCTTTTTCAATTAGAATGGTTCGGTCGGATTTGAGTTTTCATTTTTGGGTGTTCGTTTATCTGCAATGAAACGTTCCTTCCAAGCAACTGACGGATTTTCCACTTGAGGGCCTCTGTTCTTGAGTTGGGTATTTGTCATCATCTTTATTAATATTGCAAACATATCTTAAAGAAAAACTTCATAACTAAAGTTATTTCTTCAAAACTAATGTGTCATAGATTATTTGAAATGGTAATGTATGTACTTTGTTTAAAGTTCATTTATTTTGTCACACATAATATGAAAGTGTATTGATATTTTGGACAAGAGGCCTTGAATTGCAAATAAAGACAATATATTGTATTGTTTTGTATTGTAAATCGAAAGAGATATAATTTAGGAATTATTGACAACTCGTTTAGATATAGATAAACAGACATACCTTCAAGTTCAAGATCGGGATAACGAATTTCAATCGAAGTGGGGCTAGCAGAGTCTTCGCTGGCCTTTCTTGTCCACCATGTGAGTCCCTGAAAACGATGCGAGAAGTCCAGGTCAAGGGATGCAAGTTGGCAACTAATTGGACAGTAATTGGATATATAAAGTAGATAAATGTGTAAACTGGCAGCTACAAGATTAACCCATTACCAAACAATAACGACTTTTAACCACTTTGTTGCAGACGACTCTGAAAAACATTGTGGGAAAAGGAGAAATTGCTCGTTACGAGCAATATCTCCTCTTCCCACAATGTTTTCTGTCCTATCAGAAGATTATTTTTCAATTTCATCACATTTTGAAATGTCGTCTGCAAACTCTTTGGATTTGAGACAGTCGAAAATTTGGCGTTTGGTAATGGGTTAAACAGACCAACACAACAGACAGGTTTTGCGTTGAGGAGGATTAGTGCAAATCAAAGCCAGCAAATTTCAACCCATCTAGGATGAGAATCAAACACAATCTAGTAGTACAGCAACAACAAATTGTATTAAAATAATAACTTGCCGATTAATTTTTACACGTCTAGACGGATGAAAAGTGCTGCACGGCTGATAGACTCATTAAACGAACAGCATGAGTGTTTGAAACCGTCAGGTATACAAACATTTGAGTGTTACAGAAACGCAAATGTATTATGTCATGTGTGTGTGTGTGTGTGTGGGTGTGTGTGGGGGGTGTGTGTGATATCAGAAAAATAGATGACAGATTTGAACAAAAAAGATAATTTAAAAAAAAAACCGTTTATTTTCTTTGATTAATACAATGTTGCATAATGAGTGCTTGTCTTAACCTTAATAACAAAAATATACAACTAAACAGCGCATGTAAAAGTATATCTCAGAAACGAACATGTAACAGCCACGGGTATTTTCGAATTGTATTGTGATACTTACGTATTTCAATGCCGATACAGACGGTCTTTTTTAATAAACAGCTTTAATGAAAGCCTAATAGACTCGTCAACTGTCAATTCTCATTTGGTAAGAACACATTCGCCAAATGACAAAAATAGGAGCCAAATTAAAGAAGTAGGAGCCAAATTCTGAGCAAATGGCTCCAATTAAAATTTCTTCATTTTAAACACTTTTATGTTATATGAACATATGTGTTAAATCCTCTTGGTAAATTATTTCTGTTTCTTATGTTTCACCATTTTTATCAAAATTGTAATGTCATAAATATGTAATATGTAATGCCAATAAAAATATTTTGTTAAAAAAACAAAGACACCCCCCTTTTTCCGAACAAATTTAAACCAAAGATGGTATAACTAAAGTCTACACTTTGAGTGAAAAAATCAAAATGAATCTTTTTTCTCAGATAACATCAAATCATTTTGAAGACTATACATTTCTGAATTCTCAGTTTTGTTATCTATTTTAGAAATGTCCGATAGATAAAAGGAAAGTAAACATGATCTTAGGTCTATTTGTTTTTACACTCGTCAAGACTCCGGTATGATGATTTGAATGATTAATAATAAAGGATCGCAATTTGAATAGTGCCGTTGCATCAACAAAGGAAGCAAACTGTCTATATCAAAATACTTTACAAATTAACCCTCTTTAAATTCTCGCATTCTACCATGCATCATAAAACACTTGACGGAATGCGGAAAATAGTAATCGGTTTTCGTGGAACAACCGCATCAAGTCTACCAATCAAGTGTGTCGAGTTGTTTACACATAATAAAAACCCGATTAATATAATACACGCCTCAGGCATTGTTTGACACGAGGATAACAATTAGCGGATTAATTTGGGGTTTTCGGAGATACTGTTAAGTAGCCGATGCAGCCGATGCAGCCGATGCAGCCGATGCAACCGATGCAACCGATGCAGCCGATACAACAAATGCCTGGACAATATGTACAATCACCCCCTTACCAATCTCCCCCATATCAGTCACAATACCAACAAAACCAGAATTATCTACCTTCCCAACAACATAGACACCAAACTCAAACACATATCCCGTTTTCGAACCAGCCACCTCCATGGGCATCTAGCATCATCGAAGACATAAAGACAATCAAAACCCGTGTAGAGAAGATCGACAATGTTGAAAAGGTTGTAAACTCCATGAACGCTAAGCTTTGTGACCTAGAAACTAAAATCAAAAGTATTGAAACCCGTGTCTCTGAAGTTGAAGGTGCTAGTGCGTTTGTCGCTGAGAAATATGAAGAACATTCAATCGAGCTAAAATCGACACAATCAAACGTACATGAGCTACAAAAATCCTGTTCTACTATTCATGATACGATTAAAAGCATTACAGAAAAACAAGAAACATTGAAATCTAAAATACTCGACAGTGAATATAGAAGTATGAGAGAAAATCTGATCTTTTACGGTATACCGGAAGCAGATAAATCCCACGGAACTGCGGCCGCGCCACCAGAAAACTGTGAATCGCTTGTTAAGCAACTGATCGATACAGCATTACAAATCGATCCATTACCTTTGGAATTCGATCGGGCACATCGTTTAGGTAAACCAAACAACGCGACCTCCGAGCAACCCAACAAACCTCGTCCGATCGTCGTGAAGTTTCACAACTATTCACAACGTGAAATGATCAGGCAGGCTGCTTTCGAGAAGAAGGATGACCTTAAAAAGTTCAACTACGGAGTCGGGGCCCAAATACCAAAGGAATGGAAAGATGCTCGCAGAAACCTCAGTGTTGTGTACCAGGCCGAAAAGAAGAGAGGAAACCATGTGAATTTTGTTGGCCCAAAGCTTTTGATTAACAAAAGTGAGTATAAAGGTGACGGCAGTGAATACAAACGTACCCAATAGAGATGTCGCGAAGAGCAGTTAGACATTATATCCTGGAACATTAATGGACTAGTTAGGAAATTATCTGATCCGGACTTTATTAGTACAATAAATAATCATGATGTTATTATATTAACTGAAACCTGGTTGTCTGAGAACACTCATTACAATTTAGACATACAGGGATATTGTGTTGAACATCTATATGGAAACAAGTCGAAAAATACCAAAAAGGGACGTTTCTCTGGTGGAATCACCATTTACTATAAATCTTCATTGAATGATAAGATAAGTGTTGTAAAAACACATCAATGCGGAATAATTTGGTTGAAGTTGTGCAAAACCATTTTTCATTTTCGTGTTGATGTTTATTTGTGTTGTACATATATTCCACCCCGTGAATCAAAGTTGTTGAAACATTCAGAAATTGATATATTTGACCAAATCGAGATCGACATAGAAAAATATAAAATAGCTGGCAAAGTCCTTTCGACTGGCGATTTCAATAGCCGAACATCGATTGAGAATGATTTCATTGATATTGATTCTTTTTTAGATAATGATACAATTTTACAACCGTATTATTGTTTAGCAAAAAGAGTAAACAAGGACCCTGTACTTGATTCTCACGGGACACGCCTTATTGAGTTATGTAAATCTACTAATCTATTAATAGCGAATGGTCGTCTGCACAATGATGAATCTATTGGAAATTATACTTTTTTGAACCTAAATGGTACAAGTGTTGTAGATTATCTTATATTAGACAACCAAGATTTTATGTACGTTACATCATTTGAAGTTATGTCACTATCTGCATTATCTGATCATAACGCATTGCATTTTACAATTGAAAGGGTACGCCCCCAAGTTACGTCACACGATCATAACAATACAGGTGAATTATTTTTAGAGTGGGATGATAGTAAAATTACTACGTTCCGCTCATGTTTACTTAACGAAAGCATGCGCTTAAATCAGCTGACCGATAGTATACATACTACTACTGTCAACAATACTATACAATCATTCACGTTATACATGCAAGAAAACGCATTCAGTGTTTTTGGTAAACAAAGGAAATGTAACTCTAGTCGTAAACCAAACACTAGTAAGAAATGGTTCAATAAAGAATGTTATGATGCCAGAAAGCAATTTAACAAGGCAAGAAATGTATATTTAAGAAATAAAACAAACGCAACTAGAATAATTTACTTGAATAAGAAACAATATTATTGTAACATTAAACGCAAATGTCAACGCAGATACAAACAATTAGAGGGGAAACGCGTTTCAAATATTGCGAAAACTAATCCAAAATATTTCTGGAAAACTATTAAGTCACAATACAACCAATCTCACAACGAACCGAACAACTTAACTATAAACGATATGCACTCACATTTTAACAATTTGTACGCGTCATTGCCTGAGTCTAACAATAACGACATCAGGAACCATCCATCTAACAACACATTTATTAACGATGATGATTTAGACGTTGAATTTTCAACCTCCGAAATTAAACAAGCAGTTTTTGCCCAGAACAACTCAAAAAGTCCTGGGTCCGACCAGCTGATAGCTGAAGTTTTTAAACACTCATTTGACATTATCTCCCCCTTTTTAACTACATTTTACAATTCAATTTTCAGCACCGGGGTATTTCCCGAGTGCTGGGAAGAAGGTATTATCATACCAATATTCAAAGGAGGTACACACGAAGCAAAAAACTTCCGTGGCATAACACTTAATAACATTCTATCCAAAATATATTCTAAGTTACTTGTTTCTCGTCTTATTAAATGGGCTGAAAAGCATAATAAATTGATCGATAACCAGTTCGGTTTTCAGAAAAAGAAGTCTACTACCGATTGTATCTATATATTACATGCAATTATTATGAAAACATTATCATGTAAAAAGAAGCTTTATGTTGCATTTCTAGACTGGGAAAAAATGTTTGACAGCATAGACAGATTATTATTATGGCAAAAGTTATTGAATGAAAACATTAGTACAAAATTTGTTAATGCACTTAAATCGATGTATAACAGCGTTAAGTCTTCTGTTCGATATAAATCAATGAAATCAGAGATTATTTCTTCTAATATTGGGGTGAAACAAGGAGACCCAGCAAGCAGCATTTTATGTTTATTTTTTCTTAATGATATCTTACGTAGTATCAACACTAATATCAATGGAATATTTGAAATTGATGACCTACAACTATTTCTCCTTTTATTTGCAGACGACGCTGTTGTATTTACCCATGATCCTTTATCGTTACAATCTATTTTGAAGGATATCGAACAATATTGTAATATTTGGAATCTTAAGTTGAATACTAAGAAAACAAAAATTATGATATTTGAAAAGGGAAGAAAGACACATTATGATTTCTTTTTATATAACACCAAAATAGAAATTACAGAATCATTTAAATATCTAGGGGTGCATCTCTTTAAAAATGGAAACTGGAATAGAACACAAAAGCGCATAGCGCAGCATGCTTCGTATTCGTTGCACAATTTATTTACGATTTACAATCAACTAGATCTTCCAATCTCACAAAAGGTTGACCTCTTTGATTCTCTTGTTCTTCCTACGCTTAATTATTCTGCGGAGGTGTGGGGACACCATGCGTGCCCTAATGTTGAATCAATCTTCTCGAAATTTTGTAGAAAGATACTTTGTGTTAAAAACATACTAATTTGAATGTCCTTTATGGTGAATTAGGTCGCATACCAATGCATATCCACAGAAAACTTATAATGATAAAGTATTGGATAAAACTAATTTCTCTTAACAGAGAATCAATACTTTTTAAAACCTACAAAATGCTCAAGACAGATGCAGAAAATGGTCTTACATACAATGGAGAAAATTGGGCCTATATCGTTAAACGTACTTTAAATACACTCGGTTTATCTTAAATATGGGAAAATCAGTCGTCTGCTACAATTTATTTTAACCAAATTAAACAGCGAGTATTAGATATTTTTTATCAAAGCTGGTACTCAGCAATTATCAATTCAAGCCGTCTAGAAACTTATTGTTTGTTTAAATTTTCTTTTCACTTCGAACAATTTCTTGATTCAATAAAAGAATCAAAATTCAGAAATGCCCTAACACAATTTCGAGCATCCTCACATGCACTCGAAATTGAACAAGGACGACATAATAATATCCAAAAAAAGAAAGAATATGTAAACAATGCAATATTGGCCAAGTAGAAACCGAATATCATTTCTTACTTATTTGCCCAAGGTATACCTCTCTAAGAACAAAATATATTAAAAAGTATTATTATACATGGCCAAGCATATACAAATTTACAAATCTTATGTCGTCTGCATCTAGTAAAACTTTGAACAGCTTATCTAAATTTATTTATTACGCATGTCTTCTTAGGAATTGAACTTTACTTTACTTAATTTATATGTTAATTAGAGTAATTTGCACAGCAAATTCTTTTCTAGAATATCCATTTATTGTTATGGTATGTTGATTTAGTATGTTTTCTTGATAATGAAAATTGTTGATACGTCGTTAAACATCCAAAAATTGTATGTTTTCTCTTCTTTTCTTATCATATGTGTGCAATTATACAATGTGGAATTTTTCAACCACGAAACCAATTCTTTTATATTTAGATCTTGCAAGATTTTATCTCATTTTAAACTACTGAAATGTGACTCGAGATCAATTTAGACTAGCGCCAAACCAGGAGGTAAACGTCGCTTGTCTAAATGTGATCTGGATCAATACATTACACCAATCTGCAACTAATTTATTCACGAAGATGAGAGTATGATGTTTTACAGTGATTTAGTCTAATAAACAGTTGAAATCAACGTTAAATCCCAAACAAACAACAAAGAATAAAGTATAGATAACATTTTTTCTTGTATTGGAGTTCTTTACAACGGAGTAGTCTTCCTTGTTTATATGTTGTTCACATGTTTAAGTGTATATACATGGTTGTTTTTGTTGGTACATCTTTTGTTCTTTGATAACTGTACACTGTAAACAAATCTTTATCTTATAAGAGATGAAATAATGTATCTCACAACAGGAAAGCTTCAAATATTTTCTACTTTCTTAGCAATGAAAGACTTAGAATACGTTAAATTTGGTCTACCTTGCTATTGACTTGTTTTTGTAATTTAAATGATATATGCCTGTACTTTTCGGCATGAAGCCTTTTTACCATAATAAATTATCAATCTATATCCTTTTATCTATGTATTTGAATAAGCTCTTTAACATCATGAGCTCTTCTGCTGATCCATGTATTTTTGTCATGTACAATTTTGTATTGCTATATAACATGTTATGTTTATTATGCAATAAAATATAGTTAGTTAGTTAGTTAGTTAAGTGTGTCAAAAGATATAACTGTCTGTAATGTCTGGACAGGTGGAGATATGGTAAAGTTGAATGAAAAAAACATGCGCCAAGCAAATTCGCCAAATCGGGAAATCTTTCGCCAGAATGAAATAATATTCGCATTTGGCGCATTTGGCGACCGACAGCGTGAGCCCTGGAACGTGTTCCCTATCTATCACATGTTTGTTCCATTTACCACTCATACTCTATCTTATTTTCAATTTGCTTATCAGGATTATTATCTAAAATATATAATTTGAAACAGAGAACCAGTTGACTATAACAAACCTCCAAGTTACGATCGTCCCCCTTACTGATAAGGCTGATGGCGACGACGCTGATGCTGGTGATGATGAATGACATGATTCCGAAGTACGTGTAATGGACCCTGTATAACACAGCTGGACGGGTTTCAGGTTCCCCGCAGCCAGGCGGAGACATGGAGAAGTCCATCACCATCCGCGTCACACCGCATGCATGTCCGAGAACCAGCGACCAGAATACGGCCTAAATGTTTAATAAAAATACTTCTCTAATTATCATTTACTTATTTAAAGTTAAAATATAAGATATGTATTAATTTTAAAAAGAAAGGTAGACCTTAAGCCTAAAATATCATAATGTTACTAGGGCCTCCAGTCCGAAAGAAATCATTAAGTACAATGCAATTTTGAAATATGCTTTATATATTTTTATTATATATCAAATATGCAAAGATGGACTTTTATTTCGGAATCAAAGAAGATTGAAAATTTCTCTTTCAAACATGTAGGTAAAGTTACATTTTGTCTTTTCCTACACGGGCGACCAAAGGAAACCTTATTGTAAGACTTGATAACAATTACACATACATGTTAAAATACCTTTCAACATCCTTAATTTTCGAACAATGGTTTCTATTAAGTTCTCAGATCAACATCTTTCAATGCGTACGAAGAAATGACGTCTGTTATTTGTCGAGGTTGTCAACTTGGGACAATAACTCGTGTTTGACTTATAACACAGTTAATGATGAAATTCAGGGTTACGACTTTTAATAAGATGGTCCATATCTCAACTCTGAATTTTAGTTACTTTATCAAACTTTGTCATATTGAAGATCTTTACAAAACAACAGGTTTTCCAAGAAACGTTTCCATTATAACCTCAATTAGAAGAGATAAGCAATGCAAAAATCAACATTGAAGCCAATGGAAAATTTAAATATTCATGTCATGATGATAACCATGTTTGATGTTTGAGAAAAAAACAAACTATTGGTACATGATTCTGATTATATTTCAAAAAGAAATCCAAACTTAACGGTCGAAAACAGGAGAAAATCAATGTTGTCAGTTTTCAGGGGAAAATGTCATGAAAAAATGAAAACAAAGGGGGAAAATAACAACAGCGTATACCATATAACGATGTGTCAATATCGTCATAGTATGTTCAGTGCTTTTAATTTCATATCTAGTTTAGTCATATTATGTATAGAAACATTGAAATATGCTTTGGTATCAGGGGTCATAAACCTTAAGTCGGTGACACCATCAGCCTCAGGACCCGAGGATTCCTGGTTCGAATCCCGTGAGCAGCGGAGTCAACTTTGCAACCTTATATTAATCCACAGTCGGTGCGGGTAGAGGATGTGTGTTCAGGAACCAGAATCGTTAGCGATTAGTACTTAAAAGAATTTGTTTCAAAAGAGACGTAAAAAAACAAATACAAAAGGAGATGTGCTTGATTTTTACCTTGTTAGTAGTCTTCCTATGTTAATGATAAACAAAGTATTACGAAATGGCATGGTCAAGATAGTTTTAATACTTCTGAAGGCATATTTATCCCTCTATGGTTTCTATGTTCAAGTTGAGAGACATATGAAAAGAAATAAAGTTTCTGAAGAATAGAATTTCCCTTGGAAAACTATTGTTAAAAAGGGGGATCTCCTCTTGTGTTACACTCGTTTCAGCTACAAATACGTTACAACATGTATGATATGAGATGTATTCTATGAAGTAATGTGTTGATCATTTAAAGATTAACTCTACCGGTTCAGTCGTCCTCTTCCAGAAGATCGCAAATATAAATACAGGCCCAAGCGGTGTGCCAAGATAACCCTGTACAGCCTGGATATAGTTAAACAGTTCCCCGCTCTTAGACGACTTGACTAACGGAATCCACAGTATACTAACTGCAGCCAACAGCAATATAAATATCCTGAAAAAGACAACACAGTATAAAGGTTATGTTGAGATAAACAGCCAAATGCCAATATCCTAAATCCCGACTACAACACATCATTTATGTCAAATTTAGACAGCAGACAACAACAATAATGTAATCTTGCCATGGATGACAACATTCATCATACATATTGATCAACTTTCAATTGTAAGGTTTCTATTTAATTCCATAATGCATATGTAGATATATGAATTTAAAAAAAGCAACAGCAAAGGGTGAACCTAACCATGGTCATTTTTTTCTTTTTCGCCAGTACTGCACACAACATTGCCTTCGCTTAATTGAATCATTTCTTACAAACAATCAGTAATATTACAATTGGATTTAACATTATTGTTGCATTATAAACACAATTTAAGTGGGATTAATGACCGTTTCTTTTGGTTAAAAATGCCACTTGAAGAAAAGGCCAAATGTGGTGCCTTCGGATTACATGTCATATTCTCAAAGATGCTTAGCTATGAAGAGGCCTTGAGGTTCGCTCACGGATATGTCGCGAATCCGTGGTTCATTCCTCATTGGAATCCCCTGGCCATTGTCCTTAATCAATTACCTTTATATTAGTATTTGTCTTGATCCAAATTAAACGCAAAATCAGAAATACAATGAGCAGGATACATCTTCGAGTGTCATATCGGGTAGAAACAATTGTTGAAACAAAAAGA
The DNA here is from genome assembly GCA_947846245.1 of Cerastoderma edule. Taxonomy (NCBI): domain Eukaryota; kingdom Metazoa; phylum Mollusca; class Bivalvia; order Cardiida; family Cardiidae; genus Cerastoderma; species Cerastoderma edule. Next base: position 30,834,383 of record OX401407.1, on the reverse strand, counting down.
TAAATTGCTCAATTGAACTTACGCAATTCAACGTTTCGTCACTGTTGTTTCTAGGCACACATGCCATCGGTGTTTAGACATGAATGATCATTAAGTAATTAATTAATTAATAAACCAACCTCCCAACGATTAGTAATTCCCTCTCTGATGCCCTTGTTCTGATCTTTGGCCACAAATCCATGGTGAACAACGTGCTTGCACTGTTGAATATCGACGTTAATGAACTCATAATGGCAGAAAGCATCACCGCCATGAGGAGCCCTCGGAGACCTGTAAGATTGAAGTTAATAGATTTATAATGGCAGGTGGAATCCGCGCCATCTATAGACCTGCGAGACATGTTATATCGACATTAAAGGACTCGTGATGGCAGATAGCATCACCGCCATGAGGAGGCCTCGGAGACTTGTAAGGTTGAAGGTAATACATTTATAATGAAAGATAACATTCCCGCCATCTATAAACCTAGGCTTTCTACATTAACCCTTAAAATGCTAGGTAATTTTCTAGAAAGCAAACTGTAAAAAGGAAGAAAATGGTTGTCAAAAGCAATTTAACCAATTGTCGCAGTCGTTTTCATGATGTTCTGCAACATATGCATTAAAGTGAGTCATTATTAAGTAAGGAGATAGTAGAATAAAGTTCTTTCAAAAGCAAAGACAAACCGTTACATGTTAAAAACTAGAAATAACTTGCTTTATAAATGATAATCTACTTGTATTTTAGTTGGTCAAAGCTTTTTCTTTTTATCTAAATTTGTTATTTATCTGTCATTTCAGATAAGATGTGAATAATGTATCCTTTTTCTTTCATACAAATTTAATTTGAGGTACTAGTAATTCATAAAATGCCCTTGCTAATCAACCTCATGATATGGTTATTTTGCCATTTAGTAGCCATTAAGATTAGCAGGAACATTTTGCTTCTTACTCACTGTGCAAATATGTTGTGTCTTTCCTTAACACCAACCTATCATTTTAAGTTATGTTTTAACTCAGATAGGGTATATACAGATATGGTTGTCTCAAACAATCACGAGCCTGGTCGTGTGCTTGCTTATGAGTATTGGTTCTATCTCGTGATCATTTCCCATGTTTCTTACATATCTCTATAGATTGTACAGTCTGACTGTCAAGGGCAATACATTTGATTATTCTAAGTTTTTGTTTTTTGTTTTTACAAGTCTCTTATATATCTTGTCTCTTACATCTCTGATTAGAGAGGCATTTGTATATTTTAGATTTTAGTTGTGATTTGTTTATTTAGTCGTAAATGACGTCGTGATGAGACGTAAATAAATAAATCAATTACGTGTTACATACCTAGCGGTAAAAGCTCTAACACCAGTTTTGGGTATGCAATATTGGAGCATCCTACAGGATTACCACAGTATTTCATACATTCGTCTGCTTTTACACATGCTACCTCGTCTGAAACATAATAAAAAAAAGGAGAATATATCAACAGTGAAAAGAACAAGGGGCTTTCAGCGCTTGGCAGATATCTCTGATTCTGCAATTATTTGGTATTGTTGTGATCATCTGTGCTTTAAATGGTAGATTTCATTTTTCTGATTTCATAAAAAGTCTTTAGTTTCATAAAATGGCTTCCTTTAAACCGAGGTTATCTGGCTACCGAGTCATTACTTAATACCATTATGAACAACGTCTGTCTACTAGATAACGATGTTTTATTTTAGTGATGAGACGATGGATTGATTCTCAATGCACCAGTCAAAAAATCCTATTTTGGGAATGTTAAAGAACATGGTCTTAGTCATGTAGTAATCTACTGTTAAACATTGCATGCATGCATAACAAGCTTCTTGTGTTTAGTTATATCTACAGCCCCATGACAGATATGATGGCTTAATTATTGTAGCTTAATTAACTCAAGTCTGGTTATACTATTCGTAGACATTTATAATTCTATACATAACCGCTATCTCTATCATCACTTTAATTTTTAACCATGGCTGCTCTGTCTAAGAAAGAAAAGGTAAAAGGCGAAGAAAAAGCTTTTCACTGACTAACAACATCAGCAATAACAATATTACTTAAACACATGTTCGTATAGAAGAACAGTGGTCTTCGATAGAGTGATTTACGATATTAAAATTACTATGAGCCACCATGTACGTCTTCAGGTTTCGGGTTAAAACATGTAACTGAACAAAATATATCAAAACAAACCAAGATGTCCCTTACCTGGATAGAGTGCGCGACTTGCCATCCCAGGCAGCACCATAATAAACATCGGTAGAAGTTTGAGATATCCAGATATTAAGGAGGCGCCTTTAGCGTGGGACAGAGACTTGGCCGCCAGAGAGCGCTGAACAATCACCTGTATCACGTGATAATAGATAAGTCGAACTTTAAACAGGATTAACTCGGTCTGTCTTAGCATATTCATTGTATCACCGCAGCAAGACCATGGTACAGTGTACTTGGGTCCGTGAAGATCATTCTTGCGAGGCAAAAACGATTGCCAACCGCAAGACTAAAGTAAAACATCATCTATGAGAGAGAATAGTCACAGTCTTGCACTGAACCATCGATTTGGTCCAGCAGTTGTATCTTAAATTTTTAAAAAATTACATTTTAGGTAGAGAATTAGCACGTTGTTTGGAAATAGTTAAGTATAACATTGTAAGGAAAAGTAAGGGGCATGGTCCTTATCGACTTATCACCGAGATGTCATTGACTTACCATTAACCTCTACAGACACTAGGCTGTACGTTTAGTGCTGGACAACCACTAGGCCGGGGTCATGACTAGCGCGGGGTTTACGAACAAGGGCCCCAGGCTAGACAAACACCTATAGCAGTTGATATTGACAAAAAGTCAAACCTTGTTCTGGGTTTACTAGGCTGGCATTCACTTATCAAGGGTAACTTCTTGGCAAAACCTTTGTAAGCACAGCTTTATCTTACTTTTCAGGAGGATACGTGTAGAATTGCGTTATAACCTTTGGCCTTGGTTTTTCAAGATTTGTATCAATCGATAATGTTTATGAAGGATAGAAGCCAATAACGTTGAAATGGTAGAGTGTCATTGACTTGGAAACAATTTTGAGCAGCGCTTGCTAGTAAATACCTGGATCATTGAAAGGAACACTGATCAACAGGTCATTAAATCTGCATATCGAATAAAAACAGCGACTCCTCCCGTTATTAACCCCTAAGGTAAATATATCATATATGAAATCAACAAAAGGTTTGACATTTAAACAGCTTATAGGTTGGGAATAGAAGATCATAAAAACACTCTTAAAGTGAACATACACTGTATATTCATGGCAAACATATTCTTTGACTTGAAACTGACCCCCGGATAATGTAAGGGAACATGAGAACCTAACAGGGTCCCTTGTCACAACTGTGACTAAAGAACCATAACAAAGCTCGAATGTTTTTATGAGCTGTAGCCTACTTTTCTATTTGGCGACATTGGTGCAAAGGTAGAGCGTCGGCTTATGGTACCAAAGTTTAGCTCCGAGGTGAAATGCCCGGACTAGCGAGTACTGGTCTTGCACCCGGTATGCAGTCATCGAGAGTAAAATTGATAAGCTTCAAGCTTCCGTAACAATCGATGAAAATGAAATGAATCTAAATTTAATATCACCTGGTCGCAACAGAAATACCACAAACACCCAAACAAGATATGCAGGACCAATCCGGGCCACGGATTATCTGACGTCACTGGATGACGTAACACACTGAACGCGTCAGACCGAGGTAGTCCGCATGTATTGTTTCCGTCCTGTAGTGTTGGTGTTGCGTTCATATACGAGGTTTTTAGCTGCTCGTAACCGCCTACAGCAGAAAGACCTAACAAAAAATGTAATATGGTAGCTTGTTATCTGTTTGTTATGGTTGAAAACTACTTGCTCGCGGTTTGGGGAAATCCGGAAGTTAAGATCTAAGTGTGATAAAACTGTTCAACAACTGTACTGTTGAAAAAAGAAAGCACACGAGGAAAGCCAATGGAAGCAAAGCGTGTATGTATGTAAGTCTAAAGAGTATGAATATGCATCTATGCAAATAAAACTTGCAATGATTTAAGGATTTATTTTCCTGGTTATGTGTCCAGGAAGCAGAATTGAGAGTGATTAATCTAAGTTGTTAGATCTTGCTTCACAATCAATCTAAAATGAATAAGTTTTAACTAAACTAACAAAGCGAAATCAATAACCGATGAAATAAAGTAAAATCGAATCCATTTTATTATAACTGTGATAGAAGGATATATTTTTTTTTCAATTTGATCAAGATATCTTTTGTCAATGGTAATCCTTTAGCATTCATTCTGTGAAACATGCGTCAGTGTAAGGTAAGTTGGTATCAAAGCTTTGGGACATTCGTTTGTTCGTTTGGTGTGGTATATAGGTTTTTATACAAAGATATGAAAATAAACAGTACTTACTCATTGTCGCTAGGGTGACGGAGCCAATTAACATAATTACTGTTTGCAGGGTGTCCGTATAGATGACAGCTGCCAAACCACCTGAAGTGTTGGATCAAATATTTTGTATTACCATTGCCCAACACTAATACATTTGTAAATATTTTATCTTCAAAGCGTCAATGTATTTTAACTAAAACTGCTCAATATCCAAAAGAGAGCTTTAAATGGCAAAAGGAAATTATTTAATGTATTTACCTATATTATCTATCATTATGTGTTAGATCAACTAAATACTTGACTTGTATGTTTTTGGGATTTTAAAATCTTTGTCAATTTTGTGTATATTAACATGCTTTAGTATATAATGTATATGTCTGTACCATATTTGTAAATGTTGTCTTGGTCAAAGGCATTTATTTTTATGCTATTTTCTTTTTCAAAATAAAGGATTGAATTGAATTTTATTTCTTCTTTTTATATTTTTTAGTGAGTTTAACCTTTGTGCTCAACGGTACAGAAATAGCGCTAAAGAGTTGGTATATCAATTGTTTCTGAACTCGAACACAGTTTTAAAGGTATTTAACGGAGTATCAACATATTTTCAATTGTACTATGGCTTATATTTTCGCCAGTGTCTTTCCAACTGACACGCCAACGAAACCGTTGGTTTCGATGGGGAATTTAGCTGTGATATTTTAGTAAAAATGGAAGGTTTATGCTTTCTTTAGCCTTCTGCTGAAAGTAAAGTGGTTTCTTTAGCCTTCTGCAGGAAGTACAGTGGGGTTTCTTTAGCCTTCTGCAGAAAGTCAATTGGAGTTTCTTTAGCCTTCTGAAGAAAGTACAGTGGGGTTTCTTTATCCTTCTGCAGAAAGTCCATTGGTTTTTTTTAGCCTTCTGCAGAGAGTTCAGTGGGTTGGTTTCTTTAGCCTTCTGCAGAAAGTACCATGGGTTCTTTAGCTTTCTGCAGAAAGTACAGTGGGGTTTCTTTAGCCTTCTACAGAAAGTACAGTGGGGGTTCTTTAGCCGTTTGCAGAAAGTACAGTGGTTCCTTTAGCATTCTGCAGAAAGTCAATTGGAGTTTCTTTAGCCTTCTGAAGAAAGTACAGTGGGGTTTCTTTATCCTTCTGCAGAAAGTCCATTGGGGTTTATTTAGCCTTCTGCAGAGAGTACAGTGGGTTGGTTTCTTTAGCCTTCTGCAGAAAGTACCATGGGTTCTTTAGCTTTCTGCAGAAAGTACAGTGGGGTTTCTTTAGCCTTCTACAGAAAGTACAGTGGGGGTTCTTTAGCCGTTTGCAGAAAGTACAGTGGTTCCTTTAGCATTCTGCAGTAATTGCAGTGAATTTTTAGTCTTCTGCCGGAAGTTTATTTTTGGCTTCTGCAGAAAATACACCAAAACGAGGTTAAATGGCGAACTTATTAACCCTTAACCAAACGCAAAAATTTCGACTGTCCCAAATTGAAAAGGTTAGCAGACGACATCTTAAACTGTGATGAAATAATTCAAAAATAACCTTCTAATAAGGTAGAAAACATTGTGAGAAAAGGAGAAATTGCTCATTAAGAGCAATTTCACCTATTCCCACAATGTTTTCCAGAGTCATCTGCAACAAACTGGTTAAACGTCGTTATTGTTTGATAAAGGGTTAAGCAAGGCTCCAGCAAATAAACCCACCTGTTTTTGATAACAATCAACTTACCTTATATAGTGAATATTCCTGTGACTGCGAGTAACAGAGCTATAGACAGGTACATGTTCCAGCCCAGAGATAGCTGTATGAATAAGGCCCCAGCAAAGATACTCACCAGTATTTGGTAACAATCAACTTACCCAATATAGTGAATATTCCTGTGACTGCGAGTAACAGAGCTATAGACAGGTACATGTTCCAGCCCAGGGATAGCTGTATGAATAAGGCCCCAGCAAAGATACTCACCTGTATTTGGTAACAATCAACTTACCCAATATAGTGAATATTCCTGTGACTGCGAGTAACAGAGCTATAGACAGGTACATGTTCCAGCCCAGGGATAGCTGTATGAATAAGGCCCAAGCAAAGATACTCACCAGTATTTGGTAACAATCAACTTACCTAATATAGTGAATATTCCTGTAACCGCGAGTAACAGAGCTATAGACAGGTACATGTTCCAGCCCAGGGATAGCTGTATGAATAAGGCCCCAGCAAAGATACTCACCTGTCAAGAAATATGTTATATCCTGATAAGCCTAACAAGCTCAAGATATCAATGAAAGATATGTATTTTGTTCTTAGATACCTTTCGTTACATTTTTGTACCCAAAAAGTAAGAACTTTGCAGGCGCCTTAGAGAATGTCGAAATGGTAAACGTGACAAAATTAACGGAAGAATCGTGGATCATTTAATATTGCTTCCAATAAAAATGTTTCAGAGCGTATCATTTAATAGTGCATCTGTTGTGCAGACAATAAGTTTTAACTTCCAAATTTCCTCACATATGTGAACAAGAATCTTAAACAACGTCTCCTACATGGAATTTATGTCAGGTCCATTTTAAATTCAACAGCAAACGACAAAGGATGAACAGAAAGGGGCGTATTTCTTTTAACTTAATGTGAGAAACCATTGCGATTAGGGATTGCTCACTCGGAACAGTGAATCCTTTTCAACCCATGGTCTCTAAATACTTCTGCAGCAGATAAGATAAAGTGATGGGGTAAACTGAGGTACTACGTATAAGTTAAGGGGTAAGGTATGAACAGTAGCCAGAAAACGATATTTTTTCCAGATAATTAGTACAGTGTGGGGATCATTGTGACAAAGGATAACTTGCTTTAGTTGAGCAATGTATTTTTCTTTCCAATATGGTTCTTAAAGCTTTTTGCAGTGGATACGGTAGGGTCGTGGATGTTGTTAAGGAAAGGGTTGGGCATGTGAAATAGAAGGAAAACAATACATTCAATTTTTCACTAGTAGAAAACATTCTGACAAAGGAAAAGTTGCTCATTAAGAACAATTGATTATTTCTCTAACAATGGTTTCTGAAATCTTCTTTTATAAAGTGAAAGTATTAAACGGAACTAGAGGTGAGGTATGTACATGTTGATTAACAAATGGGCAAACCGTACCGCTAATTTCGTCACAATATACAGTATAACTGCAAGGATGCTAAGATACAACCGTATTCGATTCCCGCCAAACCGTTTGTACATGTATTCTGGCATCGTATAGACCTACAAAGGAAATACATTCAGATTTTACAATTAATTATATGAGAAATGATGGTAAAGGCTGAAATAACAAGTTCACTATATATCTTTTTCATCAGCTCCATGGATGCAAAACAAAGCACACGACAACCTGTAAGTCATACTTGGTCGTTCCTGAATCACTTTAAACGATGTTTTATTGAAAAAAAAGAAATTGCCTCGTTCCTGTCGAATTCGAATAAATGAAATTCAAATGTGCGAATCAATGAAATTCGAATGAATGAAATTCAAGTGTATAATGTAACTAGTAATTAAGGGCTATAATCGATGTAAATATATGTAAATCAACTAACCCGCCTAACGATATAACATGAGACATCCTGTTGCATGAGATTTGTGTTTTCATAAGGTGAAATTTTAGTGGCATTTCTGACGTAAAATTGTTCACAACGTTTGAAGGACTCTCATTGTATGTCGGAGGAAATATTGGCTCAGCCTAGGCCGAACAAGAAACCCAGGTATAACATGTCTTTGTCGATTCCTTATACTTTTAGTTGTATGTATGAGTTAACAAATAACGAAAAAGAATTAGAATGATGTTCAACTCTTCCATGTTCATTAAACTACTCAACGTGGAAGCTCACAGAAAACCAGTTGTTAATCGGGACACATAACACAGAAATGGTAACCCTACACGTATAAACGAGGTGTATTTCCCAGGTCACGGAAATACCCGAGTAGTTACGATTGCGCTGCACCACTGTGGCCCCTGAATATATTATACTTACCCCAGCGGAGATGTACACAGGTATAAACAACCATGCCAGGACGATAAGCAAAGGCATCGCCTGCAAAGGTTGTTGTCGTTCCGTTAATTTACCATGGTCGTATTAATTATAGAAGTATTTATCCAGTAGACAAAATCAGTGTGTTGACTGGGTACTATATTCCAATATTTCGCAGAAATTATATTTTCTTTTGAGTCTTCAAATGGTACCTTTCGAAAAGAAAGAAGAAGGCCACTGTTCCTTGCATGACGGGGTTTTAACTTTTAAGACATCCGATGCATTACTCAAATGACAATAATCGTTCATTATTAATGTATATTTGGCATATTCCATGACAACTGCATATATGTATAGGCTTCGGAGGCTGTAGAATGAAGTTGCTAGATCGCTGACTTACTGATTCGTGTCTGGAACGACGATGAAGCATTACTGTATTTGATCCTAATCACCTTGCAATAAAATGAGACCGTACTTGTGTTTTGTCAGATCTTCTTCAGGGTACCGTTTTACTAAACACTTAACGCTTAAGATTTGCGTCAGTCTAAAACAACAACTCCTCTAATTTCAATATTGGACTAAGCAATATTGCAAAGTAACACATCATTGGAATCGTCTCTCCGAGACTCTTCCAATGACGTGTCACATTGCAATATTGTACTTTCATTGAAGATACTATCCATGTTTATCATTTATGACTTATGCAAATATTTTCAATAAGTTGATTTGTAAAACGGTACCCAGATCTGTAGTCTTGTAACCATTACCGTGTTATACCGCTTAGACATTATCATAATGGTCAGTAAAGTATGCACACCACCTATTTTGTTCTTTCGTTAGATAATTATATGCAGCTCTTGAATATGTTTTAACAACTAGTTTGTGTAAGAATTAACCGAGTATTTAGTTCGAAAACACGGAACTTCTAGTGTGACTCATTAACTTTCTATGGCTTTATTGGTTTCTTATTTCGTTCATAATTTTTTATGGTGCAGGTTTTAAAAAAAAATCGTCAATCGTTTATACTTCTTGCCGAAAAATAATGTACAGCCAGCTGTATAAAGGAACTTAAGCCATATTTCCGCCAAACAGTCGCAATCACTGCATTGAAGGAGATGGCTCCTGTTTAAAATTATCAATTTATACATAGATGAGTTCTTACAATAACTTAGATTAATCGTTCCCGACTCTACTCGTAACAAACGTGAAAAAAATGAAAGGTTACAATCTGGATCCTGCGACTCTAGGGACTCGAACCCATGGCGAATCCTGTGAGTACCGGGATCCATCTTGCAACCTTTCATTATTATATTTTTGGGAGGGGGGGGAGGGGGGGGGGGGAGAGCATCTATTTCGTGCATAGAGGCCAAAACACAATGATAATAATGTGTATAAGTAGTAAGTTCCGCCTTACAACCTTTCATTAATCCACATTCGGCGCATGTACTGATTATGATCCAGCAAGAAGAATCCAGAGAGATAATTTTAAGTTTTGAGTACTTGTTTCACAGTCGATGTATAGAAAATAAGTTTAAACTAATTGTACAAATCGCTTCTCACAATGGCACGTTTGATAATATGTATATCATTATGACTTAAAACCGGCTAGCTTTGAGGTAAATAAAGAACATAATTTAAACAAGGAAATACAGGACATAGAATGAAAGCCACGTTTAGTTACAAGTTTATCCACAAACAAACCAGTCAAAGTTTACTTACCAGCCATTCATACAATACAATGGCAAGACCACTGGCTGCCCCCGCACCAGCAAGGCCGACAAAATGTTCACTGCCAATATTGCTGGAAAACAGTGAGGCACCAACCTGAAGTAAGCATATATACACCACGATGTGTATGTACCCTGATGTTTGGAATTGTGGTGTATACATGCATCACGCTCCCTATTTGAAGTAATTAGACAATGATAGATGGAAGTTGTGCTACTGTATATACCTATTTTACGTTCCTTATTGAATAGAATAGGCTCCAATGTTGGTAACTGTGTTGTATGCCTGTATCTAACTGTGTTGTATACCTGTATCAGATCCCTATTTGAAGTAATTAGACAATGATAGATGGAAGTTGTGCTACTGTATGTACCTATTTTACGTTCCTTATTGAATAGAATAGGCTCCAATGTTGGTAACTGTGTTGTATACCTGTATCTAACTGTGTTGTATACCTGTATCAGGTCCCTATTTGAAGTAATTAGACAATGATAGATGGAAGTTGTGCTACTGTATATACCTATTTTACGTTCCTTATTGAATAGAATAGGCTCCAATGTTGGTAACTGTGTTGTATGCCTGTATCTAACTGTGTTGTATACCTGTATCAGATCCCTATTTGAAGTAATTAGACAATGATAGATGGAAGTTGTGCTACTGTATATACCTATTTTACGTTCCTTATTGAATAGAATAGGCTCCAATGTTGGTAACTGTGTTGTATGCCTGTATCTAACTGTGTTGTATACCTGTATCAGATCCCTATTTGAAGTAATTAGACAATGATAGATGGAAGTTGTGCTACTGTATATACCTATTTTACGTTCCTTATTGAATAGAATAGGCTCCAATGTTGGTAACTGTGTTGTATGCCTGTATCTAACTGTGTTGTATACCTGTATCAGATCCCTATTTGAAGTAATTAGACAATGATAGATGGAAGTTGTGCTACTGTATATACCTATTTTACGTTCCTTATTGAATAGAATAGGCTCCAATGTTGGTAACTGTGTTGTATGCCTGTATCTAACTGTGTTGTATACCTGTATCAGATCCCTATTTGAAGTAATTAGACAATGATAGATGGAAGTTGTGCTACTGTATATACCTATTTTACGTTCCTTATTGAATAGAATAGGCTCCAATGTTGGTAACTGTGTTGTATACCTGTATCTAACTGTGTTGTATACCTGTATCAGATCCCTATTTGAAGTAATTAGACAATGATAGATGGAAGTTGTGCTACTGTATATACCTATTTTACGTTCCTTATTGAATAGAATAGGCTCCAATGTTGGTAACTGTGTTGTATACCTGTATCTAACTGTGTTGTATACCTGTATCAGATCCCTATTTGAAGTAATTAGACAATGATAGATGGAAGTTGTGCTACTGTATATACCTATTTTACGTTCCTTATTGAATAGAATAGGCTCCAGTGTTGGTAACTGTGTTGTATGCCTGTATCTAACTGTGTTGTATACCTGTATCTAACTGTGTTGTATACCTGTATCAGATCCCTATTTGAAGTAATTAGACAATGATAGATGGAAGTTGTGTTACTGTATATACCTATTTTACGTTCCTTATTGAATGGAATAGGCTCCAATGTTGGTAACTGTGTTGTATGCCTGTATCTAACTGTGTTGTATACCTGTATCAGATCCCTATTTGAAGTAATTAGACAATGATAGATGGAAGTTGTGTTACTGTATATACCTATTTTACGTTCCTTATTGAATGGAATAGGCTCCAATGTTGGTAACTGTGTTGTATGCCTGTATCTAACTGTGTTGTATACCTGTATCAGATCCCTATTTGAAGTAATTAGACAATGATAGATGGAAGTTGTGCTACTGTATATACCTATTTTACGTTCCTTATTGAATAGAATAGGCTCCAATGTTGGTAACTGTGTTGTATGCCTGTATCTAACTGTGTTGTATACCTGTATCAGATCCCTATTTGAAGTAATTAGACAATGATAGATGGAAGTTGTGCTACTGTATATACCTATTTTACGTTCCTTATTGAATAGAATAGGCTCCAATGTTGGTAACTGTGTTGTATGCCTGTATCTAACTGTGTTGTATACCTGTATCAGATCCCTTTTTGAAGTAATTAGACAATGATAGATGGAAGTTGTGCTACTGTATATACCTATTTTACGTTCCTTATTGAATAGAATAGGCTCCAATGTTGGTAACTGTGTTGTATACCTGTATCTAACTGTGTTGTATACCTGTATCAGATCCCTTTTTGAAGTAATTAGACAATGATAGATGAAAACTGTATATACCTGTTTTACGTCCATACTTAAAAAAGAAGACCCAAATAATGGTAATATGATACTTTAACATTACTTCGTCGCCAAAAACATTTAACTATGGTAGTAATGGTTGCCTTGTACAATCAATATCATTGAGTCTGATACTATCTTAATACCGGATACATAAAGCAAGTTTTCGCTGGAGCTTTTCAAATGACTTGCGTCCGTTTTAAGCCTTTGGTTGTTTTAACAACACACTTCTGTCTGCTTTTGCAATGGTCGCTTAGATCAAGACAGAATGCATGTCACGTTATCACTATTGCTGGAAAACCCCTGTTCAATGGTCTTAAAGCTCTGTGTGTGTAGGAAATCCAGGGAATCCTCGATATTACTCAAAACTCGTTGATACCATTGAAAGAAGCAACTAGCAATACACCGGACCCTCGATCTATGACAACCCACCACCTATCGGGCTATTAGTGAGATATCTATAAATACCGGCCACCAGGACATTGATTGACCAGCCAGGAAATAACTCTGTACGGTCTTCCGGTTTGGACGGCGTAAACTCTGCAAATAGAGAACATTGGTATTTATGACCATTGGGAGGTTGAGCATGCCCACTCCGGTTTTTCAAATCAAACGACATCCATCAATTCCTAACAAGGACGTAATTTTTAGAACTCCGCACCAAATACATGTCTCAACATAAATAGGAAAACGTCAAAACGAACGACATGGTTTATGCATCTACATGTCGACGGTTCAGTGCAATACTATAGTATGAGCTTCATGTTTATGAAGCACTTACTATAGTCTTGCATTGAACCCTCGATGTATGTTCAACCCTTTTACATAGCGCCTTACACAGAGACCGGTTGACTTCTTATTTCTGAAGCATACGTTTTATGGCTGGTGAATAATACAAACCTCAAAAGTCTTCTTTTTTTTCAACAAAGAATGAAAATAATTTCGACTTTAAACCGCTATGCCGCTGCTTTTCAAATATGAATCTAGGGAGACATGTCGTCTCAAGTGTGAATGCATCATGGAACATACAAGCCAAGGCCCATCGAATTGCAATTTCGCTCTTAATTCAGAGTTTCTCTCTTAGGCGCGTTAGATTAATTTTCGCTCTTAGACGTTTAAAATCGAAACACGCTTTTAACTCTACGAGAGGTTCGGGATTCTTTTGACGTCAAAAAGGACGTTTGTAACCTTTTAAAGGGGAAACATAACTTTTAATGAGTTAGTCTCACTTTTTAACAATGCTTCAACGCTAATCAATCAATGTTTTTATTCTATTCAATAACTGTTATGATACTTTTGTTATTGTTGTTTGCATCACATAGTGTAGTGTTCAACGAGGCAGAATACTTACCAAGCACAAGTTAATAATACGATTACACGACTAGACAAGATAAAAACGTACCCAAAGCCCGACTGCTAATACGAGGAGGAAATACACAATCACCACCACTATATCGGCCCAGTGGGTCAGACCGCCCCCTGTCATGTCCATGACGGAGCCGCTTGCACCTCTCTGCGCGAAATCAGCTGTTATCCAGACGTCGTTTCGTACTTTGTACTAAACTACACAATCGATTCGTGTGCTGTGATGTCCTGAATAACGGAATTAAATTACATCAAATGTGTGCTCGCTCCTCCTTAAGAAATAACATACATGCAATGGTGCAATGGCGCGCTTTCCAAAAAATATTACTTCTACAATGATTAAAGTGGGTCCTTTATATGATATGAAGTATCTTGGAAATGGCGCCTTTAATCACTTTGGTCATAAACTTGACGTCAAATAGGTATGAGATGTGACACTAAATACGTGTCTTGAGATAAAATATTTTGGAAATGACATTAAGAATTTAGGAAAAGGCGTCAGAAAGTCAGTAAGAGGCGTCACAACTTCTGAAAATGACACCAACAATAGATAAGGTGACGTCAAGAACATAGAAAAAGCTATCTCGGATTTAGCGGGAAACGTTCTAGATAAAGAACGACGCATTCGATACAAAATATTTTCTGCTCCTTACTGAAAGCGTGTTTGCAAACATAAACTGACATTTATGAGTTAACCAATACAGAAAGGGGCATCCGGGACTAACAAAATTACGTCATTTCTATTTAGACTGACATTCTGGAAGAAGAAGGGAACGGCAAGAATACACAAAATACGCATCTTGGGCATAAGGAGTCACCTATGGTCACATAAAATGACGTTACGTATACAGAAATGTTCAGCTCAGGTACAGCGAGTGGCATCTTGATTAGATAGAGTCACTTTCAAATATAGTAAACGGCGTTCTACGAAAAGAAACAAACGGTTTGTAAACAGAGAATAGCACCCTGGTTTTAAGATGTCTTTTTAATGATAATTATATGAATTTCTGAATATAGAAATGTTTAGCTTGAAAACGTAGAAGTTCTAAATACAGGACGGCACTTCCAGGCAAAATAAATGATAATGTGGACATGGAAACGGACAGTTTGGATACGAAATATGGCGTCTAAGATATATGGGGCCTCTCTAGGATACTTTAAATGACGTTCTGTTCTAAATATAGAAAGGGAATTCTTTGATATAAAATTACACGACCCGGATAAGGAAAACTGACACGTTACGTAAAGAAAGCTACACATTTTGAAAAGAAACCGATGGGTTTTGTCATTAAACCGTCGTCTCCTGTAAAAATTGACATTTTGTGTACATTAACCGGCACTTTGAGTAAGCATACCAACGTCTTGTGTACAGATTCGAGTAGTGAACGAAAATATACCGACGCTTTCTGTAAAAAAATTAACGATTTGTATAAAGATACCAATTCCTTATTTACAGATACCGGCACATTGTGTTTTACTATGATATTGTGTTTATGAAATTACACCTTGCGCAAATAAACGGATGCCTCATGTAAAGAGACCGACCTGCTTTTGTAAAAGTACCGACGCCAAGTGTAAAGGGACCGATACCTTGTGTAAAGAAACAAAAGTCTTGAGATGAGTGAACGAATCTTGTAAAAGCAAACTGACACCTTATGTTAAGTCTTGAAATAGGGGGCATATTGCGTAAAAAAAAACAATACCCTGTGTTGGGAAACTGTTCGACTTCCGTAAAGAAAAACAAGGTCTTATGAAAAGATATGAGAAAGGAGAATGATATTGTGTAAAGATGCAAATCAACTGTGTAAAGAAATCGTAGCATCGTGTAAGGAAACCGACCGGTGGTTTTAATGATACCGAAACCTTGTGTATAGAAACAAATCTTGAAGGAAGCGACGTTTGATGTGAAAGAAAAACGCACTGGTGTCCTCTCTAAAGAAACAGGTACACTATGTAGAGAAACCGATTGGTGACGTAAAAACACCGACGCATTGTGTAAAGAAAATGATCTCTTGTTTGATGAAACAGACGTATTGTGTAAACAAACTGGTTCCCTGTCCAAAGAAACTGAAGTGTCGTGAAGAGTAACATGAATCTGGTGAAAAATACTTAATTTCAAGTCAAGAATCTGGGGCCCGTTTTACTAAACAGTTTACGCTTAAGATTTGCGTAAGTCTAAAACAACAAGTCCTTTTATTTCAATATTTGGCAAAGCAATATTGCAAAGTAACACATCATTGGAATCGTCTCTCCGAGACGCTTCCAATGACGTGTCACATTGCAATATTGTACTTTCATTGAAGATATTATCCATGTTAATTAGTTATGACTTACGCAAACATTTTCCGTAAGTTGTTTAGTAAAACGGGCCCCTGGCGTCTTGACGCACCCTATCTCGAAGCATACGCATATAATACAGAATTTGTCGTCCTAGATATAAAATGGGACAGCGCCTATGTTTAATGAAACGTTTGTGAATACTTAACTATACGTCTCTGGCACGACTGACCTTGAAAATTCGCTGAAAATGGGATGTGCGGATATTGGGTTCAAGTTGGATATTGTCCATGCATGTTTTAATATATATTTGTATATTTACCTCACGGATGGACCTGAATCAAGTATCTATATATCCACACAAGCTAGTCAATCCAATTCCCAGCTTTTTCTGCCGATGATATTTGTCCTAGACCAGAACAAAGGTTTATATACAAGTAAAATGGTACAAATAGACATGTTTTCTTAGAGCAGAGATAATTTTACTATTTATCTATGTAGGGTCACCGAGCCAGGTCGCACCATGACCTATGAAAGACGGTCCGCATTCAAGATGTGTTATCAGCAAAGATTTACATTAGAACGATCATTTCACGTCGCCTCGAAACCTAACTCGGCAATCTGAACACATCGGGTTTATCCAATGAAAACGCCTCTGAAATAATATGGATGCCGCCATATTGTTTCCCGCGATAATTGCGTCACTTTACTTTCGATTTCAAAAATAGATCATTAATTTGAAATCTAAAAAGTCGTTTAATTTGATTAAGGACACAACTTTACACGTCAAAACTTATCATTTCGCCATTTCTTATGCGTTACCGATGAGAAATGATTTAAAAGGATGTCCAACACTTCCATATACATTGAACTACTTAATGTGAACCCTGTGGAAATGTGTTATATGCCGGGGCCGATTTACGCGAAAAATTGTAACCCTACACTTATGTCCGAAGTGTATTTCTCAGCTCACGGAAATAACCGAGTTGTTCCGAATGCTTGCTCGGATGATCGAATCTGTAACTGTGTTACGTAGAATGAAATATCTATGTCTGAATCATTCGGACTACTCGAAACAAAGACTAAGAACATCATCTTATTACCGTTTCTTTAAAAGACCCTTAACTCGATTTTCCGATTGATATTCAAAATTGTTTTAAGCGACCTTACTACAAGGATACTGATACGTGGTTTTTAAAACAGCTAACGGTTAAAGTTGGTCACAATTTATTCAGAAAGCTCCAGTAGAAGCTTTGAATATGAATTGCGACTTGTAGGAAAATAGCCCAAGACCAAATAAAATGTCACGCAATGTTTTAGACGATGGCCGCTCAACCCATTACCAAACAATATCGACATTTGACCATTTTGTAGCAGTTGACTCTGGAAAACATTGTGGTAAAAGGAAAAATTGCTTTTTACGAGCAATTTATTCTTTTCCTACAGTGTTGTCTGCCCTATCAGAAGATTATCTTTCAATTTTTTTCACATTTTAAAAAGTCGACTGCAAAATCTTTCAATTTGGGACAATGGACAACTTGCAGTTTGGTAAAAGGTTAAGAATGTGTGAACTTTCGTTAAACGTCTACGCTTTATAAAGATTACTGTTCCAACCTCAGTCAGACTGAGATTATGGTTTTACTCGGATTATACGTTCACACTTATAGGAGTAATCATAACATGGGAACAAACATCGCCCCTCGCACATGTTCGTTAGAACGTGTCCGATAAATCAACCATTATCAGCCAAACTATCGTAGTGTTGTTAGGGCCATTCGTCGCAGACGCCCTATGGTTAAAGTGCAACACTTTTACTCACATTGCCCGTCTCTGTATAGGGTCTAGTCACGGCCTGGACTGTTAGATTATCATGTGGGCGTTTTAATTGTAAACCGTTTCACACACTATCAATTGTTTGTCATTCAAACAATGGTTTTCCCAGGATTCGTCAGTACTAGGCTATAGGGAGGGGCTCTGACGTGTTTTGTCAACGAGCAATCCCATGAAACATTTGGCGTCGGAGGATCGGACCTTGAACCCGAGACCACAGCATAAAACAAATGTCTTTATATCAACAACTGAGCCATGCAAGGTCTTTTCCATCCGTATGTCTCTCGATAAACTGGTTCCCGGCCGTCGGATGTCTCCACTTTGTTCCACAAGATAGATGCGATACCGGTTTCCAGTCTTGTCTCTCGACTAACAGATGAGAGTTCGTTGGTTCCACTTAGCTGCCTGGTGGAGCCTAGGCACATTAATTAGTCAATTTTTCTCATTGGCCTAGTTTTTAGGGTACAGGGTACCGTTTTACTAAGCGACTTAAGGAAAAAGATTGCGTAAGTCAAAACTGTTAAACATAGATGGTATCTTAAATGGAAGTACACTATTGCAATGTGACACATCACTTGAAGCGTCTCGGAGAAACGATTCCAGTGATGTGGTACTTTGCAATATGGCTTAGCCAAATTTTGAAATAATAGTGAATGTTGTTTTGAACGCATATCTTTAGTGTGATGATAAGTAAAACGGTACCCATAACTTGGAATTGCATGGCCTCTCTTCGCTTTGGTTCAATTCCCGGTGATAGCATTTGGATTTTCATAACACGTAGTCTTCCGGATGACTTACGAAACACCGATGGTTCTACCCGGCTTGATCGGTTCTTATGACCGGTTGAGTATGGAGTCTTCTTCCGTCATTAACATTTCGGCATTGCAACATGAAACATTGTTAAAGCGGTGTAAAAAAACCCGAATGAATAAGAAAAGACGAGATTAAAGGGGTTTTCTCCATTACGGGGGTGCTGTCGGATTAAGGGTATTCTACCTTAAACTGGAACAAAGTTGAAGCGATGTTAAGCCTATGAAATCAAATTTAAGCACGTTCTCGGTAGTTTTATCTGCGCACTTCATCTGCGCATCAAAAGGATATATCTGCTACCGAAGAGATACTTGCATAGATGTCGGATAAACGTTGTATTCGGATGAAATTTACTGTATGCAATTCTTTTCAAAGAATAATCATATTATCCATAAAACTATAAAAAGTTTATTAACATTATTATATATTTCTGGGTAACTACAAGATAACGTTTAACACAGTGCTTTTGGAATATTTTTTGCAAAAGCCCTGATTAATCTCACTGAACAGGATCCAAGTTCGTTCCATGATAATGTTTCTTGTATTGTTGTATGAAAGACAAGCGAAAGTAGTTAATGAAAGCATTATTGTTTCAAGAAGCGTCCGTACATGCATATACAGTCTATGTGCGGTAGATCTTAAAACCAGTGCAATTCTTTTGGGTTCGATACATAACAATTCACTGTATACATGATCTAAGAACTTAAAAAAAAACCTGACTAATTTTGTTTCGAATAGGTATTCTTCAGTGCGTATCATACAACTGTTCAGCTAAAAATTTAAAGAAATTAAGTTTTAACTTCTAAAATTTAGAAGTTAAAACTAAAGTTCTTAAAATTTCTAATTTCCTCACATCTGTGAACAAGCAGCTTTAACTCGTATTTCAAACATTGTCTTAAAAGTTATCTTTCAACACTCTTCCTATTTCCGATGCCGTCTGCATACTTTGAAAGTGACTATCTCACATAGCAATAATTGATTTCTTTTAATCGTGACACTATGATTAAATAATTAATGTGTTTATGAGTAACTTTATGATTTTTAACCCTGTACCCCATTTTGTTACTGGTTAAAATCCAAAGAAGTTGCAGAAGGAAATTAAACGAATGGAAAAAAGTGTTTTTGACGATACAAGGTAGAAGTCATTGCAGCAAAAGACTTTCATATATTTATTAGTTTCTTCTACTTTCACAATTGTTTGTTGTATATCCCGAGACAGTTTTTTTTTCAATTTGTAAATATAATGTAGTAATCTGTATTTACATCTCATCAGTGTACAATCATAACACATATTGATAACTTAACATTTTACTTAATAAAACGTGCAATGCCAGTGTGATCAGAGATTAGTCTAAATACTATGAGATTCAAGATATAAAGAAATGTGCCCTTTTAACCCTTTACCAAATGCCAAATATTCGACTGTCACAAATTGAAAGAGTTTGCAAACCTCATTCCAAAATGTGATGAAATTGGGAAAATATTATCTTCTGATAGGGTAGAAAACATTGTTGGAAAATGAAAAATTGCTCGTTACGAGCAATTTCTCCTTTCTCACAATGTTTTCCAGAGTCGTCTGCAACAAAGTGGTCAAATGTCGTTATTGTTATGTAATGACAATCGGAACCTCTCGGTGATGTTCGCAGGCCTCACTGAGCCGGCCTACCGGAATTCGCCGAAGAGTTCGAATTGTGGTAATGGGTTAACAAAAAACTTGTTTTGGCGCATATTCTCATCATATTTCCTTTCGAAAACAGGAACCGATATTTGTCATGGTTAGACAGAGTAGATTAAGATTTTAGAACTTGTTTTGGCACCAATTCGCATCATATTTCCGTTCGAAAACAAATATTTGTCATGGTTAGACAGAGTAGAAAACCCGGTACATAAAGTACAGACCTTAATAGAAAGTTCTTTTCTATAGCCAATATAAACAGGTCAATCCAACATGACATGACATGACATGCAATTTATTAACGAGTCCAGGTAAAACCAGCTAAAAATGGACTACATATGACCTCTATTTTATCGGTTTATCCTTCTTTTGAACGATAGAACACTAGATTTAAGGGTAGACCTAGTCCGAATGATCCAGACGTAGATATGTCCCAGTTATGGTAGACCTTTAAATTTAGCGGTGTACCGTTATTTTAAATGTAGGTGAACCTCCATTTACAATTTCGGTCCATTCGTACACCATATATTTAACACTAAATCGAAGGTACAAAACGAACAATGTCTGTGATCCTCTTGAAGACCCGGATTAACGAGGGAAGGGTTGGGGGAGTATAATCGATATGTCGATATTGCAAATCATTGAGAAATAAACGATTGCTAATGATCAGGTGATCGAGCGTAGGCGACACGTGACGTCAGAATGAATTCTAAATATAGAACAGCACAGAATTGAAAAACAGGAAATAAGATTGAATCATGTCAAGTATTTTCATCGTTTTTTGGGGGGAGTAGGGGTGGCATCTGTGCGTTAAAGAACTATGAACGACTACTAAAACCTAAATTAAGCCTAAAAAAGACATAAGAAAAATAGATTGGTTTAACCCATTACCAAACAATAGCAACGTTATACCAGTTTGTTGCAGATGACTCTGTAAAACATGGCGAGAAATTATGAAATTGCTCTTAACGAACAGTTTCTCTTTTTCCCACAAATCTTGCTGCTCTATTAGAAGATTATTTTTCAATTTCATCACATTTTGAAATGTCGTCTGCAAACTCTTTCAATTTAGGACAGTCGACAATTTGGCGTTTGGTACAGGGTTGATTAATGATGACGTCTTTTAATTGTTTCTAAAATATCTACGAGAGATACGTGGATACTATGTTTATAGTGTCATGTCTATGGGTTCTATGCATTTTTAAGACATATTTGTGTTTTAACATACAAAAACCTTTTTAAGTCAATACGTCAATTAACTGTTGAAACATAGAACTGTATACAATCATTTCCCGGGGATTTTGTGAAACAGTCTAAACTGTGGTCTAGAGTATCGTTTTACTAAACAATTTAAGGAAAATAATTGCGTAAGTCATACCTGATAAACATGGATAGTATCTTCAATGAATGTACAATATTGCAATGTCACACGTCATTGGAAAGCGTCTCGGAGAGACGATTCCAATGATGTGTTTATTTGCAATTTTGCTCGCCCAATATTAAAATAAGAGGAATTGTTGTTTTAGACTTACGCAAATGTTAAGCGTAAACTGTTTAGTAAAACGGTACCCAGATTTGGAGGGGATGACTTTTTGAACTGTTGACCCGAAGCCGTAGGTCAAGGTCAATAGACTAGCGTTCAATAAGGAAAACGTTTTCGGCGAATTATTTGTCTCACGGTAATCTCTATTGAACGGAAAAAAACCTTTTCGCGAACGTTTGGTTATAAGGGAGATAAACCAAATCCAATAAAGGGAAATCACCATGACAAAATTGAAAATTTGTTACGAATATGTGTGTGTGCGAATATGGTCAGGATATTGTCAAAATCTTCCTTTTGTGAATAGATGGCAAGTTATGCCTCATATTTCTCATAATGTAAATTAAGATTAAAACAATTGTGAAACGTTAATTTCAATTTTATTATGAACCAACCTTTATTCTTTACACAATCAATGAACACATTTTAACAAGGAGTGAAATAATTCAAATGCAACCATTTTTGTTCGCCTGTTTGTAATTCGCGAGTCAAGCTCCGCTTTCGTTTGCGAGATTCACGAGCGCTCGCGGAGATAATGTCGCAAAATCTTACGGACTTACGGTAATTCGCAAACAATTCAAACGTTTTCCTTATTGAACGCAATGCAGTCATACCCGTCACCCATGAAATAACTGTTTAATTACCTAACATATTACATAAATGTTTATTTGGAGAAAACATGCACAAATAAACAAAAAGGCAACTTTTTTCCATAACGCTTTTATTTTGGAGATTCACTTGAAAAAAAAAACAAGTTTAATGCTTGTCAACAGGATTAAGATTAGATAACGTTTGGATTCACCGTTTGCCGAACTGTAATCGGTACATTCCCGATCAATCGTGACGGACTTTGTCGAATGGTCTCGACTGTGTTCTGAAAACTGTCGAGTGTTTAATATATCGCGTCAATATTTATTCATGTATAGAGGAACACCGACAGGGAATGTTGGTGAACAATGATAATGTTCACCATATCTCGTAGTTAGCCGATGGACCGCGTCCACCCTGTGCAAAGGGAACAGGGACACGAATGTGGGTTTGGTGTATACGCTATAGGCATGTAGGACCTGTAAGGCACAGGGACTTCTTCTTCCTCAGAGTCGCTCTCATAGGTCTTCACCTCTTTTCGGTTTGTTGTTTTGGTGTCGTTTACATTCTTTACAAGACCAAACCATGTAGAATTCGCTTTATGCGAGGATTCGGTTGTATTGGTTGTCTCTGTTATCATGCGTACAGTTTTCGTGCGCCTCACTCCTCTGATGTTATTCAAAGAGACAGCCTGATATGCTGGAGAGAATGGCGCCAAAGCTTGTGATGCTGGTGCGTAAGGGACCAAAGCTTGTTGTCCTGGTGCGTATGCTGGTTGAATTGCTAGAGCGTTAGGCGCTGTTAACGCATTGAAGTATTGGCCTTGTATAGCTGGTCTATACGGTCGGTTGGCCTGATATAATCTTTCCTCTACTATTTTTTTCTCATAAGTATACTTCACGTTTTGTGTAGTTGTCGTTTTCCCGTCAACATTTTTAACGAAACCCAACCACTTTGATTTAGACTCATACGAGGTCTCCTTTCGCTCGTTGGTTTCTTTTACCATAGATTCTGTCAGGGTGCTTCTCACTCCCTTGTTATAATCTACAGAGGCAGACATGCGATTGAAAACCACCTCTTTCTTTGGGTAAGACATTATACGCTTCTCACCTGTCGAAGAGAAAATAAAACCGATCTGTTTTACACAATGGTAACAGTTCCTCAACAATTTGGGCATATAACCACTCGCCAAGTGTACAGAGGTATCCGAATAAATGAAAACACCCCTGTAAACTTCATCGCGATTATACGCCAAAACCACTTAGTAAAAAATTGGCATTCTCGTCTTTTAAACGCATCAGGATAAATTTTCTTCTTTACCCGACTACTATACAAGTACCTCGTCGGGAAAGGATGTAATATATGTGTAGATAAAGTGTGCAGAAAAAAAACTACCGAGAACGTCTTAAAAGCCAGTAACTTGCATATCATAAAATGTATTAGGTCATAAAATACATGCTCTGATCGTTTGATAATTGTCTGGTTAAAAAGGATGACCAATAACATGTCAGTCTAAGATTGACTACCCGTGGAAAAGGATCTAGAGGCAGACCCAACACCATCTGGCGCAGAGCCGTTGAAGCCGAACTGAAAAGGCTTGGAATAACCTAGGACCAGGCAGAAAATAAAGCCAAAACAAGTCGTAACAAGGAAATTTGATGATCTAGTGGTTAACCCATTACCAATTATGACTTTGTGACTGGTCTATATTGAAAGAATCAGCAGACGATAAACGTAGCATAATCCAAATACGGTTCCCCCCATGACATTGGGTAAACAGGATTGTGACAAAAAGGTGAATTTCTCACTGGGATCAATTCATCATTTGGTCTTATTGTTTTCTTAACCCATTACCAAACAATAAAATCATTTAACCACTCTGTTGCAAACGACTTTTGGAAACATTTTTGGAAAAAGGGGAAATTGCTCGTCACTCCTTTTCCCGCAAGATTTTCTGCCCTATCAGAAGATCACTTTTCAATTTCATCACAATTTCTTGTAATTTCGTCTGCAGATTCTTTCAATTTGGGACAGTCGCAAATTTGGCGTTTTGTAAAGGGTTAATTCTACTGCACCAGATACCAGAAATACCGTGACGAGACCGTATTTATGAGCCGCTCTGTATACTCATCATGTTCAACCAAGAACCTAAACGAAGTCCCATCGTTTCAAGCCTCAGAACAATTATTGACACAAGTATAAATCAATGTTTATCTTTTGTATTTAATGAGTTTCAATATCTTCATAAATATACAACAAATATCAGAAATACGGCTCGTACAAATGGTTAAGTATTGCCACAAACGAATAACCTTGCTGGTACACGTTGCTATAATTGTGGTATTTCCTCATCAATAGCGAGCCAGATTTCTCAATATAACTGTCCAACTGTGGACGCGATGTACAGCACGTTATTGTTAAAGAAATGAACCGACTTAGTTATAAGCTATAGAAACAAAGAGTTAAACTTACATGTATGTGCAATCTGTGAGAATATAACAACCACACAATGCGTTCCTGTGAGAACGTTCCCACTATTGAAAAAAACCCACCTCTAAGCCAACGACATGTTTCAGAGCTAATTCCTTGGGTTAAATGGGAAAACAAGATAAAAATAGCACGGTGTAAAAATAGAATGGAAAAACCGATCGGGTTTTTCTAATTAAATCGCAAACGCCGCGCAGGAATACATCCCTTTGTTACACTACATACTGTACCACTGCCATCATAGAACTCACGTGACGACAGATACAGTCATGTGACCCAAACAGTTTAGCGAAGACCCCAAAGAAATAGGTTCTTTATGGTTGAATTCAACATGACATGCTTTGAAAATGATTGTTGAATCAAAGTAATGCATTGCTTTGACAATTTCGTCAGTCTTGTCAGTCATGACTATGTAATTTGTTTTAAAATATGTATTATAGAATCTACCTCGAGATGATCTTTTTATAACAAAAATACACTGTTTATGTCCGTTACTTTCAGAGCATGATCCTATGTCCTTTATTGCTTCATTATATCGAATAAACCTTTTCTGGGTTGGCTGTTACGACACCTTGTTGTGAACCAACAAGAAAAACAATAAGGTTACGAACTGGGTTAATTACGATTTTAGCAACTTCTGTCAGTTTTTTATATATAAATATATTTTGCCATTACTTTTTTGTAATGGTTGGGCCAAAGAAGTCTTACTATTAAATTGGAAAAATGGTGTATTCAGATTTCGATTAAAAATTAAAAATGAAAAAAATATAATTCTTCCAGAAGGATTATTTGTGTGATAGCAGAGAGCTCCTAACCAAATGAAAAGGGAGATCACTGCGAAGGAGAATGATTCAATCGATGTCGTGGTTGACGGCTTACTGAATAAGTAGGCGTAAATCGACGAAAGCGGGTCACGAAAATATACAGGTAGATTCGATCGATATGGAAGAGAAGAACTGAAATGACGAATTATCGATAATATGGTCTCTGTTTACAATACTGATTAACCCATTACCCAACAATACTGACATTTGACCAGTTTGTAGAAGACGACTGTGGAAAACATTGTGGAAAAAGGAGAAATTGCTCGTCCTTTTCCCCCAATGTGTTCTGCCCTATCAGAAAATTATTTTTCAATTTCACCACGTTTTGAAATGTCGTCTGCAAACGCTTTCAATTTGGGACTGTCGAAAGTTCGGCGTTTGGTAAAGGATTAATAATGGTATCATGTGTATATTGCTTGGGTAGAGATGAACGTTGACGCCTGTCAGTCATGTGGGAATGGGATAGATGCTTGGGACCTGCCTGACAAATGGGCCAATTTGACACGATTTCTTTGCGATACTTGGTTATAACTTATGTCAAAGAAGAAAAAAATGTCTAAACTGAAACATATTTTATTTAAAGCATACTAGCGCACAGTAAAAGAGCAAAACAGGGTAACATGAGTTATAAATTATGATAGAATATGTTAAAACACAGGGGAAAACCACAGGTTCGTGACAATGTAACGTCTGCACTATTTATTATCTACTTTTCAAAGTGCTATTTTCACAAATTTAACTTCATTGTTTACATTGAGTAAAATCTAAAGTAGCAAGAAGCGCTCATATTAATGAGTGGCGATCACCTGGTTAGAAAAATCATGTGAAACACATAAGGATACTTCATTTATCCAATATTAACAACCTGACCATTCAAAATGGAGAATTTACTAGGCGTTATTGGTGTAAATGAGAGCAAGTATTGCTTTAATAGAAATCTAAGAACTAAGTTTATTCCGAATAGAAGTTTTTTAGTTGATTAAACCGGGAGTGCATGGGTGGCTGACTGGTGGAAGTATTGCCGGAACGGGAGCACAGTGAGCGTACGGTGATGGCAGTGCCTGTGCGTAAGCTCCATGACCGTACGGCGATGGCAGTGCCTGTGCGTAAGCTCCGTGAGCGTACGGTGATGGTAATGCCTGTGCGTAAGCTCCGTGAGCGTACGGCGATGGCAGTGCCTGTGCGAAAGCTCCGTGACCGTACGGCGACGGCAGTGCCGGGGCGTAAGCTCCGTGACCGTACGGCGACGGCAGTGCCGGGGCGTAAGCACCGCAATGATACGGTAAAAACATGTTGGGCGGGAATAGTTGTTCATCCTCGGAGTCGCTCTCTTCCCAGCATCTCTCGGATTTCGAGGTTGATTCTATTCTACTAACATCTTTCATGAGGCCAAACCACTTAGACTTCTCTGTATACGAGACCATAGCCTTTTCTTGGGTCTCTCTCATCTGCCGCTTTGTTACGGTGGTTTTGATCCCCGTGTAGGGATTTATGGTGATAACCTTACACTCGGAGACTACCTCTTTCATTGTGTTCTGAAACCATGTGAGAAAAAGGAGGAACTGTAAATTCGTTCAACGTGATACACATGTTTTAGTATCGCAACTTCACGGACGTATAGCAAATCGAAAGGTTTGTAGATGTATCCGAATGTTTTCAGACACCTTTTCCAAACTTCAGAGGCGATTTTTTAAACCCCGAACATAAACTTAAGTTTTCCCTCTCTAAAGGTTAAGAGGAAGGGGGAGGAGCGAGGGAGAGATAGAAATATACTTTACATTGGCGTGGGAAGATCTTAAACCTTTCTCATACACCAAATTTGCGACTGTCCCAAATTGAAAGAGTTTGCAGACGACATTTCAAACAGGGATGAAATTCGAAAATAATCTTCTGATAGGGCAGAAAATATTGTGGGAAAAGGAACAATTGCTCGTCACGAGCAATTTCTCCTTTTCCCTCAATGTTTTCTAAAGTCGTCTGCAACAAAGTGGTCAAATATTGTTATTGTTTGGGAAAGGGTTAAACCTTTACCAAAACAAATACTGCTGCAAGCGATATTTAAAGATACACTAGCGCTCATATACATGTACACTAAAATTGTGTAAAATCTAGAATAACTGACAATTAAATTGATAAAATTCCTCTTTACAAAGGAACTGAGACGTTAACATATTCTCGTGATGCTTTTGAAAGAATGAAAATGAAAAGGTTTGTTTACAAATAACGAAAACGTCGGGATTCAAAGAAATCTGAGGTATTCAATATTTTGAAAATTCGCGTTGTTGTTGTTGGATAAAAGTATTTTTGTGTGTATATTGTGACTTACCTAACACAGGTAACCGCCACACGTTTATCCGAGAGCTAATTGCTATTTTAAACGTCACTTGAATTTAAACAATAAAGACAATCTGTGTGGTGGATTATGAAATTAGCACTTTGAAACATCGATAATAGATAGTGCAGGCGTTATAACATAACAACATAATAATATAATTTTATTAGAACTTCGGCACATAGGCCCGTAGTTCAAACACATTTACAATTACATGCATGTACATAATATAGTTATAGTGGCATGCTCGTTTGGTGTTTCGCTATGTATAAACATATTCTTTCATTATTCATAACTCATTCTACCCATTTTTTCTCCGATTTTTAAGCGCTAGTATGCTTTTACCATAAAATAGGCTATCTAAACGTGAGGATCATGGCTATAAAAAAAAATCAAATACACATATCTTATTATTTACAACCTTTTGTTCATATCTTCAAATATACATAATTATATCATCACATTCTACATTCATCAAGACAGTATAGTATATACGACAGTATATACGACAATGTATAAACCATTACCAAACAAAAATGACATTTAATCACGTTGTTACAGACCACTCTGGAAAACATTGTTTGAAAATGGAAAAAATGCTCGTAACGAGAAATTTTTCCTTTTAATAACACAATATTTTCTGCCGTATCAGAAGATTATTTTCCACTTTCATCACATTTTGAAATGTCGTT
This sequence comes from Cerastoderma edule, assembly GCA_947846245.1. Lineage (NCBI taxonomy): Eukaryota > Metazoa > Mollusca > Bivalvia > Cardiida > Cardiidae > Cerastoderma > Cerastoderma edule. The sequence continues at coordinate 30,805,557 of OX401407.1, read as the reverse complement.
TGCAAACTCTTTCAATTTGGGACAGCCGAAAATTTGGTGTTTGGTAAAGGGATAACACATATTAATCTACTCACGTTTTTTTTTAATCAAAGCAGTGGTCGCGTATTTCTGTGAAAAATCTTTACTGCAAAGAAGAGCGCGGTAAGGTTTGTAATCTCTTTTTATACTGCGAAATTGATCGTCTCCTAGGCTATATTTAGAATTCAAAATTCCCAGCTGAAACCCCCAGCGTGCTAGGAATAACCCAGGGTGGTTTTCCACATTTTATTGATTCAATGGTTGATAGCAAAAGCTGTTAGGGTTTACCCAATGAAAACACTTCATGAAAGGAAAATCCAAGGCGACACGCGATCGGGCAACTCGAGTGATCGAAGCTGTGAATGTGCAGAATGAAATATGTACGTCTGGATCATTCTGACAAACGGTCGAGATGATTGCTATGAAATCACGCCCCCCACACCCCCGGGGTCTTCGATGGGTTCCTGGCCAATATGCTGTCATCAGAGACGAGCATCTTTCAAAGTGGACTGACTCAACCTATCATTATGGGGGTTGGTATTTTGTAAGGTAAGCAGCAGGTTTGTGTAAGAGAAAAATTGATTCACTCACAATTCCCGTGAAGATGAATACAATATACAAGTCTGGTTTTGGTGCTTAATTACCGTTTGAGGTACGTCAAACTGTCAATTTTTGTTAACTTTCTTTTTCATCAAAACATTTCAATAAATTCGGGAATTTTTCATCGGAAATTGGGGGAATGGTCACTTAATTTGATTGGGAATGGGTCCGTTTTACGGTTCCAAACATATAAATAAAACTCGTTTAAACAGCTCAGCGAGTATACAATAAATGGTACAGACTTTGTTTTCGATCAAGTATAAGGCACGACGAGGTTTTAAAAGGTGTGTGTTCGTTGTGAAAATATAACTGTGAACAGTATACCCACTGAGCTTTTATTAACGGCATTCTTATATACCTAGTAATAGATGGTATGTATTTTCTTGATTGGTACAAATCTTGTCGTCAGCAGTCTGTGCGTCGTTAATCATTTTTTAGTACCTCACACTTTGTGAAATCTACAGCAAGCCTCGAACTTGCTATCTTGCGTACAGCAGTTTTAGGCTTTACCAATTGAGCTATTCAGCCATATGTATATAAGTAAGTAAATTGCAAATCTAATCAATACTTTGGTACACTAAGCATAAGGGAAATACGGAGATAACGTAAGATTATAAATTGAAAGGCTCTTGTGCTTAATTCTATACACCTCATTCTTCATAACTAAATTCTCCATGTATTTCTTAAAATATGGTATCTGAGAAACTAAAAAATTACAGGGAAAATCAAAGTACAATGAAATCATTTGAACTGACAGGGCTATGCTTTTGTTTGAAATGTCAAAAAATCTAATGACCGAGACTTCCAAAAAGTTCCGTAGCAGAAGACGGCTGTAAAAACAAAGATAATTGTCGTAAAACGCCTGTCGGGGAAAAAAGTAATGCCAAAAGAACACACCTGAAATTCCTTTTGAATTTTCTCAGTTTCGATAAAACGTTCGATCTTCCATCCATCGTAAAAAATAAAGAATATTGTCATAGCACTTTAAAGGTCGTTGTTCAAGGGTCGTAAATTTTACTGGATCCGAGGATAATTACCGTATTCATCCGGGGCCTGTTTTACTAAACAGTTTACGCTTAAGATTTGCGTAAGTCTAAAACAACAAGTCCTTTTATTTCAATATTTGGCAAAGCAATATTGCAAAGTAACACATCATTGGAATCGTCTCTCCGAGACGCTTCCAATGACGTGTCACATTGCAATATTGTACTTTCATTGAAGATATTATCCATGTTAATCAATTATGACTTACGCACATATTTTCCGTAAGTTGTTTAGTAAAACGGGCCCCCGAAATCAACTTACGGCCTACGGAATCGACATGGAATTATTTATCATCTGATATCTTCATTGATGTTAAGTTACATACTTCATCAACGTAGTTGAAAATATCTTCTGAATGATAAAAAAAAGCACATCTTAAACATCATTTGATTATGATTTGCGTAAATAAATCAAATGTAAACAGAAAAAATAAAATCTCTGATAAACTTCTGGCTTTAATAGATAGTTGATTCTGTGGAATACAAGTTTTACTTTTGTACCGGGATGAGTTTGATAATATAGATATAAAAAATGAAATAAGTAATGTCCAATTTCATTTGATGTTACAAACGCCTGTGTTAAAATCAAACGGAAAATCGGTAGTCTGACACCGACTCTGATCGATTTCGTGTTTTACCCTGATTCCTGTGAAACGTGTTAACGATTTTTTCAATTCAATTCAATTCTTTATTGGCATTCATCGACAAAATTTGTCTATGGCCATTTACAATAACATAGAATATGGCTTAGACAAAAAAAAGATGACCAACAAGCATTGGGTACAATATACAAAAAAATGAAATTTCAAGAATGGTGATACTATAAGAATTAAGAAAGTCGGTGATAGTGTTTAAAGTTTCATCACGAATAGCAAAGGTTAACGTTGTTTAGCCTAACATTCTGAAGCGATCGGCAACTTTTGACGTTGTTTTCTGACGTTATCAGTAAATGACGTTAAGGTCGGTTTTGTCATGAAAGCGGTCATATACCGTAGCCTTGAAAAGGTGAACTTGCTTATATCAGTGGCAGGTCTTTTAACCCAGATACATTAGCAGGGATGCATCGGTTTTAAAAAAGACATCGTTTCAACTACAATTAAAGGTACAGGTAAAGGTAGGGGTTTATAGTCTCATATGTATGCTAGGCATATTCAGGCGACTCTTACAATTACCTCCCTGGTCACTGGGTGATAAACCGGCCGTTACATATGGCACAAAAGCAGCCACGGCACATTGGTTTATTCTCTCACAGGTACCCATTTATACACCTGAGTGGAGAGGAGCAACGTGGGATGCAATTTTTTGCTCAGGAAAATTTCGATGATCCGGCCGGGAAACGAACCCTGGACCCTCCGATCACGATGCCGACGCCCAACCACTGGACCACGGTTAAGAAAATGACTTTAAAAACCGATTTACAAAATATTTTGTTGTTTTTTCATCCAGTAGAATACGCCAATACAGAAATCATTATGTTTTGATGCACTTTTAGTTTTTCCCCAGTTTTCTCATCTATTAACAAGCCCTATTAACTCAAAGACATTGACAGGGGATTATATACACCTTGTTACAAGTTATTTGCAGGACAGGAACATCCCTCGGTTAGTCGTTTGTTTGAGCATTACATGCATTCACTCTGTAGATGACCTTACAATGAAGCACAAAGCTATGAGGCTATTAGGTTAGACGTGATTCAGAATTGTATTGAGGTCAAACTTTCCTCTGGATGTTGAATGTAAGCGAAGACATGAAATTGTTGTCCCAACAATTTGTGAAAATATGTCTTTTAAAAGTAAAAAAAGCAGGCCTTAAAGAGTCGTGTATATGTTTTAACACATAGTTTCTATAATATGTTACTCAATCGACACAGTTTAATCCACTACCAAACAATAACGACATTTTACCACTTTGATGCAGACGACTCTGGAAAAAACTGTAGGGGAAATGAGAAATTGCTCGTAACAAGCAATTTCCCCTTTTCACACAATGTTATCTACTCTATCATAAAGTTACTTTCCAATTCCATCACCTTTTGAAATGTCGTCTGCAAACTCGTTCGATATGGGACAACAGAATGTAAAAAAGAATAATATCGGGCATGGTTGGATTATTCACGGAGATGAGGGCGGATTTAACGGCATTAAACAACTCCATGAGCGGACTTACGGAAGCTGTGCAAATGCTTAAAAAGGAGAACAGTGATTTACGCAACGAAAACCGAGAAATGAGAGAGGACATGGCCAAGATGAGTGATAAATTGGACAGCTTGGAAGCGCATTCCCGCAGAAATAATCTACGTTTCTTTGGAATACATGGAGAGCGAAGGGAGAGTTGGGATTCCAGCGAACAAAGGGTGAGACGTTTTATATCTGAAACCCTTAGCCTGCATAGCCTAGAAAACGTAGAAATAGAAAGGGCTCATAGAATAGGAATGTCCGATCAAGCACCTATAATCGTTAAGTTTTCGAAGTATAAGGATCGAGACACAATTATACGTACGGCTAGAAACAAACTGGACAGGGAATCTGGCTATTCTGTGAAAGAGGACTTTACAGAACGAGTGCTTAAACAGAGAGAAGAGCTAGGAAAAGTGTTAGTGAAAGCAAGACAGAAGGGTGAATATGCTGCATTAAGGTATGATAAACTGATACTTGACAACGGTGTTTTTAAATACAACGACGTCACGAAATCAATCGAGCGAATTGGAGACGCACGGGGAAAGCGAAACAACACTCAAACTAGCGCGCAAAATGGTAACATCCGATTGGACAATCAAAGGACACGTGGCTTCCGTGACAACGATCCAGACCAATCAGCGAACGAGGGGGATATCCAGAACGAGGGAATAGGAGGAGTCGTATAGGACAGAGGTCAAGACCCATATATAAACATAAACATTGTCACGTGGAATATCGGCGGTCTAAAGAAGTATGTAAATAATGAAACTATCCTTAATTACCTCCAGTGTTTTGATATAATCGGTCTGTTAGAGACATGGAGTGACCAAAGCGGACAATTTGACACTATTCTATCCGATTATACATGTTTCGACTCGGTTCGCAAGAGACATAACAGAGCTTTAAGAAACAGTGGGGGAGTAGTAGTATATGTCAAAAATGATTTTGTTAAACAAAACTTTATTTCTCGTGTCTGTAGCGAGTTATTAGATTGTGTTGTACTTTATATGAAATGTAATTCATCAGGTGTTGCTGATATTATTATATATATTGTTTATGTATCTCCGGAAGGCTCGTCCATCTATAATAATAGAGATAATGCATGCGGTATAAATTATATTGAACACAATCTTTTTGAATTAAAGCAATTATTCCCAAGTTGTATATTTTACATTGCAGGTGATTTTAACGCAAGGACAAGTAATATGTTAGATTATATCCCTGCTGATGAAATTAATTTTATTTTTAATATGGAAGTAGACTATAACGCTGATAGCTTTAAAATGCCTCGAAATAATTGTGATTTAAATTACAACACATACGGGAAAAGTCTTGTAGATTTATGTTGCTTACATGATATTCATATTGTGAATGGGCGCCTTCATGGAGATACGATTGGTAATGTTACATGTATAACCCATAATGGCTCCAGTACTATTGATTACCATATTGCTTCAACAGAATTGTTTGATTTTGTCACTCAGTTTGAGATATCACATCGGGATGACTCTGATCACTTTCCTATTACTGCATGTTTGACATTACCATGTACTATTCATAATGATCAACCGACGAATGACAGACATTTTAACATTTTCGACGACTTAGACACTTTTGACAAGTACAATTGGAATGAGTTGTATAAAAACAGATTTTTGGATAATTTTACGGTATTGCTTGACGATGTAAAAGACACACTTTTAAATGACTTAAGTCTTAGTTTAAATGCTCGTACAGAAGCTTTGCTAAATGTTTATAAACAGGCAGCTGAGAGATCCAATCTTCGACAAAGACAAATACAGGGACAAAATGAGCTTACTATTAATAGTCAACCATGGTGGGATAATGATTGTGCTTCTGCTAAACAACGCAAATATGCTGCGTTAAGACGATTTAGGTTGACTAATTCTGATGATGACTTATCTTTATACAAGGAAAATAAAAATGTTTTTAAGCAGACATGTTATATAAAAAGGTGCCAATATCAAAGCAATATGAGAAATGAACTTTTAGAAGCAAGATCAAATCCAAAAACATTCTGGAAAATACTCAGAAGAAATTCTTCGAAACAAGAGAGTATGCATCAATATATTGACACAAAAGATTGGTTAAACTATTTCAAAGCTCTTTTGTTCAAACCAAACCAACATCCAATTCCTGTTTTTGAGGAAGAGGTAAACTTAGAATATGACCAAATCCTTAACTGTTCAATTACTATAGATGATGTTAACAATAGTATTAGAAAATTGAAATCTGGGAAATCTCAAGGTATAGACGGCATAGGGGCTGAGTTTTATAAAAATACTTGTCAAATAATATGTCCTTTATTATGCGAACTCTTCAATAATATACTTGATTGTGGTTGTTTACCAAATTGTTGGTCCGAAAGCATCATTGTGCCTATCCATAAATCGGGATCAAAGACAGACCCTTCTAATTATAGGGGAATCTCTTTAATTAACACTATGTATAAAATATTTTCAAACATTGTCTTTAAAAGAATTTGCAACTGGGCAGAACAATTTCAAAAAATAGATGAGTCACAGGCCGGATTTAGAGCTGCCTATTCAACAACAGATAACATGTTTATACTTCAATGTATGGTTCAAAAGTACATCTGCAAGCCAGAAGGTAGATTCTATGTTCTTTATGTTGATTTTCAAAAAGCGTTTGATGGATTACAACACGATAAACTTTTTTCTACATTACATGATATCGGTCTTAGAGGAAAATTATATAATGTACTAGCATCACTATATTCTGATATTTATTGTCGTATACGTGTATCGAATGGAAAATTGACTAAACCAATGAAGTGCAACATTGGTGCAAAACAAGGGGATGTGACAAGCACGATAATTTTTAATCTTTACATCAATGAGCTATCACGCGTATTACGAGAAAAGGGTCATAGAGGCATTTTCATTACTGAACAAATTCCTAACGTTTTATGTATTCTTTTTGCAGACGACATTGCCAACTGCGCTGATTCTGTTATTGAACTACAAAGACAATTAAATACAATATCAGAATTTTGTAATACTTATGGCATGACACTAAACGAAAAAAAGACAGAAATCATTGTTTTTCGACGAGGCGGTCCTTTGCGTCATACTGAAAATTGGTTTTACAATGGAAAAGCAGTAAATGTAACTTCTGTTTATAAATACATGGGGCTTCTTTTCACCCCTAAATTGTCATGGTCTAAAGGAAAAGCAAAGCTTGTAGCCCAAGCAAAGAAATCAATAAACGCAATAAAGGCTTATCACAGAACTTTTGGAAATTTTAATCTTAGAGAACATTTTAAACTATTCGATTCTATGGTGAAACCTATTCTTTTATACGGGGGAGAAATTTGGGGAAATGAATTTTCAAGTAGCATAGAACAAGTACAAATACAATACTGTAAAGAATTTCTTGGGACAAACCAATCAATAAATGATTGTATGGCTCTTGGTGAATGTGGCAGACTTCCATTATGCTGTGATTATTACTTTAAAGTTATTAAGTATTGGTGTAAACTCTTAAGAATGCCCGAATATAGATATCCAAGAAATTGTTATTTAATGTTAAAGAAACATGATAATATTGGAAGAATTAATTGGGTGACAAGTGTAAAAAATCTTCTTTATCAATATGGTTTTGGGTATGTGTGGATAAGCCAGGACATAGGTGACCTTGACATGTTTTTAAAATATTTCAAAATGAGACTTAATGACTGCAAAACACAGGACTGGTCTGCTAGTGTGAATGAGTCATCTCGATGTGATACCTACAAACATTTTAAATCATTATTAGAACCTGAAAAATATTTATCTATTGGACTCTCTTATCAATTTAAAAAGGCATTGTCAAGATTTAGATGTTCGAACCATAAATTTACGATAGAAACTGGGAGACACCAAAACATTCCAAGAGAAGAGAGAATCTGTACTTTTTGTTTCAATGAATCTAACACTAGAATAATAGATAACGAATACCATGCCTTCTTTCATTGCGAAAAATATGCTCAACAACGAAATTCATATCTTTACAATTGGTATCACGGAAATGATGGTGAAGAAAATTTTTATAGCCTCCTCAGAACAGGAAATGAAGTCCAAATACGAAAAATAGCTTTATATGTTTTTATGATAATGAAACAATCTTAAATGCGCAAACTGGTTAAGAATCCAGGAACAATTGTTTAATCTCAAAAACTTAGAAAGTATGAAACACAAAGATGTTTAGTCTTTTGTATTATAAACAACTCTTATACATTTGTATATTTTAACATGTAAATTGTATTATGGGCCAGAGGCCTTTGACTGAATAAACTTATTGTATTGTATTGTATTCATATTAGCCAAGTCATTCATGGGATTTCACAATAAAAGCGAAGTGGGTTTCCAGAAATGACTAACACACCAGAATCGGATTTTAAACGTGGGATTTCTGAATATTGATCTTAGCCCAGTCATTTAGCTTTATAAAGAGAGCAAATAAATCGCACACCTTTAGTTTTGTTCTCGGCTAGTCCATGTTCACAACTTGCATAGATATACACAACAGCTTCATTGATTTACAAGTGAGTAACTAACTTATACTTTACACTGTCATTTATATTGTTTAATTAAACCTAGGTACTTAAAATTAATGCGTTTGGGAGTTTGTAGTATACGTTTTACTTATAAAAGAAATAAGAATGTATTTATTAATTTACGCTTGAGTAGTCGTGACCTCCCTCCCTCCCTGCCCCCTCCCTCCCTCCCTCCCTCCCTCCCTCCCTCCCTCCCTCCCTCCCTCCTCCTCCCTCCTCCCTCCCTCCTCTCCCTCCCTCCCTCCTCCCTCCCTCCCTCCCTCCCTCCCTCCCTCCCTCCCTCCCTCCCTCCCTCCCTCCCTCCCTCCTCCCTCCCTCCCTCCTCCCTCCCTCCCTCCTCCTCCCTCCTCCTCCCTCCCTCCCTCCCTCCTCCCTCCTCCCTCCTCCTCCCCCTCCCTCCCTCCTCCCTCCCTCCCTCCCTCCCTCCCTCCTCCCTCCTCCCTCCTCCTCCTCCCTCCCTCCCTCCCTCCCTCCCTCCCTCCTCCTCCTCCCTCCCTCCTCCTCCTCCTCCTCCTCCCTCCCTCCCTCCCTCCTCCCCTCCCTCCCTCCTCCTCCTCCCTCCCTCACTCACTCACTCCTCACTCACTCACTCACTCACTCACTCACTCACTCACTCACTCACGCCCTCACGCCCTCCCTCACGCTCACCCTCACACCCTCCCTCACGCCCTCCCTCACGCCCTCCTTCACGCCCTCCCTCACGCCCTCCCTCACACACTCCCTCATGCCCTCCCTCACCCCCTCATGTCCTCCCTCACGCCCCTCACGCCCCTCACGCCCCCTCACGCCTCCCTCGGGCTATAAATCAGACCCTCCCTAATACCCTCCCTCCCTCCCCGACGCCATCCCTTACGCCGTCACTCATGCCCTCATTCACGCCCTCACCCCGCCCTCATGCAATGCAAAACTATTGAATTACTTAAAATCTCGTTTCAGATGGCTGAAAATACTGGTTTCCTTGGACTCGACTCAAAATATATCAAACATGAGGTCAAAGGAAATGAATCGGAGAAATTCTCAGAGGTGAATTACGATTTCCGCGAGGGAATTAAAACCTCCAGACGCAAAGAGAAAGAGTGTACTAGTAACCAAGGGGCCATCCACGAGAAATTTCAGCTAGGTTGGTATTCCTCTTCTAATCCAAGCGGAAAAAGTCTATATGAATATGACAAGAAGTCCAAAAGCCTGGTTCCCATCACTCAGAATGGAGAAACGCATGGGTCTGGGTACAGATCGGAAAAATTCGCACTGAACCCAACAAGACAAGACGTAAAAGATGACAGCGATAGTGAAGAAGAGTGGATTAGCGAAGAAGAGAAGAAAAAGAACGGCCGGGTTCTGCGAAAGAGGACGCGAAGATTTGAGTCCACTTCCACTCAAGGGAACTCGGTGAAGATGGGTCACAAGTCTTTGGGAATACAACATTAGAATTGGTGTTACTCGTGTAATTGAAATAACCTCTTCGTAAAGGTGCAGCATTTGGTTATAACATTCCAGAACTAATAGTTGAAGAAACCATTTCATTCAAGTGTTACCAAATAATGTATCTTCTTGATCTTTTGTAAAAAGAGTCTTCAAATGTTCTGTAAAATTGCGAACATATTGTTTTCCTCGTTGTTTAGCGTCTTTGATATGTGTAAAATATATGTGTCGTTTATGAATACAAACTTGTTTTGTCTTTTTTCTTTCGTTCAATTGTTTTATGCGTCTTGGACTCCCTTTCGTTCCAACTGAGTCGCATTCTTTTGATATCAATTCATATCGTTAATGTAATACTCTCATTCAAATGACTATCAACATCGATTAATAAAAGGTAAGAAGACATCCGATATGAAATAAATGGAATGACGCAAAAATGTACGTCTCTGACACCCACATTTGCATCCTGGTGCATCTGCGCCAACATCCCGCAATTTAGTATCATTTATTACGATTTGAAATCATCCTCGATTGCATTGCCCTAACCACCCCAGATCTTACCCTCTACCTTAACCTCCCCAACCCTAGATACCTGCTTGTTGTCACGGTAGCTCACACAACGATGTTGGCACAACGCAAACTAACGAACTACCACGTACGGCCGACTAGCGCCCGGAATTCTAAAACTCCCGTTAACACCCCCTAGAACCCCGCTTCCTTGCACCTACACATCTTGAACCCAGGGCTTTTTGCTCCCTACCCCCTCCGCGCCCTAGAACCCCGTCATCTTGCGCCAACCTTTCTTGACTACAGGGCTCTTTGCTCCCTACCCCCATATGCGCGCCCTAGAACCCCGTCATCTTGCGCCAACCTTTCTTGACCACAGGGCTCTTTGCTCCCTACCCCCTCCGCACCCCTAGAACCCCGTCATCTTGCGCCAACCTTTCTTGACCACAGGGCTCTTTGCTCTCTACCCCCATCTGCGCCCTAGAACCCCATCATCTTGCGACAACCTTTCTTAACCACAGGGCTCTTTGCTCCCTACCCCCATATGCGCCCTAGAACCCCGTCATCTTGCACCAACCTTTCTTGACCACAGGGCTCTTTGCTCCCTACCCCCGCCCCCCCCCTCCCTCCCGTGCCCTGGAACCCCGCCATCTTGCGCCAAGACATCTTGAACCCAGGGCTCTTTGCTCCCCACAAATCACGAACCCAGCCAATGGCTCCTTCCTTACTTCCCCCTTTCAAGAGCCCTTAGGCTATATCGCCTTGTACCCACAAATTGTGAACCCAGACAATGGCTCTATCCTTCCTTACTTCCCCCTTTCAACGTTGTGGTGAGAAATAGGTATTCCTTATCATTACTTTTTTGTTCTGCGCGTTTCCATCAAAAACACTGCTGACATCGCTTTAATGCCGATTCAAACGAGCAAATGTAATGAAGAAATTATTTTCTGCGTTTAATGTGAAGCGATTCATTTGGCTTCTCACGAAACAAATTTGCTAAGACAGGAAAGACGCCAATCCTTCGAAACAAATACTGTCATAACTTGTGAACAAAAGAGGACTATGGGAAGGTATATCAGGTTGTGTTAGAACTACAACCAAATACAATTGGCCAAATGCCAAAAGTCCTCTCTAAAATAACTATTTCAGCCAGGGAGATAACTCCAGGAAATACATTAAAAGAATGTGTATCAATAAACTCCCTTGATCTCAATAACCTTATTAATCGAACCGCTGATAAGAATTTCAGCATCGTTCAATTTCGAAGATTGAAAAGTTATTATGAACTCCATCTTTTCAACCAGTGTAAGATCAAAACAGAATCGGTGGTAAGATGTTTATGTCAGGACACGCATCCTGCCGAAGATGTCGTTTGATTCAAGAATAAAGTAATAGTGTGTCAAATTTACTTGTATGCATTCCTATGCAATACATATAAATACATTACACCATTTTAAATTGAGGCTTTTGAAACGTTTGAACATATCATAACAAACATAAACAGAAATGAAAGGAACCGGAAAGATCATGTACTTATTTACAGGAAAAGGCGCCCCTCATGCCAACGAAACAAGATAGCATTATCAAATTACAGGCAAATTGATTTGCAATGTTTCCTTAATCGTTTCAGAAATCCGTGCAAAAATGGTTTTTAACACCTTTGTAGGGAAAAACTTCAAGAAAATTGAAAAAAAAAGAGATTTTGTTCATTTTAAGTGAACTGTACTTTAGTCCAATGGTTTTCTGCTAGATTTGCAAAGTAAATGGATTTTTACTTCTATATGCTGTCGTCTCATGTTGCTGTTTAATGGCGGATTACAAAGTGTCATATCGGATGCATAATTCGCTCAAAAGCGTAAATAAAGAGACTTACATAGTTGTTTTTTCCAGTAACCTCTGTCTGACAGTGCATTAATTCGATCTGTCAGCAGTATATTATGGGTCTTCCGCGCTTACTTTTCGATTTGTCTTGAAAAGATTACTAGTCTCACCCTGTATAAAAATCCGAGAATTCTCTGACTGCAATGAACCAAACTTGATGAGGAGACACAAGCGATTTGTGTTCTAATTCGGGTAAAGCGGGAAAACTATTAAAGGTGCTTGTACACAGAAGAAAGATTTGGAAAGTCAAAATTGGTTGACACATTATAGTTTTTGTTTTATTCGATAACATGGAAGGAAATGAGTAGCTGTTGAAAGCTATTGAAAGGACAATTAATTCAGAAGTAGTCAAAATAATATGTACGTCTGGTTGGTTGTGAACCTAAATACAATGGTTTGGGACTTCGATCCATACATTAATTGTAAATAGTCTCTAAAGGCTTATATACATACACCCTTTACTTTTACTTGTTTTCCTCATGTGAGTATTATTCAACAGTATACATATAATGTGCAATAATGGTACATCCAGATCTTAACCACCTGATTTCCATCGGTTTTAATGGTTTCCGAAGGCTTCTCATGACTTTCATGCTATCGGCCAACACATGCTTATAAACGTCAGACGGCGGTGCTATCTACCATCATAACAAAATCAATGTCGATCTGACATTTCTCCGATGCCTTCTCATAGCGGCTATACCATCTACCCTCATAAGCTCATTATCGTCACCGAGGCTGCCTCATGGTGGTGTTGCTCTCTGCTATCATAAGCATATAATATTGCGGCAACAAGCTTGCCCTTTATCAAAGTTGCATTTCTTAACCCAAAGTAAATGTTATTAGCTCTACGAAAGTTTTTGCAACAATGATGTTTAATCGACTTATAGTATCACTGATTATGTGTGTTCATTTAATGTATTCATCCCGTGTGGGACGTCAATGCAGTGTAACGTTCCTTACGGGATGAGTACATTAAATGAATACACATAATCAGTTATAAGATAAGTCTATTATTATTATACTTAAAAATCGTTTGTGTGAGAAAGGATTTAATGAAACGAAGGCAATAGTGTGCAATCAAAGCACAATGATCGGGTTCAGCTTGTAGTTTTCAACTTTTTTAAAATTTCATCGATAACAGAAAAATAGAAAGAAACCGTATGGTTTGATTTTGATCAAGAGACAGTGTACGTATGGCATATGTTGCTATTTTTTTTCAGGATACCTCTATTGCTTTTGGATGCTGTCTCAAATTAACATTAGTGTTGTGTTGCCGTCTTTTTCATTATACATATTCTGCCATTAACTGTATACAGTGCACATGTACATGTTACAGGATGCAAATGTACTTATATTGTTGTTGGCTGAATAACTTAATGTTACCTTTATGCCATGCTGTCTTCTTTTTCAGGGCATTTGTATATGGCTGTTAGCTGTTAATCTAAATTTGACATCAATGCTGTAATGTATTTTTCAGGATATTCATATTTTGTTGCCTGTTTATCTCAATACTGCATTAATGCTGTGTTGTCGTTGTGGGTTTAAGGATACTTATATTGCTAACGGTTATTTTTCTCAATTCTGTTTTAGTTTCAGCCGCTGGTCCCAAATTTCAATTCATGTCCCATTACTTTGGCTTCAATGAACCCCGTTGCTACTTAGAAATGCTAGTAAAGGTTAAACATGCAAGTTTCTATCTCAACAACTTATACACTTATTGGATTGAAACTCAATATACATTGTAATGTGTTTTGAATGATAGTATTAGGTCATTGGCAACATTTTTAAGTCTGGTTTTTGTTTTAACCCTTTCCCAAATAACAAATTTTGGACTGTCCCTAATTGAAAGAGATTGCAGACGACTTTTCAAAATGTGATGAAATAGAACAATATTCTTCAGAAAGAGCAGAAAACCTTGTGGGAAAAGGAAAAATTGCTCGTCACGAGCAATTTCTCCTTTTCCCACAATGTTTTATAAAATTGTCTGCAACAAAGTGGTCCAATGTCGTTATTGTTTGCGAAAGGGTTAAGCTATGAATGCCTTATTTTGTAATTAAATCATCTTAGTTAACGTTTTGCATGCAAGTTTCTATCTCAACAACCACTGCAGGGACTGTATTTAAACTTCACTCATGTTTTTATGCGTCCATATAGAAATGCCGTCTGTCCTGCGAAACAAATACGGTGCAGAACTTGTGATCAAAAGAGGACCATGGTATATGAGCACTGAGATATTGCTTAAAGGCCTAAAAGGTTTCTTTTGACAATTTTTTTTAAAGAGGACATTTAAGCAGCAGAATCCACTTATCTTGTAAATAATTGTTTTAGATAAAGAAATCAAGAATTCAACATTTATTTCTTATTGATATTCCACATTATGAAAATCGAAGCAGAATGACATTTTTTTCTATGTAAGACTTGAAATATATTTTTGGAATTTTGGATAGGTTTTTAATAGGGGACTGTTTTTTTTAATTTGTACCTTGAATAAAGATTAATTTATGTAAGAATGACTTGCAGCGGGGAATGTTATAGTTCCTCTGAGGTATATCATCATCATCACCATAGTATATCATCATCATCATCCATTTTATAACTTTGACAAGTGCTAGTTCATTGAACAACTTACTCATTTTTTTTATATTTCTTGTCAGTTTATTAAGAAAAATCTATTAATCATGTAAATCCTTGTTTTAGATAAAGAAAGCTATAACCAAACACTTATTTCTTATCAATGTTCTACATCATGAGAAACCGAAGGGTTGTGGTATTGCATAATCTGACCACCCATTCCTTATCAAGAAATATACAGGAAATTTGCTCCATGCTGTGGAACTGTATTGTTGCCCTGTAGGGTGCCCAGTGGGAGATAAGATACCAGACATTCCAAAGACTAGGCCTTTAAATACTTTTAAAAAGTGGTAGAACTAATATCCATTACAATTGGCCAAATGCCAAAATTCCTCTACGGTATAAAAATTTCAGTAAGGGAGATAACTACTGAAAATACATTAAAATAACTTTTATCAATAATCTCCCTTGATCTCAATAACGTAAATCGAACATGATAAGATTTTCACCATTGTTCAATTTCGAAGAGTGAAACTGTCGTTGAAACAATACTGTTTCTGAATCATTGTTTGATATATAACTAAAAGTAACTATTGAAAGCATGACTAATCCAGGAAGTATTAGGATCAAAAATACTACATAACTTATAATATACTCTATGAGGTAAATGAAAAGCGGCTAACGCTCTTTGAAGTATCTTGTATGATTCAGTTAAAACAATTTGAATTTTCTCTAGCTTAACCTGGTCAGGAGGTTGATGTATGTTTCTTAGAATCAGATGGTTTCCAGGAATTCGGCTGTTTTTAGAAGGTCGTTTCCTAAATATGGTTACATGGTTTGTGTACCAAGTACATAGGTATTGGCCAACATGAAAAATGATGCGTGCACACACCGAAAAATCGTGCGGGAATTGCTTAGAATACGGCCCATGAAATCAGTGTGTTACTCTGATTTGTGGAAGTAAGTTCTTTCTTCTTTCTTGTACAGGTAAGAAACATAAGTCTAGTCTATTTTACAAACATATAAGTTAGTTTTCATAAATTATAAGATATTCATCTTTATACTATTTTACACAATTTTCTACAAATAAATACAAGTAAATGTCATTAATTTCAATGCTTAACTTTCATTAATGAATAAATAATTTTCATTAATTCTATATCCTTTATTTGGAGACTGATTCACTCACTTCCAGAAACATTCTTTGCAATTCGGAAATGTTAAAGTATTGTTCATTACATTTCATATTGTTGTATGTATAATTATTATTACTGCATGCTATTATACATCTTCAATAAAGAATGAGTGTGTTACTCTGATTTGTGGGAATAAGTTCTTTCTTCTTTCTTGTACAGTTCCAACCCCCGGGACGAATAAGATGAAATCGTTATTCGTCTTTTAAAAGATCCGGACCTCAAGCGAGTTCCCTGATTTAGGAGGAAAAACGAAGGGAAATGTATATTTCTACAAGTGACACACTCAGTTTCCCCGTACATCACCTTCCCAACTATTGAAGGTTTCCCTTCTTAATAAATGGTGGTTCTTTCTCTCCTAATAAAAGCGTCAATCTGTATAAAGATGTAAAGTTAATATGCGGTAGATCTTGAATACAATGTTACGCTTTTGATTTGAAATGCATGTTGATTTATTGTATGTACAGTGAAGCCTCGTTAATCCGGAACCCGATTATTCGAATGTCTCGCAATCCGAACGTAATTGTAAGGGAACGGAATTATTTGACCAGTTTGTTGCAGAAAACTTTTGAAAACATTGTGGGAAAAGGAGAAATTGCTCGTGACGAGCAATTTCTTCTTTTACCACAATGTTTTCTGCCATATCAGAAGATTAGTTTTGGGACGGTCGACAATTTGGCGTTTGCACGTATACACGTGCATACAGACCGTTTATTTCTTAATGTGTATAAGAATATGCGCTACTTGATTAGTCCGGATTAATCGGTATTCCGGACATTTTGTTGGGAACGGACGTGTTCGGATAAACGAGGCTTCACTGTTAAAAACGGTCTAATCTGGTTCGAACGACGTTTGTTCAGTGCGTATTATACAATAGTGAAGCTCTTGTGCATCTTTAAAGAAACTTATTTTCAACTTCCAAGCTTGTGCACAAGCATCTTTAACCCATTTTCAAGCAACAACGACCTTTGACTAGTATGTTGCAGACGACTCTGGAAAGCATTGTGGGAAAAGGAAAAAAACTCCTCTTAACGAGCAATTTTCCCTTTTCCCACAACTTTTCTTTCCGATCGCAAGATTATTTTTCAAATTCATCGCATTTTGAAATTTCGTCTGCAAACTCTTTCAATTTGGGACAGTCGCAAATTTTGCGTTTGGTAAAGGGTATAACAAAATGAATGCATTCTTCTACCAAGGCTGTATTTGGTACATCGGTTTCTAATTCACCATGTGTTGAAGGATACCAGACAGCCAAACGTCATTTCTGCGCGTGTTTGGATTTCGCTTTCTTGAACCCATTCAACCATGCAAGAACCGTTTTTCTTTTTAACCTGTCAAAAAACTAATAAGCAGACGATAGAAACATTGGTAAAGGATAAACTGTACACTAAGAGCGAGCAATTTATCCTTTCGTCAAGTTGGTTTCTAAAGTCCTTAGAAGCAGATGTGTTTAAAAAGGGCTTTGTTGAGAAATGTAATCAAAGCTTTGAAAATGAGAAGCGAAAGGAGGAAAGAATTTTCGTCTGGTAGAGAAAGCGTTTTACGATTCCATTCATCAGTGTAGGCGTAATGGCTTTTGTTCTTCGCGCATGACGAATACGCAACTCCTGCGATCACGTGTCCTGGTTTGCATGATTAGAAAATCTCCCAAGATATTGCGATTTTCCCGTTTAACCCATTACCAAACAATAACGACATTTAACCACTTTGTTCCAGTTTATTCTGGAAACATTGACGAAAAAGGAGAAATTGCTCTGCTTTTCCCAAAATGTTTTTCTGCCCTATCAGAAGATTATTTTTGAATTTTATCACATTTTGAAATGTCGTCTGCAATCATTTCAATTTTTGACAGTCGAAAATTTAGCGTTTGGTAAAGGGTTAAAGAGGAATGATGCGAAGCGGATAACAAAGAGGTATCGAGACCAAGTAATGACCGAATGATTCAGACGTAGACATTTCATTGAACACAGCTACAGCTTGGATCATCCGAGTTAAACCGAGCATTATCCGAATGATTCAGACGTAGACATTTCATTGAACATGGTTACAGCTTGGATCATCCGAGTTAAACCGAGTATAAACAAAAGAAACACGTCTGGATTAAAACTGAAGAGGAAGCGGTTCGCGACACAGTGGATAATGTACACATGCATGTTCCTGGAGTAAATCGTGTCCAAGCTTTTATTCCAGGAGGATTAAAGGATTAACCCTTAAAACGCTTGGTATTTTAATTTCTAGAAATAGATTTGTGTGTCGTCTGCTTTCCAAAACCTAAAATATCTGGTTAATTTTAATAAGGAAAGATGCTCAGAGTAGCAAACAGGTTAGATCACAGGCCAGCCGCCAATTACTTGGCGACTGGCCTATGATCTAACCTGTTTGCATAATCATGGAGTCGGTTTCAGCACTAAAAGGGTTAAAGGAAACCAATTTATAGGGAGCGCGCTGTATGCTAGTCCGAATGATCCAGACGTGGATATTTCATTCTATACACTGTTACAGCTTGGATCATCCGAGTTAGCAGTGCGCAGACTTCCGTTAGGAACAAGGGAAACAAGGAACATAATATTTATGCACTGAGTGGGGGAAATTTCGGGGGATCAAGACTCTAAAAATAGATCGATATCATTACTCTCGTTGGACATATCCAATGGTCGTTCATAACATTTTGTGATTTTAGACACGCTACAGTATACACCAGCAGGAAGGAAAATACGTCAGTGTGGTAGTACATGAATAGTATAAAAGCACGATTTAATGTTGAGTGCTTAATAACTGATTGATTCTTCGGACCTCGCGTTGAAGTAAAGCCTTCATAAACGATTGACACTTCTCTGGTAATTGTTTTTAGATTTCAACGTTTGATGATGGCAGATACGGAAGTTATCACAGGAATCGAGAACACATTTGGCGAAGGTTCGTACTATTTGAATGCATTAACTTATAACATGTGTCCCTTGTTTTTTCCGTCTGTGTATCTGTTTTCTCTCAATCACTCTCTTGCACACTAAGTATTCTCTCTCTGCTGTTTGTGACTGTCTCTCTGTGTCTATTTGCATGTCATTTCATCCGTCCATCTACGTGTCTATCTGTGTATTTTTCTCTGTATCTGTCTTTCTTCCTGTTTGTCTATCCTTATGACTATCTCTCTATGTCTCTCTTCATATGTTTCTACTATATTCTTTTATTTCTCTCGCTTTCTCCATCTCTCCTTATATTCTCTTTGTATCTTTCGCTCTATAACCTTCTCTAGGTCGCTCTCTCTCTTTCTTTTCTCTCTCTCTCTCGCCATCTCTCTCGCTTTCAAATGAACCATTTTTATCTCTCATATCCTCTTTCTCTCTCTCTATGTCTTTCTTTTACAGTCCAATTGTTTCCAAAATGATTCTTCTGTACATGTTCAATGTGATTGTCTGGAAACAGGAATGGCTTGTGGGTTTTTATCAAGGTCTAATAGTCTTTATCATAAAACATACTAAACACATGCTAGAATGTTTCAGACATTGTTAAGCGTAAAATGCCATGCACAGTTTCATTTCTTTCTTTGTTAGACCATCTGGGATTGATTATTATCCGCTGTGCTTCTGGTTTTTTAAACGGTCCTTAACTCGATACTTTGCCCTGTCAATCCTCTACCAAACGCCAAATTGTCGACTGTCCCAAATTGAAAAGGTTTGCAGACAACATTTTAAAATGTGCAGAAACTGGAAGGTAATCTTCTGATAGGGCAGAACACAATGTGGGAAAGGAGAGATTGATCGTAAAGAGCAATTTCTCCTTTTCGCACAATGTTTTCCAGAGTCATCTGCGACAAACTTGTCAATGTCGTTATTGTTTGGTAATTGGTTAATCCCCGAGTGTTCTTTTGTCTCATTCCCCAAAAGAAAGATTGCTTGATTATCCAGTAAAAGGGCAAAATATAAGACATACCATCTTAATTACATACGTATCAACCTAACCCAAATCCTGGTGGATTTGGAAAGTCCATTAAATAGTGCGTTTGTCACAATTAACATGTTTTCCGTGGGAATAAAATCAATGTGACCAAAGGAGAAATCGCTCGTCACGAAAAATTCCTCCTTCTTGACAATGAATATTAATGTCTCCTCTGATGATGGAACACGTCGTTATGGAAAAACTGCTGTTGTTTTTTCACAATTGTGAATTTTTGAAGCATCCAAAGTAAAATCATAGTTTGGAAGTAAAAGAAATATTTTTCTCAAAAACATTATTTTTTTTAATCTAGTATAATCCATTGCGGTAAAAGAGAAAATTTCTCACGAAAGTTCTTTTCCTCTTTTGTCATAACGGATTGATAACGAATGGTTATGTATCGAACTACACGTTGTACCGAATTAAATATGTCGTCGTATTATTTCGACAAAAGAAAATTTATAATCTCTATACATTACACTATTGATACTGAAATATATCAAACAGAAGTTTGGGTGACTTTAGAGATAAGCAACATTCTGTTAAAAATGACGACCAGAAAGATAAACTTTATCACTGTATCGTTTCCTATTAAGAAATCTTCCTTTTATAAACAAACTTACAAGTTTACCTAACAGACGACAATTGAAAGCATTGTGTCAAAAGGATGAATTTGCTCATTTTGAGCAAATTCATCCTTTTGTCACAATGAATTCAATGTATATGAATCGTCCAGCCAGTCTTTTTCTGTGTATAATGCCATGTCAATTTGCGAAATTTGAAATTCGTCTGCTGCACTCGACAATAAGCTATGTGCATACAAGTGTTGTTTGACGTAAATAATGATTTAATCTATGAACAATAAGGATGCTGTCATGACTAAGTATATGGACAAATATATAATTTTCTTCCGGTTTCGTTAATCAGATAGGATATATATAAATATATGTCTGTATATGTGAAACTGCGTTGATGATTGTTTAGTTAAATCATGGAGATATCTCTACTATGTACATTTTCTCGGTTGCGCTTGTAATGACACTTTGATCGCACTGGTTTTGCCCATTGTTTAAAATATACGTACAAGTACACTTCGATAGTTCTGGACCGACCCATTGTTTCATATACACGTACAAGTATACTATACTTAACCCACTTGTTACTGTTAAAACTGGAGGTATAGCTCGTGACGAGCAATCTAACCTTTAAGGTAGAATACCCATATCACATCCCGCTATTTTGAAACATTTTCTTTCGTCAGACTTCTACGGTCGTTTTCGGCATACACCGGTCGGGTTTATAACGGTGATGCCCGGCTCAGACCAATATATACCGAGAACGGCCGAAGTAATATGACGAAAGGAAATGTTTAAAATGGTAGATTGTGAGTATTCTACCTTAATCTAAAGGGTTCATAGCCATCGTCACGAGGGAAATGTATGTTCTCATGCTATAAATGGGGCGGTCTCTTTTTCTTTCAATTTCGACCAGTTCGCAACATCCCATTTTAGGGAAATAATAAGGCATATTGAAGAAATCAATATCACCTTTAACAAGTTTCATCATATGAAATTTTTCAGTTTGTCTTCATTGGGAACAACAGCCTGAGTATAAGAGGAAATGTTACAATTGTTACAGTGCAGTGTTATCGCGCAGTTTAAAGATCAAAACAAAAGTCAAGTACCAAGGTTTTGTGTTTTACGCCACAACAATAAACGTAGATTAACATTATGTTCCTTGTAAGCTACTTGATACCAACAAAACTGCGTAATTGTTTCAATAATGACGCGGATTGTTAACCGATATGGTGCTGGAACCGACTTCATGCTCATGCAAACAAGTAAGATTCAGGCCAGCCGCCAAGTAAATTGTTGGCTGGCCTGTGATCTAACCTGTTTGCTACTCTGGGTATCTTTCCTCCTCAAAATAAAGCAGATATTCAAGGTTTTGGAAAGCAGAGGACACAATAATCTATTTTTATAAAACACCCAGCATTGTTAGGGTTAATAAATTGCATCATATGATACGTTTCAATTTTTCTCTATTGAAAACAATATCATATGAGAGTGCATGTGATAACTGTCATTGTGAGGTCTTGCTGCACAGGTTAACAAATAAAACGAAAGTCAAGTAAAATCGCTTTGTTTTTACGCAACGGCAACATACGTATCGAAGGATAGGATAATGTTCCTTATGAGCCCCTTAAAAACTACTTGACAAAAACAAACCGGCGTAATTGTTTCGATAATGGCGGACCAATGTCATGCATAAAATGTCCATACAGACGCATGCGCAAAGCAGAAGTTCCGAATCAGCTCGAGTCGTACATGGTTTTGGCTTTAAACACATGCACAAAGCAACATGTCTGCTTGGTATATGTAGTAAATAATTTGAATGATTTCTTCCAACACATGCGCAAAGCCTTCCATCAAAACTTGTCACTTGAGCTGTGCTCGTTTTTTTTATTTATCTTTTTCTTATTTTTTTTCTAAATGAGGGTCTCAGAATTCAAGGAATGGTAATTTGAATGTAACGAAACATTAACTTTAATATTGTGTCAAAAGTAGGAAAGTAACCCATTCTGAGCATTAGATATTGACTATTTAGAACGAAGAATTAATCTGTATCGATTATTTCTTTCAAAAATATACGCATCTTAACCCATTACCAAACAATAACGACTTTTGACCAGTTTGTTGTAGACGGCTCTGTAAAACATTGTGGCAAAAAGAAAAATGGCTCTTATCAAGCAATGTATCCTTTTCCCACAATGTTTTCTGCAATATCAGAAGATTGGTTTTTAATTTCATCACATTTTGAAATGTGGTAAGCAAACTTTTTCAATTCGGGACTGTCGAAAATTTGCCGTTTGGTAAATGGTTAAGTCACCCGCGTTAGAAGGTTGCTTGTGTCGGTATGGTTTCTTTCAAAGTAAACAAGGAAACTATCAACTTTTATAATTTACAATTGTCGTCTACCCGTTCAGACAATGAATTCTACCTATTCTCACAATAGGTTCTACCTGTTCCTACAATGGGTTCTACATATTCTCACAATAGGTTCTACCCGTTCCTACAATGGGTTCTATCTATTTAATAGATAGAGTCCACTGTATGAATTGGTAGAAGTTTTATAAATAGTATTCATACATTGTATTCTACCTGTTCCTACAATGGGTTCTACCCGTTCTGACGATGGGTTCTACCCGTACTGACGATGGGTTCTACCTGTTCTTACAATGGGTTCTACCCGTTCTGACGATGGGTTCTACCCGTTCTGACGATGGGTTCTACCCGTTCTTACAATGGGTTCTACCCGTTCTTACGATGGGTTCTACCCGTTCTTACGAGGGGTTCTACCCGTTCTTACGACGGGTTATACCCGTTTTTACGATTGGGTTCTATCTGTTACAACTCTTGGATCCAAAGTTTTTGTGCAGGCATGGTGAGGAAATAACAAACGCACAATTAGGTGCGCTAACAACCGTGATACGGTTAAAAAAACAACCCAATTCAAGCCAAATAAGGACATTCATAAAGTTTTATCTGAACAATGTCTATTTTGACGATAGCAATTTTAATTTAGCAAGCATAATAAAACACATCCCCTGTCATTTATAGGCAGCCAATATACGGATGAACAATCCCTCGTGAACTTTGGACCGCCCTGTTTTATCTCACAAAATGACCATGACTAATCTGTCGATCGTTTCACATAGTTATCCATATCGATCTTTACGAAGCTAGTTGTGCAAGGCTATAGGAAACGGTTGTCTTTTAACCCTTTCCCAAATGACAAATTTTCGACGGTCCCAAATTGAAAGAGTTTGCAGACGACATTTCAAAATGTGATGAAATTGGAAAATAGACTTTTAATAAGGTAGAAAACATTGTGGGAAAAGGAGAACTTGCTCATTACGAGCAATTTCTCCTTTTCCCACAATGTTTTCTAAAGTCGCCTGCAACAAAGTGGTCAGATGTCGTTATTGTTTGGGAAAGGGTTAAGGAGAACTTATTGAGAACTTGGCGACTTTTCGTAGATCTCTCATATCCAGATCAACTGTAAACTGTGTGGGGAAAGGGCTAGATTATAAGTTTATATCAGAATTGGATTCAGAATCAGAATAAATGTATTGACTTGTATATACTTATATATTAAAGGGTATCTGTCTGCAATGGGCACATTTTTATTGAGTACGATAAATATCAATGTATTTGTATAGATACATGAACCATACATGCACAATCCAGAAGTTATTCTTTCATTGTTGGTAATCATATACGACTTTTAAAACCACAGACACGATTCTTTTGATTATTACGGACCTTTCATTGTAGACCACTTCACTTTAAATATACAACATCGTCGTTTTGAACAAATAAAGTGTCAACGTAATACCTCTCCCTTTATCATTGAGGTATCTCTTAATTTTTACATGCACTTTCCATGTACAGTACATAACAAGCGATGATAAACATACCTCAAGGGCATGATAGGCCAAATTAGCCAGGAGGCAGTTACAGTGCAGAAATGTGGAGAAGACAAGCTTGTCAACACCATTGTTTATTATGCCGATAATTGATGAGCGAGCAACCCACTATTAGGAAGGGTTGTCAGGAAGGGTTGTCAACCCATTAACAAATAATAACGACATTTGACCACTTTGTTGCAGACAACTCTGGAAAACACTGTCTTTTCCCACAATGTTTTCTGCCCTATCCGAAAATTATTTTTCAATTTTATCACATTTTGAAACGTCGTCTGCAAACTCTTTCAATTTGGGACAGTCGAAAATCAGGCGTTTGGTAAAGGGTTAAACGGTTATAACTATATATGTGTAAACAGTTATGATGACAAATTAGTACATGTAGTACATTATTCTCACTGACCGCCTACCGCATGGAGTATCTGAAGGTCATCTTAGCCGATGGTCAGGTTCTTATCGTATCTAATTTTTCGATACATTGAGATCTCTAAATCTCGAAGTTCGATGGACCTCGTAAAAAAAATTCGACAGAAAGAAAGTTTGACATATAGATGTCTGGAATATAAAGCCATAGAAGTAAGAAATATTAAAAAATATGATTCGGGACCCCGGGTTTACCTCGACGTATCGAGAAGTTCGACTGCCAGAAGTTCGAGATAAAGATGATAATCTTGCAAAAATGATCCGTTTCTCGGTATATGGAGGTTTTGCCTCGTACGAGAAATGAATTATTTCATATAAAATGGCATTGGCATTATATAAATTACTACCGTAATAGTATGAATTGTGAATTGTGAAAGCGGATTATTATTTTCCTCGTATTTGAGATCGAATTCAATAGACGAAAAGCTGTACTCCAATATTTATTGATACATCTAATAACCATAAGAAGTAGGGCCCGCCTTCTATAACTGTCATGTGTGTTATCATTACCTTGTGTTCCATCAACTTGATTCAAGGGAAGCCATGGCTGCCTTTGTACTATATATTTGCACATACTTGCACCAGAGTTAACACGAAAAAACAACGTTACAAAATAAAATTTGTCTTTTTTTTTACCACTCACAAAACTGCGTTCTATTAGTTCTATTAGTCCGAACATTCACTCTATGACGTAACTAGTCATATATGACTGAATAAGCATTCGGAATCCTTCGGTTATGTTGGGTGACCGGCCGGAATTTGCCGTAGTTTTCCGATTATTGCATAACAATGACACTTTCATATGACGATGTTTACATTTTTTTTTTATTTATGCGTGACTGTTGTGCATGTTTTATTACTCATGATGACACAAGGTTTGAGCGATTACAGAATAAATGTCACCCTTGAACATGTGTGTTGGTAAACAAATCGGACTTTTGCACCGTATATCAAGGTCAGGATAAAGCGACTGATACAAATCTGTTTACAATGTATATGGGGTTATACGCTGTTACAATAGTATTTCAGTTACGTTATGGCTTTAATTGATTTCACTAGTGTTGGGTAGGGCTCTGTAGTGTTTTGCCCTAGAATGATACATTGAAATATAGAAATACGTACAGTGTAATTAAATTTGATCGGGTAAACGTTCTTATACCTTAGCTTAAAAGCATTACAACTATACCACGGCGGTAAATATATCAACTCATCATAGGGTTCTCCTTTTATGGGATTGATCACTGCCTCCACAATGTCACATGAGGAATTTGATGTCTATCCATGATCCTGATAGTTCCTGCAACGCAAAGCATTCATTTCAAGCTACTGACTGCCTCTCCATATAAGCCTATATTGGTCAGTGTCGGTGACGAATAGGTCATGTCACAAAGACTTCATTAAATACCTTAGCTGATAGAAAAAGTGTGAATGAAGCATCTAATGGGTTTTGCTTGTGTAAAACGTGAATAGACAGGTCCATGCGAGCATATGCAGTTGATATTGCATTAAGCAACCATTTCTTTTTTCTGGGGTATTCTTTAATATTTCCAAAAATTGGTTGAACTATGAATGAGTTTATTTGGAAATAAAAGTGTCACTCTAAATCAACCCACATTACATTCTTCTCAAACGTTCAGCGGAATTGGAGTCCTGTATGAACGTGCGAGTTGACATGCACATTATATTTCTTTCACATTAACTTAAACAGTTAATTCAAGATGCTCCCTTACTCGACAATTTAACCTCGTGGCTCCTGTTTATGCATGGTCCTCTATTCATGGTGATAGGATACGTTTCACAGCAACATGTTCTATGTTATTTAGTGAAGGTATCGGGATCGTGCGCCATTTATATCAATTATTTCTCGGTGAACGTATTGTTGAAAATCTACCATGGTAACTATAGGACTTAGTGTCATCATTTTAAAAGGAGGTCAACATAGAAATCATTGGAAACAAAATGGAATCGAACCCTCCACCTCTGGTCTCGAATTCCAGGCGACAGCCATTACACCACCGTGCATCTCAACCTGCTGTTTAAACCTATCAATTTATAAAGGTTTATTTGTTACAAAGAATTCGTTTTTCTTTTTGTAATAATCGTTACAGATCACAGTAATAAAATGACACACTGCTTTAAACGTGCACTGTATCCATTTATCACAATGGTTTCTAGTGTTTTCTGGTACATATTGTGTTAAAATGAGGTATGATGAACTGAAGGGTTTGATATACAATGTACGTATGATGATAGTATAGATGGACTGATAGACATATTACGGCGTAAAATGAATAGCTAAAATAACTTAATAAGTATGTCAGTAACACAGTTTTCCTCTGGCAATATCTGGCCTTCATCAAACGATATTAAAACAGAGCACGTGTTTAACGCGCTCCGACAAAACGTGCCTGTCAAGTTGTCAACATTGTTAACCCTTATCGTGCTCGAACCGACTTCATGCTTATGTAAACAGATTATATACAGGCCAGCCGCCAAGTAAATTGGCGTCTGGCCTGTGATCTAACCTGTTTGCTACTCTGAGTATCTGTCCTCGTCAAAATTAAGCAGATATTTAAGGTTTTGGAAAGCAGACGACACGGAGATCTATCCTTAGAGAATTACCCAGCATTGTAAGGGTAAGTGAAAGGTGCAGCTCTTCATGTACATCAAACAGGAGACTTAACCCATTTCTAACCAATTATAACGACATTTTACCACTTTGTTGCAAACGACTCTGGAAAACATTGTGGGAAAGGAAGCAATCTCTCCGTTTCCCACAATGTTTTCTACCCTTTCAAAAGAGTATCTTCCAATTCCATCACGTTTTGAAATATCGTCTGCAAACTCTTTCAATTTGGGACTGTCAAACATTTTGGCGTTTTGTAAAGGGTTAATGCAGGAAGATCTAGGTCGACGCGTTAATTTTCAAAATTCAGGGGATCAGATTGACGATGAGCCTGCACTAATGACCCCTAACATCAAAATATGGTACCCTGCCTTCTACAGAATTGGGCGGTCAGGTCATTCTTGATAATGAATATTAACTATGGTATAGTAGGTTAAGCCAATACTTTCAAAAAATGACCTTATATATTGTGCATCACAGGTCAATTTGGCTCTTTTGTCTGAAAAGAATCGGACGCTCTAAGTTTGATTATTTCCTTATTCGTGGTAGAGCAACATTTTTGTGATCTTTAAAGGCACATAAAAGGAGAATAAAGCTAAATCAAACTTTATCATTTGGTAAACGTTTGGTCAGATTCAAATAGTTATCACCAACAGAAAACCATCAGCACTGTGAAACTTTACTGTGAAAGCCAAAGCGAAAAAAAAAAACAGATTTACCAGTTTGATAATTCAGATTGCCTGCTTCTTCACCTCTGACCTGTTCACATGATACACAATTTTTGTAACCGACCAATCAGATTTCATTATTTTGAACATGTAACAAACACATTGTTGATAAACATGATTGAATTGGAGACAACTATATTTCAAGCACAAAATAACTTATGTTAAAGGAGTTTATTTAATGGGTTCTCAATGCAATCGTAAAATAATTATCATGGCTTTCATGAACATTATAAAAGAACTCCTTATATCTTTACAATAATTTATTTGTATTCATCTCCTTTAATGTGCCTTTAACTGATATATATTCATACACGTAGCTAGGTTTGTTTTCCGTGTTAATTTTAAAGGTTATTGTTAACAGGAAAGAAACGTTGAAAGTCAAAATAAAATGTCGTTGAAACAATACAATCTTTGCATTGCTGTTTGTTATACAGTTCGAAGTAGCTATTGAAAGAATGATTATTTCAGCAAGCGTTAATATTTCAAAGTGTGTACAGTTAATATGCGATAGATCTCGAAAGCGATGTCACGCTTTTTTATTAAAATACATGTTAATTTACTGTATGTAAACTTTAAAGAATTAAAAACGATAAATTTGCTTCAAGTGGCTGTTCTTCAGCGTGTATCATACAACAGTACATATATTGTGCAGTGTTAAAGAAATCAATTTTTAAACTTCTAAATTTCCTCATATCTGTGAATAAGCTCCTTTAAATAAAATGCGGAGACGATCGGTGACTTCGTATTACCCCTTCTTGATATTCTTAAAACTGTGATATTAGTTATAGATAGATATATTTTATCGTGGTCGCAGGCCCACAAGTACAGGCAACTTTCAATTCAAATTACGGAACAAGTCAATAGCAAGGTAATATAACAGACTTCTTAGTCTTTGATTTCTAAGAAATTAGTAACTTTATTGTTTGTTATATTTGTTGGAGGTAAGCGACAGTCATTGATTGAGCCATCTGATAACCATGATTCAAATGCGTATGAATATATGTATACGTACAAACAAATGTACAGTGTATAATATGTATAAGTATGCATGCGCATAACCATACATATTCACTAACCCCACATATATGTACATACAGATATATACATATATAAAGAAACACATTATCAATTCGCATTGCAAAGAAGGTTTGGTTATATATTTCTATGCATCATAAGACCACAATAATAATAAGAGTATAAATAGAGAATAGATGGTTGGTGTCGTGAATCGGAAATGTTATCGGGCAAGGCGTAGGAATATTATCCGGTGAGCCGAAGGCGAAACGGATAATATTCCAATGCCGAGCCCGATAACTTTTTCTATTCAAAGACACCAATCATCTATTCTATTTATCCTTTTACCTTTATGTATACTTTTAAAAAACAAAATGTAAATAAAACACGTGGAAAAAAAAGCAGAGAATGATGTCAACATGACGTCATGTGTCATGGCGTTATTATGACGTAATGATTTGTCACGTGGATGTGTTATATGGTTAGTGCCGGATATCAAAAATGTTATATGGCACCTAGTTATCGGTCCCAAAATGGCACTATTGACAGGATAAAAAACTTTCCTGATGAAAAATACATTAATGCATATAGTAATGCAAGTACATGCAGTATGAAAGTACGTCCCTTTGGGTTCCTTTCACTCGCTTTGCCCGTTTTCCGAAGAAGCGGCCATTTCAACTACATCGACTAACTACGGAACTATGTCACGTACAAACATTGACATGTTTAATTGACACGGAATGTATGTTTTTGTTTAGATATAGGATAATGCTCTGTCACACACGAAAGGAAGAGGCTAATATATTCACATTCAGTGTGGAATTATTTTAAACGACAGATGCATCTTATATATTTAATGAGGAAATGACTATATGAACTAAAGGGTTTTTTGCCTTTTTTATCATGACATGAAAGATTTTCATTTAAATAAGTTCGCGATGTTTTAATGATCACGGTTTTTCATCCGTTATTCTTTAACCTAGTTTATTTCTGAAGCATTTTCGCAACACCTTGATTAACGAACAAAAATAATTAACATTCGTCGTTTGTATGAAGATATCATAGTCGATGTTTGCAACAATCATTTTATTCTGTTTACCTGCAACCAATGCCTGTAGGCAAAATACGTTTTAATTACACATAAACAACGAAGTAAAGAGACATGTACGTGTATGTGTTGCTATGAATTAACGTCGTCTGTATAAATTGAGCTAGTCAATCTTATAAGTACATGCATTTCACTTTAAAAAATCACCATCTGTTAATTACATTAATATATCATGTACAGACGACAATTTACACTTTGAATGTTAATTTTCAATATGAAATTTAATATATTTTAATTTCTCAGCAATGGAACTAAAAAATAATTTCGGTATTTTTTTTGCGAACAGTTAAATAAAACACATTCTCTCCGAATGACTCGTTAATTGTTCGATCCTCATTGTGTATTTACGTCAAGCAGTAAAACATTACGCAATTCTGTCTGCAAACGTCTGCAGGTTTACCTTGAAAAACATCTTGAGAAAACGGAAAGTAATAACCATATTCATAAGATAAATTCTCGTCAATTTCATCTTTTATCTCAATTAGCAAGAAAATAATTATTTTTCGCCATTCTAATAAAACTGTTCGCTATTGAGTTTTAATGTTAACAGCATATTCAGGGCACGGGAAGGGTAAAACATCGATTATGCAGCAAACTGTCTTACTTGCGCCTCCGGGGGTTTTGAATTTCAGATGAAGAATAGTTTTAGTTGTACGAGGATATGTATCGATTTCAGATTGATATTCGAATTTGGACTGTACATCTAGATTGACTAGTGACTGTCTCACGAAGCAATCGTATCTACTCGGCAATCCCCGTAACAAGTCGGTAGATATACCTCGTAGGCAGTACATGAATACACCAGAAATCCTGGGGTAATTCGCCTTATTTCCGGCGGATAACGCAAAATGCACAAAGGCACTAAATATGCTATTGAATACACACAAATTGGTTATATATCACAATTGAATGGAGTTTTTACCCTTTTCATTAAAGATGATCATATCAACACATCTTTGTTTCATATTTTGTCAATCGGCTCTTTTCGGCAATCCCCGGCTTGTTACGGGGATTGCCGAGTAGATACGATTGGCCCTTCGTTGCTGACCTACTTTCAAAAATGGCTCCCCATTACCTCCGAGGTTATTTTAAGAAATGGCCGAGGTGTTCCGAATGCTCACGAAGTACTCCGAATGTTCGGAAACATACAGAAAGTGAAATAGAAAATTAACATTCAAAGTGTAAAGAGTATATGCTTCATAAAGTGGTATAGTAAGTGAAGTGTTTATAGACAAGGTTATTTAGAACACCAAAAAAATACCATAGACATGTTTGTTCGAAAGATGAGTGGAACCTTACCTGGTAAGCCAATACTAATACATCGTACATTGATAACTGTTTATGTGTGTTTACCAGACGACATATCATTTTCAGAAATTTTGCAGACGATCATTTGACACGTTTTAAATACTTGTATCTATATTTCGAAGATAAACACATGTCGAGATACAGAACAGGGTGATATTGGACTGGAAAATGAGAAATTGTTCATTTTAGCAGAGACATAGATAAAGTTATCCATGTCTCTGATTTTAGTGTTATTTTCACTTCCAACTACAGTTAACCCTCGTTTATCCGAACACGTCCGTTCCCAACAAAATGTCCGGTTTACCGAAAAATCCGGACTAATGAAGCAGAGCATGTTCTTATTCACATTAAGACATAAACGGTCTGTATGAGCGGTGTATACTTATAACCCTTTAGCAAACGCCAAATTGTCGACCGTCCCAAATCGAAAGAGTTTGCAGAAGACATATCAAAACGTGTTGAAATTCATAGATGATCTTCTGATATGGCAGAAAACATTGTGGGAAAAGGAGAAATTGCTCGTCACGAGCAATTTCTCCTTTACCCACAATGTTTTCAAAAGTCGTCTGCAATAAACTGGTCCAATAATTCCGTTCCCTTACAATTTTGTTCGGATTGCGAGACATCCGGATAATCGGGGTCCGGATAAACGAGGGTTCACTGTATAATTCTAATAGCAGTTTGCGATGTGCCATTTAAATACCGTATCGTTTGATTTACAGTTTACAATGTTGTCGTTATCCATATAACCGACATACTCTTGCACAACTTGTTAACTTGTGCTAACTCTTGTTGTCGCACATGTATCCTTAAAGAAGTCATCAAGCACCACTTTGACAAAATGGGGAAATAAAATGTCACAATGGTGTTGACTCAAGGTAACCAACAAAGTATAGTTGTGCATTATCTCTAATTGTCGTTTGATTTAGTTTTCATTTTGATGATTTTAAAAACTTTTATATTATCATATCATCAACATTCATGTGTTAATATGAATAAGAAAAAGTATGACATACTTATTTTACCAGGGCAGAGCGCATTTCGCAATACGTTTTGTTCTTTCTTTGAAATAACGTTATCGAATATACATGTATTTGTAAAACATGTATGATACTTTCATCAATCAGCTTGCTATTTAGATACCTTTATCCTTTGGTGGTATACACACGTTTGGTATCAATTCGAATATCATTAAAATGGTAGAGCTGTGCGTATGGGGTGTATGGTTGAATATTGTTAAAAACGATAGAGCTTTGGTAATGGATCTACTTCAAATGGCACACTTTCGATTTCCATAAATTAAAAGAGCTAGCAAAGAAAGTTTGAAGTCGTGATTCAATTCTGAGAATGGTCCATGCTTGTTTAAGTCAAATAAAGTGTAGTCACCATTGAATACATGTGCTTAACCCATTACCAAACAATAACGACATTTGACCAGTTTGTTGCAGACGACTCTGGAAATCATAATGAGCAATTAATGATCAATTTCTCATTTTTCCACAAAATCTTCCGCCCTATCAGAGGATTATTTTTCAATTTCATCACATCTTGAAATGTCGTCTGCAAACTCTTTCAACTTGGGACGGTCGAAAATTTGACGTTTGGTAAAGGGTTAAATCATATACTATGTTACAAAAAAAGTATTTCTAACGTTATAAACGTATATTTCGCATTTTATCAAGGGTTTGTATGAGAAAGGACATCCAATGTGTCAGTTCAAACAAGACCAATCGTATCCTGTTCATTGTTAATTCCATTAAACATGATACTGTAGGTGGATCAGTTTACGATTTATGTACAATGACATCTGTCAATGGACATGGGTGATTGGCAAAACCGGACCCCAAACCCTCCACATACCAAGCACCTATCAATCTCCTATGCAGAGTTATCGTCCCCTCATGTGGGAGAGTAGTGGGAACCAATTTACTCGGGTAGAGATTGAGCACCTTTCTGAACTCATCGGGTTTATACAATAAAATCATTTCTCAGCTTACGGAAATACCCGAGAAGTTCCGATTGACAAAGCACTTATATATCGGTTAACCACGTGATCCTATATACATGTACATGTCTCCGACACATACATGCAATCAAACTCCGGACAGGATTATTTCCCCTTTGCTACTCCGATGTACAATAATAATCTTCTTACCTAATGAAAAGGAAGAATAAAATGCAATATGATATATAATAAGTTTTTTAGTAATATAACATAAATACATTTACATTTTACACAATGACACAATTGCTTCCAGATAGTTGCGATGTTATAATAGGATAGTACTTAGTGATGAGTAACAAGGTTTTGATGTGGTCAGAACGCTTGTCTGAACACATTGTTGTCATTTAAACATCTAGCTGCATTTAGAATTTCTTTTGATATTTTTTGATATCATAAGCGTTTGGAATTTGTTTTGAGTTGCCAATCGGTTGAAGTATGACATGATAAATTAGTTGTCTGTGGATATCACAAATAAAATGGAAAATTTCCATATAGCATGATAAAAATGGGCAGCCGAGAAGGAAATGGTTTTCTTGTTCAACTGTATTTTAATTACACATTTTAACATACTATTTCTCTCAACTCTTGGTATCTTTCGAGCACACACAAGCGCACGTACACATCAATCAAGACAAGAGGCGTATTCCCATAGCTTACTTTTGTAATCATTTCGAAATCCTATATTGTTGGTACTCATTGGAATAGTCTAGAAGAGATTAGTCTAATAACTACATTCAAAATAGGATTTTTATATTGTTTTATAAATATTGAATGGAAAGGTCCTTATACATAACCACCTTCTCATTAATACAAGTTTAAATACGTATGTAGCACGTATATATGCAAGTAGACAAACCCAGTACATACGAGAAAGATATCAACTTGCTCAAAAACGTTTGTTATCTCTTCAATACACGTTCAGAATACAAATCAAGTAAGCAAATAGACGACTTGCAACTACATCCACCTTGAAACATGAAACTACCTTTACCCAAAACTGTGGTATGATTTCAGCCTGTTATTCCATTTATCAATCATCCAATTAACCCATGATCCCTGTATAATTCCAGGTGTAGGGCCTAAGAAGTACGGAATCAAAGTTAACCCAGAGGAGGAGGCTCTCGAGCTGATTAATCAGGAAATTCTAGACGACAAAGACTACAAGGATGTGGAGGACCTTGAGGAAAAACTACGGGCCTATAAAGGTACGAGTCCCGACGTGCAGTGCTTTTTAGTTAACCATTTACGTCATTATAGCTCGCTTTGACGCATAGTCTGCTTGAGAGTGTACCCTTTCCCAAATACCAAATGTTCAACTGTTCAAAATGGAAAGAGTTTGCAGGTGACATTTCAAAATGTGACTAAATTGGAAAATAATCTTCTGATAGGGTAGAAAACATGGTGGGAAAAGGATGAATTGCTCGTCACGAGCAATTTCTCCTTTTCCAACTATGTTTTCCAAAGTCGTCTGCAACACAGTGGTTAAATGTTGTGATTGTTTGGTAATGGGTTAGGACACTACTGTAATAAAAAGAAATATTGATCCTACTGAGCCATTCTATCGCATATCTTGTGTTTTCTTTTAAAACTCACTGAATCTTAAACGATCATTTGCTCAGTATGAGCAATGTATCATTTTGTCACAGTGATTCATCCCCGATTTCACAAACAAAAATGTATTTGTTCATGGTTATTTCTTGTCGTCTGCTGCTGCTTTCAACTTCAAGTAGTCACAAACTCTCATGCGAAGGAATGTTGGACTAACGCAGAGACCTATTAAACATGTTTATTAGGTCTTTTACTAACGCAACCTAGCTCAAACATTGAAAGGAAGGGTGATGTACAGGCCTGTATGTGCAAAACATCCCATGCAGCAATAATTAAAAAATGAGCTGTTCTTTCTTTAAGATGCCGTACTTTTTTTCCGCATGTTCAATGCATTGGCTACTGCTCTCTCAATTTGGTCTGGTCTCAAAGCCAAATATGAAGGTGTAGGTTGCTAAACTACTTCATGGAGGGGGGAGGGGGGAGGGGGGGGCTCTTGAAGTGAGTAATAGGCGATTGATTGCTGTATCCGGATTGTTAATTGAACCTAATTAAACCAATTCCCTCATAGTCCTAGTTGAATAATACTCGGAGGAACCCATTGTGACAATGGTACAAATTGCTCTCAAGTAACAATACATTCTTTAGTAACATGATCGCTTTTTTTCTAGGTCACTTCATCGCATGCATTTAAATGAGTTGACACGAAGAAGTGGGTTAATGAGATCGGGAAGTCTTCCTCAATCTATAGATAACCGGAAGTAAACCCATTATCAAACAATAACGACATTTGACCAGTCTGTTGCAGACGACTCTGGAAAACATTGTGGGAAAGGGAGAAATTGCTCGTTTTCTACCCAATCAGAATATTGTTTGTCAATTCGATCACATTT
Organism: Cerastoderma edule; assembly: GCA_947846245.1. Taxonomy (NCBI): domain Eukaryota; kingdom Metazoa; phylum Mollusca; class Bivalvia; order Cardiida; family Cardiidae; genus Cerastoderma; species Cerastoderma edule. Next base: position 30,769,497 of record OX401407.1, on the reverse strand, counting down.
TGAAATGTCGTCTGCAAATGCTTTCAATTTGGGACAGTCGAAAATCTGGCGTTTCGTAAAGGGTTAATCAAACAGCCGTTGAAGCTATGTAAATGCCCAATACACCATCCCAATTTCAGTGACTGAATCGAATCAGTCTTTCATCTTGCTTGCTTGTTTCTCTATATGGGGTTTAACATCGCGCCAGCACTATTTCAGTTGTGTTGCGATGCCTGATTCTTAATGATGAAGGAAAACCCCACACTAAATACCTCTTAGGGGCTGGTTAAGCGAGTTGTTCTTGAAAAGGTGAATGTCAAGTTCAGGACACAAGTTACGCAAATGACGATTATACTAATCACACGTATGATACATTAGGCAAGTTTAATTGGTTACAAATCAAGGTATTCATGTAAGTGCAATATAAACAGACAATCATACTAGTAATATGGTCATTTGTACCATTCTTACACGCTCTATTGGAATTGAACTTATCGAACTTTTACACCGTTTCAACAGTGTCATAGTTATATCACAGCTGTCAGTATTGGTGTAGCATTTTCCCTTGATAACGGTAGCGTATTGATTTAGTTTCACTGACGACATTACACGTGAACTTATTTTAGAACAAGAGTAAAGCGTTCATACAGTAAAATCCGGCTATACTAAGTAGCTCATATACGTTGTTATACTTGTAACAAACGACAACAAATAGTGGGCTAAAACTGACGAAAACTGTGTTACTTTTCGATGGTTCAATGCAATACTATAGTAAGTGCTTCACAAACATGAAGCACTTAACCCTTTCCAGAACAATAACGACATTTTACCACTTTGTTGCGGACGACCTTAGAAAACATTGTGGGAAAAGGAGAAATTGCTCGTGACGAGCAATTTCTCATTTTCCCACAATATGTTCTGCCCTATCAGAAGATTCTTTTTCAATTTCATCAGGTTTTGAAATGTTGTCTGCAAACTCTTTTAATTTGGGACAGTTGAAAATGTGTTGTTTGGGAAAGGGTTAATATAGTAGGACACTGAACCCTCGTTCTGAATATGGGCTGTATATGTATTGGCTGCTAGTCGTATACAATACCTTATAACTTAGTTTGTACCATCATTATGCTTGAACTGATTGCATTGTATTAAATAGTAATGTTTTCGTTTGTTTCCAGGAAAGTTCCTCGAATTTGAATCTGACGGATCCGGCTGTGTAGGTAAGAACGGACATATTTTGCAATTTATATTTCGTCTTAGAACTTATTGTTAATAAAGCAATACAGCCAATCGTGTTTCAAGCCACAATTCTTAAACAGAGTAATAACCTTTTAGAATGCTGGATAATTTTCTAAAAAAAGATTTCTGTGTCGTCTGCTTTCCAAAACCTTAAATACCTGCTTAATTTTGTTGAGAAAGCTATTCTGAGAAGCAAACAGGTTAGATCACAGGCCAGCCGCTCATTGACTTGAATAAGCATGAAGTCGCTTCCAGCAGTAGAAGAATGAAAATCTATCTAGCCTAAGGCTTAAGAGTACCTTAATGCAGGTCGCCAGTCATTCGGTAAGCAGCTACAGTAGCAATATTATCCGCATAATAATATCGCAATACTACTTTGTCATCGTGTAGTTCTCGACAATGAAACTAATTAGAATGCTGTTTTGAACTTTCGAGCACTTTTAGCGTAGGATGTTAGTTAAAACGGTACCCAGTTTTCATGACCCGCAACTCGTCATTTACCCTGGTAACAAGTAACACGGACCCAATGGGAACTACTCGGGGTTTTCATTTGATAAACCCGATGTGTTCAGATTGACACGGACCAAGGGAATATATTATTCATGGTTTGGTCATTTCACGTATCATAGTAACATTTCCAAAGACTTTCGAATTAACATTCCTTTTCCTTATTTGGATGATCCAAGCTGTAACTGTTAGAATGAAATATCTACGTCTGGATCATTCGGAATATCCTTGCCTTTGCAGATCTGTTTGGCCTTAAACGGATGATGGAAAAATTGGGCCAGGCTAAAACCCACCTTGAGCTCAAAAAGATGATCGCGGAGATCGATAAATCGAACCTTGGGAAGATCTGTTATCGAGACTTCATAGTTATGATGGTAGGACCAAAGACCACAGTATTAAAATTGTAAGTACGCCATTTTGGATTGAGGCTTTACGTCATTGTCAACAGTTTGAAGTCATATCACAGCGGTCATTGTAAATAACGAGACTTCGGATGTCGCACATGTTATCGAGTACTTCTGGGTCGAAGTACCCAAAAGTAGTTCCATTTAGAAATTTTGGCTTAGGACCTCTGGTGTTGATAGTAAAAGATGGCCTGGTAGAACTTGGATGTGATTACTGTATAGATAAGTGTGCTTTAATGCTTCCAAAGTTTGTTTTGATTGGCTTTTGCTGCACCTTTTAAGGGTTGTATGAACACAAATACTGGTGCCTCGACAAGATTTAACAGCTTGTACCCTGATATTTCCTTTAAAAAACCTATACAACAAAAGAGCAAATCGCTTTTGAAAGAACGGCTTTTTTTACGCAATTTATAATCATCTGTTAAATCTAAAAGAATATCGGCCCAGCTGGGTTTCGTATGCAGGACCTCTGTACACCGTGTTAGATACATTATCAAACGAGTATTACAATGGTTTGGTGTCAAATTTTACTCGAACTACATGTCTGTTCTGTACATGTAATTTATTTTAACTGAATGCGTGAATCACAATTGATTAATCGTTAGTCATTGTGCATCTATGACAACTTAGAACAGTCGGAAATAGAGAGCCTACTGATACGATCTGGAGATACAATAATCGATTTCCTCATTAGGTGTTACTCATTTCCTATTACTCCTGTCATAACACAACTCTTATTTTAGTTCATTACATTATCTTGTTGTATGCATTTCTTTTGAATTATATTGAAAATAATGATACTGTTGGTATGCACATTTTAATCAAAAGCAGACGATCTTATAAACCAATGAGATAAAAGAAGAAATTGCTCATAATGAGCAATTTCTTCTTTTATCACATTGGTTTATAACAATTATCATTCAGGAAATTATGATGTATTCTTTTCAAATTGTGGTCTGGTTTTGTTAAATTAATGATATGTCCAAATATTTCGAAAGACGTAGATGATACACTATGCTTCACATCACAAGTTAACGGCAATTAAAAGCCGGACAGATCAAAAGGAAATGATATTCGTTTTTGAGATAATTATGGCTTTGAATATTCGAATAAGACGTACATGGGAAGGGTGTTACCTATAAAAGACTTTTGTGAGCTATTCAAGCCCATCTGGGACCCAAGCCGTGTACTTCTTGTGGAATCAATGACAATAGTTTGTTACCTGAGCTAGGCCTCTGGCCCATAATGCACAAATTTACAATGTTTCTGGTACATTACATACATGCATAAATACAGTTCAACAAGTAGTGTTTGATCGAGTACAAAGAATTACGACATGATATATTCCTCATTCTAGATTTGTGTTCTTTTTTGTTCAAATGGTTTTTCCTCAACTTTGTGTCAAAGTAATTAAATTTTGCTAGATATGTACAATCTAACTTATAGATAACAAAAATCAAACAATGGCGAAAAGTAACATTTAGGATCAACTTACACAGACTCATCATCACATGTCGTTTGTATCTTTTCAGAATTCTTCTCTTTGAAGAGAAGGCCCGGGGACCCGAGAAAAAGACGGGTGTGGCACCAAAACGAGATTTGTCCAGCCTTCCTTGAACCACGCCTTCATCAACCATTACAAGCCGCAATGTTTTCACAGACTATGTCAACACGCAGTTCCTTGACCCATTACCAAACGCCAAATTTTCGTCTGTCCCAAACTGAAAGAATTTGCAGACGACATTTCAAAATGTGATGAAATTGAAAAACAATCTTCTGATAGGACAGGAAACATTGTGGGAAAAGGGAGAAATCGCTCGGTACGAGCAATTTCTCCTTTTCCCACCACGTTTTCCAGAGTCATCTGCAACAAACTGGTCAAATGTCGTTATTGTTTGGTAATGGGTTAACATATTTTCCCATTATGGGCGTTTGTTATTGGTTCAAATTGAAAGCATCAGCAGACAACAGAAATTACGCAAAGAAATTGATGTACACCTTCTTTGCCATGCTGCATACAACTTATTGTAATAAAAAGGGTAAAGTCCGATTAATGAGGTTTCAAATAATTCGGAAGTAGATGCAGAATTCGGAAGTAAATGCATTTAATGTTAAGTTTTGTCATAAGGCCTTTATTTGAAGCTTCTGCAGGCGATTGCGAAAGTTGATATTTCTTTTATCTTTAATGATGCTATGTTTTCGACGATTCATGGCAAAAACCATTGTCACAAGAAATGAGAGAATTTGACTCTTTTGTTACAATGGTTTCAATAGCCTCCTATTTATTTTCCTTAAGATTTGCACTAAATTCAATTCAGAAATTCTTACCTAAGTATGATGTTTTCGATCATACGGATGTGAAATTAACGATATCATTTGTTATCAAATGCGATTTGATTTCATGACAGTGTGAAGTGAGTGAAATTTTACATCACATTACGAATCCGATAACCATACCATTTATGTATTATAAAAAGTAGGGCGAGAAAATATCATAACATTCCAATTTTCGCTGAGTGTGTCAATTTGAGAAAAGCTGGCTGTTTATTTCATCCAAATTGTGTTAATGCAGTCTGATCGGAGGAATGACTTCAACACCTCTACGATTTGTTAGACTCTACAAGACATTTTAATGGTAAATCTTAAAAGGTCAGAGAAAAAGCCACCAGGATAAGGGTCCATATTTGTTGAGTAAAATTCATTTCGATAAAAGTGAAAACTGCTCTTGTCTTGAAATTTCTCCTCTTCTAACGATAGTTTCTTGAAACTGCTGCGACATGTAAATGCAAACGATTTGGTTGATTACGATTGACTTGTTTATAAACCTGAAGTCAGTTAATCAGCTTGTAGAAAACACAGATGAAACCTTGTAGCTTGTAAAAGCTATACAATTCTGAATTATCTTTTGGTGAATGTTTATCATATTCATGTATCCAGAAAAGGAATCAAAACCACTTAAATGTAACTGAGGTTCGATCTATATCAGCATTGTGTGTTGTCTGTATATTTGTCTCTGTTTTGAAAAGCATTTTTATGACCTTTATCATTAAACATTCATTTTTATATATAAAAAGTCTTCTTGTTATAAACTGGTGTCCAATTTAACCTTCAACCAAATACTCACAATTTATTTTTAATGGTTTGCTTTATATTTCGTGTCAACAGAATTCCACCTATATAACGCTGTCATGCTGTGCTGGAACCGACTTCGTGATTATGCAAACAGGTAAGATCCAGGCCAACCGCCAAGTAAATTGGCGGCTGCCCTGTGATCTAACCTGTTTGCTACTCAGTGTAACTCCTCAACAAAATTAAGCAGAAATCTAAGGCTTTGGAAAGCAGACGACACAAGGATTCATTTTTAGAAAAATACCCAGCATTCTAAAGGTTAATAGTATGGTGTTAATCTAAAACTTTTTATATGTAACCTAACCAAATCGCCAGCTCATCGATTTATGGAAAAAAGGGAAGCAACTGCATTTAACCGTGTTCAAATTTATGTCGGAGTGATTTCCCTTGATTTATTTTAGTTTTTTGCTTCTGTAGATGACCTATTAAACGAGCATTTTCTCCTTATATTACAATTGTTTCTATGTTTAAGGATAAATATTTACATCAAATGTTCATTCTTTAAAGGCGCCAATGCTTTAAATGTGGACTATGACAAATATTATACGAGGGAGTAATTCGATTAAGACAAAGAGCTTATAAACATGTGTATTAGGTCTATGATTAAGATATTAAAACCTCTTAATATTTTTTTTGAAACTGAGATGAGCAAGAGAGAATGTTTTTTACATAAATTATGGTTTATCGTCGTTTCGAAATTCCTTATTTTTTTATCGCAGGTTTCCCTAGGAAACCAGACCAGGACCCAAATCTCCACCAAGAACTTACCCAGTTAATTCTTTACCAAACACAGAATTTTCAACTGTCCCAAAATGAAAGAATTTGCAGACAACCTTTTAAATGTGATGAAATTGAAAAATAATCTTCTGGTAGGGCAGAAAACATTGTTGGACAAGAGCAACATCTCCTTTTCCCACAAGGTTTTTACAGAGTCGTCTGCAACAAACTGGTCAAATGTCGTTATCGTTTGGTAATAGGTTAATACAAGCTGCTCATTCACCATGAACCATGGTAAAGCATCTACCCCTGGATCAACCAAGTAGACTTCATTGGAGCTGAACTCAGTGGTGAAGGTGCAGGCCTCAGAACACGGGTGTCCCGAGTTCGAGCCCCACTGAGACCTCTGAATTCGTGTACGTGGCCTTTGGCAAGTCACTTCAGAGTTCCAGCCTAGTACTGGTGCATCCAGAAAAGCCGTTCTAGAACTGAAAAAGGTAGGTACGGCACTGACGAAGAGGACCCATATGGGACATGTGTCAGTGGGATACTCTAATCTAATCTAATCTAATCTTGAATCTCAAACATAACTTATCACTGTTAGTATTTGTCGAAGACCTATGGTACATGTTTCGTTCACTTTCTAAGCTAATCCTATTCTGATATAGTCTTTATATATACCTTATAATTGTGTAAGTTTGGCTTACGAGTCGTCAAATGGAACAGAACAGGTCACTGGTCATTTGTTTTATCTGTGTGATATGGTGGTTTTTTATCATTTAATTTTGTTTTTTGTCGGGTCCCGTGAGACCGTTCATAAATTGCGCTCGCCGCCCATGTTTCAGGGCGTCGGCGCGGGGTATTGGGTATAGTTTTCAACTAGCAATAACCACGCCTCGGATTAACCTCATTGGCTATGGTACCGCCACTGCGCAAAGCTGACGAGTGTGAGCTGAATATAGTTTATAAATAAAGTCTAAAAAACATGCAGTTGCTAAGTTTGAAATACAAAATAATTTGGAAATGAATTTTAGTCAGCTCAAATGCTGTACATGTATCAGTTTAAATAAATATGACAGAAAACTGAGATTGGTTTAGTTAATTGAAACACAGATAGTGAATTTATTGAATAAAATAGTTAAAACGCCCAAAACGTTTTCTAGTTAAAGGGAGCTAATAAATAAAAAAAAAGAGCAAAATTATCCAAAAAACTGCGATTTGTAAATATTGATTAACCAATCACATGCCACCAGCTGTGATTCTATTTAATCGCTAATATCATTCAATAAACATAGTAAAAACCACCTTCTTCGATAGATTTGACATTCAATACAAATGTATTATAAGACAAGAAAACTTCGAGGTCTACAAACTTGTCAAAATGCTTAATTTGTGAAATAGTTTTTAGCGGAAGTGAATCCGGAAGTGGCCAACTCGACCCAAACATGCCGAATGAAAAATCCACGAGTGCCGGCGAAATGTTTTGATGTTTTATTTACTATTTAACCCCAACAACTGCTCCTGTACTTTGTCAAACATGTTCGAACTGCTTGCGCTACGAGTTCTCCATTATATTTTGTCTCTTAGTTCCTTTATACGGCAATGGGTGTTTAGAATTCCGGGTTTGACGGTGGATTATCTGAAAGGCAACAAAACGTCTGTCCAATCTGACGCAAGAACATTTAAGAAACTTCCCCTTCACATTGCTTTTATATTCCAAGAGGAGGACTTAAGTTATAGTGACATTGCGAACACTGTGTTGTGGTCTGTCTCTCTCGGAATATCATATATTTCACTCTACGATATACACGGTAAGTATCCATTTGGGTTTGTGTTGACACCTTCCTGAAGTAGATAATTCCACTATCTCACATGGGATTTTAATTTACTAAAATGAATTGTCTTCTACAAATTTCATGACAACATAGAGTTGTAAAATCACATAAGACTTGACAGTTTCCCTAGCCTAACTTTGGTGTTTCTAAGAAAATGTGGATTTATTGCAGATATTGCAAACCATTTAAATGTTTTTCTTAAACAAAGATTTAAACTTAAAATAAGAAGTGATATTTTTCGATACCAATGTCAAGTTGGTCTTTTGGAATCGGCCAACAGCTCCTGTCACATGACGCAAGCAATGTGCATAAGAAAGAGTTCCTGTGTCTACATGAAAACCGTAACACATGAAGGCTCACTTCACATTATTTGACAAAAATACAGGATTTAGAAGTAAAATATTGAAATGCAGACTTCCCGATACTCTGAGAGCCCAAGTAGGATTGAACTTAATACTTTCTTCTTTGTCTTTGTAAAAATCTGTCAGACCTCAGGGATTTCAGTCAGTCAAGGGCCTAGGGCCTACGATATTTCTTGAAGTCTTGAAATGGTATTTCGTAAATTGACAATGATTGTGCATATAAAATATTTAACATTTATTATTCCTAGAGCACAAATCTATGAATTATTCCCCTAAGCAAAATAACAAGAAACTTTTAAAGAAAGTTTTTGGTTAGATCTTTTTTAATGCATTGCAGTTTTGTTATTAAATTTGAGCAAGTGTTTCTTTGTGTCAAACTAGTGTATGTTTGAAGTCATATGCAACCTTTGTTATGCTTTCATGAAGCCTCTTCATTGAGTGATTAAACTTTTTTGATGTTTTCTTTTCAGGTGTATTAAAAAGAAATGAGAAATTCTTTTATGATATACTCACAAAGCGCAGGAAGATGGATATGGAACACATTAAATGTGATATATATTTACATTCTAAATTAGAAAATAGAGATAATTGTGACTGTGAGTATCTATCGCTTTCTTATTTAGTCTTTGTCAACCTTTTATAATCTATTTATATCACCATTTAGCGTTATTTCCAACTAATACAATCTGTGGGATCTGACAATGCAGACTAAAGTGAGTCCCTCGATTTTTTGAAGGACATGCTTAACAGTCTTATAGGAACGGTTGGATCCCTCAAATTTTGTTTGTTAGGTTTGAACACAGTAGGAACTCAGAAGTCAACCAAGTGATAAGAATTATGCTATTGATACTTCACAATCCTTTCTACAATACAATACTATGATAATTTACAATTTCTTTATCCAAGTTGATACAAATTATATCTCAACAAATCACGTTATCATGCATTTTGTCTTTGTTTCATATGTGATTTAATTTGGTCAATATATGTATCAAATGACATATTTTTCACCAATTCTACAACACAAATACATATTTGATTTTCTTTCAGATAAGTCTTCCTCAACTATAGAAGTGTTTTTGTTATCATTAGAAGATGGACGAAGGTCCTTGGTGAATGCCGCCAAAACTTTATCTAAACAAGTGTGTGAAAAACAGTTGGATCCTAAAGATATTACCCCACTTCATGTAGACAATTATCTGCAAGGTAATGTTAATTCAACATGATTCTTGCATCCTGCCCAATATGTGCTTGTGGTGAAATATTTTGCTCATTAATCCTTTTTGAAAAAGTGAACATTGAATGATTGCTGTTGTATAACTATAAAGTTATTGCAAACAATGTTGAACGCTATGGTAGTAATGGTATTACCATGTGTTGGTTGAATATGACTGAAATCTTTGTTTAAAACACAGAGGTTGTCATAAGAGGTATATTTTGAATTGTTCATGCTTATTCTTTTTTCTTCTCTAAACATGAGACCATTCTTATGAGTACCAACAACAATACAGTGGTTTGATACAAAAAGAAATTGTTCGTCATGAGCTTTGGTCAAGATGCCATGCTGGTTATCTTTATTAGATGCATCCAAACTAATTCCTATGGTGGTAAAATTGATTGCTTCAGAATCATTTGATTGATAGTGTACCTTTAGATATCCTTTTGCTGCTGTCAAATCTATAGACAACAAGGCCAGAGGCAAGGTTCACACACAGAAAATTTAATTATATTGCTATTTTGAAAGGGAAAAAGCTTTAAACATATCTTGCAACAGACAAGATAAGAAGACATCAAGGCTCAATGAGAATTTTCGTACAAAGGGCTATAGCTTCTCAATTCAAATGAACACACTAGATGAAGTCTTTTTGTGTGCTATAGTACTGACTATTATTCAGAACATGTTCCACATGGCCCTGTTACAGGTGGGTTGAAATCTTGGTGACAACATTTTGATCTTCCTGAGAGGTAGTCTCTTGGAATGTCAATGGGTTTACCCTGCTTAAATAGCCCAAATGGGTAGTCAAGTTTTGGGTATGCCATCATTATGAGTCAGGCAAAGCAGCATGACTGAAATGATTTTGATGTGATGTAAAACCCAAATAGAATTAATGAATAAATAAGAACATGTTTTAACTCATGTGTTTATTTTTTATTCTTACAGAACAATACAAATATCCTGATCCAGATTTGATAGTAAGATTTGGAACAGTAGAGTCTCTATTAGGTTTTATGCCATGGCAAGTTCGGCTCACAGAAATTTTGTAAGTATGGCTTATCAAAGATATAGCAATGTTTAACTTAAACCTTATTCACTTGTTAGCTTGATGCTTCATATGGTATTCTTTTGTGAAGTTTGAATAGCTAATGTAAGGTATGAACAAATAACATTTTTATATATAGTAGGGTAGACCAAAGATATAACTATTTATCACATAATTTTGTTGCCCTTGTTAACTCATTCTTTCATGTGGGATTTTAATATGAAGCATGAAAAGTTAATGCAAAGTATGAACAAATAGCATCTGTAGTTGTGAAAAGTTAATGTAAAGTATGAACAAATAGCATCTGTAGTTGTATTTTAGGGAAGACTACTATAACAATAAAGAAATTGTACATTTTGTTTAAGTTTCTTTGAAAGTGTCACATATTCATATTGAATTAAAGTTACAGAATGAGTAAATGGTAGGTTAACATCAAACACCAATGATGGAAGTTAATGTGAAGGCTTATCAGCTGATTGTGCATGAGTGATAAATGATAATTCTTTGTGATTCCAAAAACTATCCCAGACTCAATTATTCCTTTGTGATAAATGAATTGTATAATGACATGGTGACTTCATTTAACATTGGAAAGAAAATTTACCAAGATGGGATTTCAACTTTGACCTCTGTGTTCCAAGTTGGACACACTACCTACAGAAGTCTAGAGGTTCTACTCCCTGCTAGGGAAAGGTCACCTTTGTAGTCCTTAGTACTTGTCAACACATTTTGAGTAATCAAATCCATTTGAGCTTTTACAAAGTCTTACAATCTTCAGATTGGCCTCATTAACTCAGTTTGGTTGTATGTTTGACTTGGAATACATGGGTCCTGCGGTCTAGGCCCTGCGCGTCCAACATTCTTTCCGACATTTTATGAAGTCAACATGACAAGAATTATTCATTTCTCATTGCTTATTAATTATGGCCATGTGGGAAAGCAGTCAGTGGTTTAGAAAGAATATTGTGTAGTTCTGGTAAGGTAATGTAAGAAGCATGAATATGTGCGCTGACAGCTGTGATATAATCAATTATTGTTGAAAACAGTAAGAAACACCAATCTACATACCGGTAACAATAATTTTTCATAGGCATTCACCTTTTTTTGTTGACTTGAAAACATACTTTGAGAATTGAACAAAAAAACTTATTGACTTGAAAACATACTCTGAGAATTGAACGAAATATTTTATCTGTTGTGCCATGGGTTTCATTAATATTTGTAGTAGGAGTTGGATTTACAAAAGTGGGCTGGTGTTTTTGGGGACTTCATCAGTAGATTTATCATTAAACTGAGCAAAGTAGCCGGGGTTTCTTGTCAAAGTAGCCAGCCCCCTTGGGAAATCCCCGGCCCCAGGCTCTTAATGAAATCTATGGTAGAGCATTTGCTTTTTTTTTTATAATCATTTGAATAAACCTGAATGAATTATTATTTCAGGTCATTACCAACGCATAAAGGGTTGGATTACAAGACATTTAAGGAAGTGTTAGTTTCCTATGGTGCTACACAACAACGGTTTGGTACATGAGGCCCGCGAGCAGACATGATGATAGGATAGAAATAGTGAAAAGACTTCTGAAAGACACAAATTAGATAGCATATGTATTAGTCAATGACTGTTGTTCCTTCTGGGATAGGGGTTGGGAAAAGGGGCTAAAATTGTCCAGTCATTAATGTTATGCACATGTTGATAATAATATTTAAGCAATGTTTTGATAACAGAGGAGTATTTTCTTTATTCATCTTGGCTTGTGGTCTTTTGAAACTTCAAATGATAAAAAGAATTATTGTTGGAACATACTTTATTAACGACAATTTTCCCTTCAATGTACATGAAATAAAGGAAAATCTTTTATGACATAAACATCAATTTTGATATGTAACAAAAAGATATCTTAAAGATAAATTATTCAAATCATAAATACCATGACAATAAAAAAAGCATTTGTTTATTTTAAGCCAAAGGTTAACTCATTGTTTTCTCTTCTTCATATCTAAGTCAAAATGTCTCAGGTTGTAAAAAATTTAATATTTCAAAACAACTCTTAATACAGGGGTAGCCAAGTCTGATTTGATTCACTTGTCTGTAAATGCAAAATTCTTTTCTGTACTTGCCCATGTGGTGGTTAACCCTTTACCAAACGCCAAATTTTCGACTGTCCCAAATTGAAAGAGTTTGCAGACGCCATTTCAAAGTGTGATGAAATTGGAAATTAATCTTCTGATAGGGTAGAAAACATTGTGAGAAAAGGAGAAATTGCTCGTTTAGAGCAATTCCTCCTTTTCTCCCAATGTTATTCGTGTCTTCTTCAACAAAGTGGTCAAATGCTGTAATTGTTTGGTAATGGGTCAATCTATTTGTCCGTTAAAGGTTTGAACAAGCTGGACAACATGGATAATATTTTTGTCAATCCTGCTTAAAACCTTCGTTAACCCTTTTCTATTTTGTTTCACTTCACTGCATCTTATGCAGAAGATGTATTAAACCTTTGGATCAAAAACTACATCCATACCTGAATCGCGAATTGCAACACGTCTGAAATAATGTTGATACAATGTAAAACCCAAATATGTATAAATAAATGATTCAAAAATATTAAAATCAGAATCTTTGAGATAGTTCTTTTGATTGAAGGTTATCTCTTTATGAAAGATTGACTGCATAATTATCTAGATTACGCTAGTCACATATACAGTGTATGAATACTAATGGTCTCATAAGAAAAATTGCCATTATCAGATGTCCAAACAATGGATTCTTTTATATTTTTATTGTAAAATCTTTGCCTAATTGATCTATAGTGTTATTTAGTAGTATGCATAAGAGCTGTTTTGTCTGATCTGAAATGCCATTAGCTTCTCAACAATGTCTATAGCTTTAAGTAATGATTCCAATTTTAACCAAGAGTAACTAGTCTTCCAGGGAACCCTGGCTGTGTTGTACCTCTTTTAAGATTTAAGTAAGTTCATAATCAAATTAAAATGGTATAAAAACAAAGGATAATGTGACAAGGGGTGAACTCCTGAACAGCATTTTCTCCTTTTGTCATAGCGTTTTCTGTAAAATAGTCTATGTCAAATATTGTCTTAATGAGGGAAATTATCAAGGAAAATTATTGATCAAAGATTGGCTTATATCAACAGTCTTTTGTTGTAAGCATCTTGCTTTCAATCTTTGTGATCATCATTAAACATGTCAATCCTTTGTCTCAAATAAATATCATATTTTATAGAAACTTACTTATTACTTCATAGATGCAGAACAATAGTGATAAAAATGACATTGATCTTATTTAAACCAATTCTATCAAATATATAGGGGTGGCAAAATAAATTGACTGTGTTGTCCCATTTGTCTAAACACCTCAATGGTAATTTTACTGAAATATGGACAAGTGCAGAAATTGTTTTGGCATTTATGGACAAGTAAATCAAAATCACATTTTGCCACCCTGATATGACTCATAACATTTGTTTAACCCCTTCCCAAACACAAAATTTTCAACTGTCCCAAATTGAAAGAGTTTGCAGACGACATTTCAATGTGATGAAACTGAAAAATAATCTTCTCATAGGGCAGAAAACATTATGGGAAAAGGAAAAAATGCTTGTTACGAGCAATTAGTCCTTTTTCCACAATGTTTTCTAAAGTTGTCTGCAACAAAGTGGTCAAATGTCGTTATTGTTTGGGGAAGGGTTATGTGATGATTAGGCCGATCAATATCAAATTAATAAACCGTTGCAACATCGAACATTATCTTACACTCAATAAATGGTCAAAAAATCGTTTCTATAAATGAAAACAATGATGGGTATGAGCGTTTCATACTTTTTTCACATTGATTTCTAATCTGTTTGAAAATGGCATTTGTTAAACTTGATCCATGTGTTCCTCTGTTCGTATCAAAGTGGAATTGTTATGGAAATATTTATGGGTTATACCTAAAGATTGAGTAAGGAGGGTTCTGAAGTGCTTTTAGAGAATAAGGAGTTATCTGTTTAAAGAATGGCCCTTCTTAACCCTTTACCAAACACCAAATTTCCGACTGTCAAAAATTGAAAGTTTGCAGACAACATTTCAAAAAGTGTTGAAATTAAGAAATGATCTTCTAATAGGGCAGAAAAAATTGTCGAAATTGCAGAAATTGCTTGATAAGAGCAATTTCTTCTTTTTCCCACAATGTTTTCTAAAGTCATCTGCAACAAACTGATCAAATGTCGTTATTGTTTGGTAATGGGTTAAGGGAGCAATTTTGTATGTTAAAGAGTTATGATGTATTGTACAGATAGTTGTTATAAGATATACTTTATGTGTACTGCAGTTAAAGAGGGTGTTATCTTTGTTGTAATAAACAGAGGAAAATCATGAGTTCTTGTGGATTTTCAAAGAGTACATGTATAATGTATTTATATGATATATTTATCCTTTCCTTTTGACCCTTATAGTGCTGAAACCAAATTCATGCTTATGCAAACAGGTTAGATCCAGGCCAGCCGCCAAGTAAATTGGCGGCTGGCCTGTGATCTAACCTGTTTGCTTCTCTGAGTATCTTTCCTCAACAAAATTAAGCAGATATTTAAGGTTTTGAAAAACAGACGATACACAAATCTAATTTTAGAAAATTACTGAGCATTCTACGGGTTAATGGCTGTAATTCTGCAAGGATTCAGTCTTCCCCTTTATGGTCATTTTCATTCTATAATGCATTGTGAAGCATGTTTTGATAATCAATTGATGGAGGAGTAGACACTGCTTCAAGCATCTAGTCCTTATGTTATTTATCAGCCTGCTGTGTCCTCCAAGGTTGGTCATGCAAATGACTAGGCAATTTGTTTCCAATAGAATTTAATTAAGTCAGGAGCTGCCTTTTCCCTTCATCATATATAGATTTTGTAGTTTAAACCCATTTACTATGTAGGGATTTGTATCTGGTCCAAGAGCAGATAAAAAACAGCATGAATAAGATTTGATTTTCTCTGTGATAGGAAGAAAGAATTACTATGAATACCATCAAAATAGGAATTCTTTCCCATACTGTATGCAAGACAGTATCGTTGCTTTTATTTCCAATGTTACAAAATAAAAATGCGACTTAAAAACATAATTTGGTTAAACTACTTTATTTATATTTCACTTGAAATTGTTGGATCAGAAAGAAACCATTGTATGTTATGTAATGACTAGGGTGGCAAATTCAATTGTCCATAATACTCAGCTGTCCAAAAGCCTTAGCAGACAAGTGAAACTAACTGTGAAACAAATTTACAGACAAGAAGGAAAAAAGAATTTGCATTTACAGACAAGTTAATCAAAATCAGATTTCGCCATCCCTGAGGTGTAATGTTAGGTTGACATGAACAATTTACCAATATGAAAATTTGTGACTTGTCCAAATTGAAAGGAACAGCAGATGACAAAAATTGCATGAAAAAAAAACGAAAACCATTTTGGATATGAACCTTTATGACAATGAACGAGCAATGAATTATTCTGTCACAGTGGTTTTTTTAATGTCCTACAAAATCAGTTCTTTTTGTGACACACAGCTTACAATGATTGTGTACAGTTCCTTTTGTGACACCCAGCTTACAATGATTGTGTAGGACCAAAAGCTTTATTGCCCATAATGGGTGAACCATGTCGGCTTGGAAACCACCTCTTGTGAATGTCCAAATCAACAGCTTCCATTATTTGAGCATGTGCAGAGTGGGGCCTTGCGATAAAAAGTTTTGTGCTCCAACCATTACCTTTTGGAAATCTTACCAATACAAGTACATATCTTTGTGTTTAAAAAATTTCATTCCCCGAAGTAGTCGTTATGCCAAAACACGTTGGAATCAAATAAGACGATTCATTGATTTATCACAATGCATTGCCTTTTTTTCCAAATTTATGTGTTTGGAAGAAGTTGAGCTTATCAAACAAGAAGAAATAATGTCTTTTATTAATGTTTGCAAACAGCAACAATTTGTTGTCTGCAGGTCTTAACCCCTTACTTCTTTATACCTCATCTTGCTGGAGAAGACTAAAGAAAAGATGGTGACTTTAAGATAAACTACCGATACTCCTGATAAGCAAGTAATCATGTTGTCACAATGATATTTCTAGTTGTAGAATCTTTTTAACCCAATATTTTAAGAAAATGTCATTTGCTCTTGATTTTGTCAACTGTTGTTTTCATTTTGAAACTTGCAAATTACCATATGGGTGGATGGTTAAAGGAGTTGATAGAATCTTTTGTTCAATGGAGTAATGTTATTTAACCCTTATAGTGCTGGAACCGACTTCATGCTTATGCAAACAGGTTAGATCAAGGCCAGCAACAAAGTGAATTGGCGGCTGGCTTGTGATCTAATCTGTTTGCTACTCTGAGTATCTTTCCTCAAGAAAAATAATCATATATATATTTAAGGATTAAGAAAGCAGATAACACAAAAATTTATTTTAAGAAAAGTTCCCAGCATTGTAAGGGTTAACATTCTCGCCAGAAGGAAGGATATGATTTGCAGCCATAGGTATAAAGATAAAGACGTATTACATGTAATTAGAATAGAGATTTCTTTTTTGTGTTGTTGTCTGCAAACAGGAAGATTTTGCTTCCTCAACCCCCAACTCCATAACACCTAATACAATGCAGATTTCTTTAAAAATCACTATGAAAAATGGATAAATGTCCCATAAAGAACGATCTTTTGACTAATAATCATTAAGGAAATGTTTGTTACTTTGAGTTCTGTTATTATAGATTCTCACTAGAGGAAAGGATTAGAGCTTTCGAAAGAAATGCGGACATAGTTATGATCATGTATTTATTAGAAAAAAGAATATGTCTTTATTTTACAAGAAAAGGTTAAATAAAAAAAGTAAGAAATTATAAGCATGTGTTTCTTCTCATTATTTGCATTTCGCAAGCACAATTTTATTCAATTTTTGCTTGACCCCTTATTCCAAAAAAGCTTAGTTTGAAGCATCTTCCGCAAAGGTCTTTAAAGACAAATAAGACTTAAAGTATATGGCCCCTACTTAGAATGTTGCATATCACAACACGGAATGGTAGCAAATTTATGATACTTTGTCATATTGAAGATCTTCACAAATGAAAAGGTTTAACCAAGAATTTTTTTCATTAGAACCTCAAAGCAAAAATTAACATTGAAGCCTTTGGGAAATTTAATCTTTCTGTCATGATTAAAAACCTGTTCGACTTTTTAGGAAAAACTCTCAGTAGAAAGATGTGTCATTTGATTCTGATTAAGATTTCAAAAATAACTTCAAATATTACCATATAATCAAAATCAATTTTATCTGTAGTCAGGGAAGACAGCTCATCCCAATATGATTGCTCATGATGAACTATTTATCCTTTAGTCACAATAATGGTTTCTACTAAAACCATAGGTGAGCTTAACCCTTATAGCGCTGGAACCGACTTATTGCTTAGGCAAACAGGTTAGATCCAGGGCAGCCGCCAAGTTAATTGGCAGCTGACCTGTGATCTAACCTGTTTGCTACTCTGAGTATCTTTCCTCCCCAAAATTAAGCAGATATTCAAGGTTTTTAAAGGCAGACGACACAGAAATCCATAATGATTCGGCTTTATAAGAGTTAAGTTTTCTTCTTCCAACTTCTAAATAAACTACCGTACAGTTTCCGTTCAGGGCAGCACTGGTTATCAGGGTAGCGTTGCAACCTGAAACTGCGTTGCTTCACATTTCTGTTATAAATGAAACTGCTCTCATCGACTAAGTTGTGCAGAGGCAGTATCAGCCTACTTTAAAAAAGGTTTCTGGTTCAAGTCCAGTGAAACTAATGCTCGCAGACCAAACTTCCAGGTGGCCTTTGTGGTTAATGTTCTTATCTTGAAATCTTAAACCATTATAGTTCTGGAAGCGACTTTATGCTTATGCACACAGGTTAGATCCGGGCCAGCTGCCAAATAAATTGGCTGCTGACCTGTGATCTAACCTGTTTGCTACTCTAATTATCTTTTCTCCAAGGTAATTAAACAGATATTTACGGTTTTGGAAAGCAGACGACACAAAAATCTATTTTCAGAAAAGAACCCATCATTCAAATGGGTAAGACCTTTTCCATGTTGGTTTTCACATGATATAGTCTCTTTACTGAATACCGAAGGTTCTCTTTCTCTTGCTCACTTTGACTTAGAAAAAAAGTGATATAAGGGTGAACAAACAGCTTACATCAACCATTTTTCCTTTTTTCACACTGGTTTCATATATTTTTAAAGAGAGCATTAAAACTAAGTCCTGGATTGGACTTCATGCTTATGCTAACAGGTTAGATCCAGGCCAACCGCCAAGTAAAATGGCAGCTGGCCTGTGATCTAACCTGTTTGCTACTCTGCGTTTCTTTCCTCATCAAAATTAAGCAGATATTAAGGTTTTGGAAAGTAATTGACACAAAAATCTTCTTTTAAAAATTTACCCAGCATTCCAAGGGTTAAAAATCATGATATGGAGAAAGAAATTAATAGTTTACTGTAACTATCCAAACACGACCTAGAACTTATTGACATCTGAATGAGTTGGCCTCATGAAATACCAATCTAATTGTAGTGTGATTTGAAGGCAGAAAGGGGTCATGTGATTTCAAGTTCAGTTTAGTATGCTAACCACAGGGCAACTGAGTTCCATAGGACAGAAATGAACCAGTGAAATATCTAAATAAAAAAGAAGGTAAAAGGTCTTAAAACAAAGGCATAAGATGGCAAATATACTGATGACATTCATATTTTAATTAAAATATGTACATTTATTAACAATAGACAATTTTGATTTACATTCATATAACAATCTTGTGAATTATCACCTTCTGGAAGACTTGTGTAATTTGAGAGTAGGTATCTACATGTACTCAATGCACTATACTCAGGCATGTCATAACATCGGGTCTGATCTAGGCATCTACAAAGTGACATCCTTTTGTACACACTAAAACTCCTGCCAATAACTATATTGTATATAATTCTTATAAGGCAACTGAGGCAGGTAGTATAAGGAACCTTCAGCACTAAGGAAATTGCTTGTGACAACCAATTTTCTTTATGCACAATGGTTTCTACAAGGAAATAGAGAATGGATGATTGGTGTCTTGGAATGGGAAAGTTTACAGGCAAGGCGTAGGAATAACATCCGGTGAGCCGAAGGCGAATCAGATAAAATTCTGAAGCTGAGTCCGATAAATTTCTCCTTTTCAAATACACCAATCATTAACCCATTCCCAAGCAATAACAACATTTGACCACTTTGTTGCAGACAACTCTGGGAATCATTGTGGGAAAAGAAGAAATTGCTAGTGACGAGCAATTTCTCCTTTTCCCACAATGTTTTGTCTCTTATCAGAAGATGTGATCACATTTTGAAATGTCATCTGCAAACTCTTTCAATTTGGGACAGTCGATAATTTGATGTATGGTAGAGGGTTAAAAGGTACTTAGCCCTAAGAAACTTGACAGTGGTGAATGAATAAAATGTGGAGTCTACAATTTACATTGAGATTCAAAGGTTGATACTGAACTTCCTATAACAGGCGTATTCCACTGCTATTTTCCTCCTCTTTCAATCCTTTGTTATGTTTACTCATTAGAATCGTCTTAGCCGCGGCCATTCTAATGAGTGCCCAAAACAAGATGGTTTAAACCCTTTTTGAAGTGTTGAATGCTCAACGATTCAAAGACGATTCTAATGAGAACTAAAAACCAAAATGGTTTAAACATTTTTTAAAGTATTGTGCGCTAAATCCTTCTTGCAAAGACTATTCAAATGAGTACCCAAAACAAGATGGTTTCAACAATTTTTATGGTATTGCATGCATAATTCTTCTGCAAAGGCGATTCTAATGAGAACTAAAAACCAAAAAGCTTTCTACATTTTTTAAACTTTTTTATGCACAATCCTTCTTGCAAAGATGATTCTAATGGGTACCCAAAACAAGATGGTTTCAACCTTTTTTACCATGCACAGTTCTTCTCGCAAAGACAATTCTAACAAGTATCCAAAACAAAAGGATCTACTATAATGTTCTTTGATGTTTCATTTGCACAACACTTCTAACAGAGTCTGTACTAATGAGTACCCCAACCATAGGATATACTGAGGGATCAATGCAAGACTATAGTAAGTGCTTCATAAACTATAGTATTGCATTGATCCCTCGATACCATGATGTGGGTTTTTCCCCTAAACATTGTGAACACAAAACTCTGATACATCATTTCCTATAGACCTGTCTATAGAATCCCTCCATTTAGTGGTAGGATAGCGGATAAATCAGCCCAAGGATCCAGAACTAGATGACGGGGCTCTCCTCGTGTAGTGCTTACCCGGTACATATCGCACGTTGTCAGGGCGGGCGGTTGTGAAGGAAGTAGGCCAGGATGTACTTGATCCTAAAATGGATATCGTGAATAGACATTAGGTTTGAAATTAACTTGCTTTCTTTATAACTATTTACATGATAAACGTGTAGCAGAAGATTTAAAGAAAACCACTGTGACAAAAGAAGAAACAATTGCTCTTGATAAGTAATTTCTGCACTTGTCACATCATTTGTATTCATCATCAAAAAGAAAAAAATGATTCTTATATATATTTTTTGTTGTGTAAAGTTGCTTTTAACATGAAACAGTCACAATGTTCAATATGAGAGAATGGCTAAACTCCTTATTACATAAAACAAAATACAAAAATGTATTGTTGTGTATGGTGAAGAAAATCTTTATAAACCAATGTGACAAAAACATACATTGCTCATGATGAACAGTTTATCCAATGGTTTCAATCAGAAAGTTCAATCACCTACTAGTTTTTTTTTAAGCTGAAATCAGTCCCAGAATTCGATACTTGAAGATATAGCCTAGCATTGGATGATAAATGCTTTCTGCAGAATCTAGTCATACTGCAGACCCCATGATAAACTGTTTTCATCAATCACTTTCTTTTGATCTTTAAACCCTTTACCAAACGCTAAATTTTCGACCGTCCCAAATTGAAAGAATACGCAGATGGCATTCCAAAATGTGATGAAATTGAAAAACAATCTTCTGATAGGGCAGAAAACATTGTGGGAAAAGGAGAAATTGCTCGTCATGAGCAATTTCTCCTTTTCCCACAATGTTTTCCAGAGTCTGTTGAACAAAGTGGTCAAATGTTGTTATTCTTTGGTAATGGGTTAAAACCCTATGTTTCCTGTACTCATTAGAATAACCTTTTAAAGAGGATGATTCTCATAAAGACCAACAATACGTGATAAACACTCTCCTTCTTGTATACTCCTAACCTCACCTGCAGCAGATGAATTCAAACAAATGCTTTTTCTGTTGGGGTTTTACATAGCTTCAAGAATTAAAGTTATATTGCAATGCTCAGAAATTGATGGAGGAAGACAACACCATTTACTGCCTTCAAACAGGGTAGAACCAAAAATAACTATACATCTATGATGTTATTAAGGTTAAAAAACAAAACAGCATAATGAAAATAAAAAAGTACCATGCAAAAGAAGTGGCGAAATGACGGATAATAATTTCAAAACATAGAGTAACATAATGACTGATCAAACTTATGGAAAAAATATCAACAAATCAGTATGGAAAGTGAGAACAAGAAAGACCTGATCTTTTAACAATGAAAATTAATGATCATCTTTGCGTATCTAAATGACTCGATCAGATCAAAATTGCTGAAAGGTTGGACTGGGGTTTTACACCCTTTACAACTGTATTCCATTTATAATGTTATTATATATATTTCATGCTATTTTTAAATTGTGTTGGCTGTTTATCATTTATATTTGGATACCTAGCATTTTAAGTTATGAAGGAAGTCCCCATTAAACTGCCCATAAAGGATAATCAAGTTGGGCAGAGCTATTGGCATTTTGTTAGTCTGTGATCAAGTTGGGCAGAATTATTGGCATTCTGTTAGTCTGTGACGATACTGCCTTACAAAAACCTTGAAAGCTAAAGGTGTAGGGATTTCAAACCATGCAGAGAGGGGCTTTGTATTTTAATTTCAATGCTCAAACAACTTTGCCAAGGAGTCCCCAATCTTGGACGTTGTCTTACATATTTTTCTTTCTTTTTAAACTTAGATATTTCACATTGATTGCGACAGAACCTTTAAGTTGATCAAATTCACTCACAATGACTGCTTCTTGGTTACATGACCAGTGCTGAAGCTGATTTGTTGTTGTTGTTTTTTGGGGGTTTTTTAATATGGGTTTTACATCACATCAACATTATTTCAGTTATGTAGCGATGCCCGACTCTTAATGACGGAGGAAGACCCCGTACTCAACTGCCCACAAGGGCTGGTCAAGGTGGGAAGAACCATCGGCATTCCGTAAGTCAGTCGGGAGACTGCCTCTCATGAAAATCCATATCCCTCTCAGGATTTGAACCCAAGCGGAGATGGGCCATGTGATTTCAAGTTCTGTACTCTAACCACTAGGCCATGGAGGCCCCTTTGTTGGTTAGATCTGGCATTTTCCCCTAGCCATCAACAGGGATCGAACCTGTAACCCTCAGTACGAGATGTGAATGCTGATCAACCATGGCCCTATGAATTCTATCTTAGTACAGGCATTCAGGAGCCAATGCAACAAAAGTGGAAAGTGCTCATAACAAGAAATTCATGCCCCTGTAAAAGCAGTTTCCATCCAATATCCAATGGAAAATATTTTCCAACACTTAATAATCATTGCATGATGTTGCCAATCCTTCTCACCATTGACAAACGTATTAGAAATTCCGGTAGACAAGAACATCACTAAAGATAGCCTATGAGAAAAGCAATTCTGCTTTGTTGATAATAGATGTACATAACACAGATGTTTTCACCAAAAGAAGTGTACAAAAGTTTCACCAAATTAAGTGTAAAAAAATAGAATATCATTGTTTATACCGGTACCCCACACCAAACCACTCAATAAGGTCAAGTGTATTGATTTATGGAAAGGATTTTATGGAGGTTCAAACTCAACTTATAATCACCCTTTCAATCTCTACATCAAATGCATTTGGAATTTGTTTATATTAAGGTAAAAAGCATTCAATCCTGGGACTTGAAAACCCATCAAGACTTTTGGAAGGCAAAAATACACAATATTTGGCACAGTGGTTAAGATACAACATGTTGTGAAAAACTATTCACATACAAATATCCTCGAATGTCTCTTTATCAACCTCTCTGAGGATCAGGATGAATTATCTAATATTCAGTTTTGTAACAAGTAAACAGTCAAAAGACTCCAACATTGAACTCATTCTATCATTCCAAATTATTCAAGTTCACCATATATGAACAGAGATTGAGTATATGTATATATGTGTCTAGAAGTTCCCAGGTTCCACCATAGCTAGGTCAGACTATAAAAAAGACAGGGTATTGATAACATTGGCTTCTCTTCACGCCTTTTTGTGAACTGGAATTACTAAAATACTGATATAGTCTTCAAACAAGGGTAGAAGTGCTATAAATCAGAGATAGACTATAACTGGAAAATTGTTGAAAAAATCATATGACATCAAACACAAAACAATCTTCCGCCATTTAGTAAGAAATAATATTCATAAAAGGAGAAACAGATGCAGAAATATTGACTACATTTGTATAAACTGAGAAATGGGCTTTTAACCAAATCGAAATAAATCTGGTTCAAAAAACGAAGAAATCATATATGATAATATTTCCAAGGTCTGCTATGAATATATTAGCAGTTAACAAAACAAACAACTATACTAAAATTAGGTAAAATAAAGTACTTAAACTGAGAAAGCAACTGTCAATGAGTAAAGTTTCTTTCACAAAGAATGAAGTAATCAAAGGATGAAAATTCTAGCCCATTTGCCTTTAAAACCCTTTCCTATTCAAAAGTAACTCATAACACTAAAATGAAAACATTTCCTCCCTATAGAAATTTGACAATCTAAAATTCTAAGTTACAGAAGACGACAAAGAATAATACAACGGAAGAACACTTTCTTTATGATTAGGGAAAGAGTTAAGTTATCAAAATTCTTTACAATAGCAATGTTTGTTTTTTTTTAAATTGTATGTATTCTTGTTTGATTCAGTATATGAATTACTCATGAGAAAATTGTTAACTCTTCCACTAACAAAAGTTTCCATACATAATCTGTTCCAAGCAACATGATATCAGAAGTATATGGTTCCATTGCTAGGCATTTTGAGCTTGAATAGACTTTACCCAACGAATCCTTTATACAGAAGTATATGGTTCCATTGCTAGGCATTTTGAGCTTGATTAGACTTTACCCAACACATCCTTTATACAGAAGTCAATCTTATTCTTCATTTCAAAAACTATTAGAAATTATAGTTGAAAGCTTGAAAAACAATAAGGACAAGTCAAGAGAAAACTTGGATTCAGCAATGCGTCTTTTTGTCACATTTTCTTTTTCTATTTAAAAAATCATAGGCCTTTACGGTAGGACATTTTATCATACTTTTATAATTGCCATCTACAGTAAACTTCTATTTATAACACATACAATATCCATTATGAAGTAATAGCTTAAGGTTGCCTTCCTCAGTTTTAGTACAATTAACAAGGGTTCCAAACCAACTAGATAAAATTAGAACAGTTGTCAAGTAACTTTATGTACATTACCTGATACCACATTAACATTCCCTAACCCTCTATATTCACTGAAACAGCATATAACAAACAGTTCATCATCATGAGGAATATATTTATCAGTTTGGAAGTCTTTAAGGTAGAATACCCATAATCTGCCATTTTGAATCTCATTTTTTTGTCGGAACACTTCGGTTGTTCTCTGTATACATCAGCTGCAGTTGGAAGTATTTGTTAATTGCAAAAAGTTCCACTGAAAACCGATGTATACTAAGAACTACCGAAGTCATCCAACAAAGGAATGAGTTTTAAAATGGCAGTTTATGGGTATTCTACCTTAACTAGGCCAAGCAACCCAGTGGTTTTGTCTGACTACCTCATGTTGGAATTTGATTCTAGTTTTTATTGAAAGCAACAGCAGATGGAAAAAAATAGCATGAACAATTACAGATATTGGGATGAAACCATTGTGACAAAAGGATAAATTGCTCATAAACTTTCCACCAGCAGATGCAATAAATTGAGGTATCAAGGACTAGGGACTAACTTATTTCTTTAAATGGAATTTCGTGACAACATAAAATCACTAACAACAGTACAAATCAATGAGAACAAAAGAAAAATTGCACATGAAGCATTTTCCTGTTTTATTTGACAGTTTTTCTGTAGTCTTTCATGGAAGAAATGGCCTGAGGATATAAGGATTGTAGGTTACATTCCTGTGCAACATACAGTGCCACATGTTTGTGAAGCACTTGCTAAAGTATTGCATTGAAACCTCCACATGGAGATTAAAAACTTACTCATTGTATTGGAAGCATTATCAGTTTAGTTTGGAGAAAGTTAAAGTGAAAAATAAAATTTCCCTTCAATTTCATCACCTCATGGTTTTGCTTCTTTGTATACACAAGGTCTGATGCCACATCAACAAATGTTTAATTATGTAACAGCTTTCCTCGATTCACCAGTACTAAGCTAAAGCTCTGATGTGTCTTGCCAAAGGACACTGGTATGAAACAAGAAGACACAATCTAAGTCCGACATCTTAACTCCTTAGACACCCAAGTCCCACTTTCTTGTGGAACTTTTTCTCTAATGTATCAAGACTAGGGATGGGAATGAATACTCAAATATTCGAAATTCACAATTATATAAATAATTCAAACATTCACAAAGGATAAGAACACCATTATTCAGACATGCAAGGTATTTGGACATCAAAACTAGTTGTTAAATTGACTACAGTGGACCCGCGATAATCCGAACGTCGTTTATCCGGAATATTCACCATCTGAACAGAATTTTGAGGGAACGGATCTTACCTTCATCAATTTAACTGTTTAATGCGGAAAATCCGCGTTCCGGAACCGGACAAAAATATTCGGGAACCAACAGTCACTTTTCATAGTATATGCGTATGGCTAGTCCGGAAACCAGTAAAATCGTTTATTTTGCGGTTACAGTTGCGAATGAAGGGATCTGTCTTCTGTTGTAAACGGCATTCACACGTTTTGCAAACTGTCACGTATGCTTGACCATAACATGTCACCTAGTGTAGTGTACTGGAAGGTGTTGATTGTTTGTTAATCGGTCATTCTGTCAGTTGATTGGTCTTACATCATTGTAATTACGGTCGCATGTCGATAGTTGAGTTTGTAAAAGTTGTTGATTGGCTGATTGGCTGCTTAGACAGCGATCGGGAGACAATGTCTGGCAATCATTTTCAATTATTACTCAATCGATATGCTCCTTTTCCCTATAAATAAACTCTCGACAATCCCTACCTATCTCATTTCTCGATATTGAAATAAGAAGATACAACTTGAAGATGTCTACACCCACAGCCAAACGAAGGCAGTTCTTTTCAGAGCTATCTTAAGGAATTTTAACTTCTCGAAAGACATTGCTTCAAATTGTCATTTTTTTTAAAAATCCGTTTTGACCAAATAAACACTTCCTTAACACACTTTATATTTCCCTTCAAAAAAAAAAAATAATTGTGTATTTCTTACTTCATAGTAATGATCATGATACACCGACACCGTGTAAAGGTAAACATTTTTCTAGTTTTCGATGAAACTCGCATATTCTTTATTCCGGAAAATTCGTTAATACGAACATTTCTCCTGGGAACGAAAGTGTTCGGATAAACGAGGGTCCACTGTATTCCAATAGTAGTTACTGAATATTCGAATAGTGATTTCACTTTTTGTTCCCATCCCATTTTTCCATACAGGGTTATGGGTAGGTTAGTAAAGTACCTGAGTCTGAGCTGCGGGGAGATTGTTCTTCCATGGCTCTCTCTGCAGCAAGGGCCTCAAGTTTCTCTGTGTAAAACCCATTAAAATCTAGCCTGTAATAGATTATTCAAATAGTAACATATAATTTCTTGGCTTTCAATGAATTTATTAGCTAAAAGTAAATTATATCAATGGTAGAAATATTTTAACCGTAATAACCTGAAGATTTTCTGTGTAATTTCCAGTGGTATGGAAGTACAAAATGTGCATTAATCAAGCCATTTATTAAAAACTTTCAAATTAATTATCTAAATGTAAAAAAACCAAAGAAATAGATCAAAATTTAATGTTTACATGCTTTTTATGATCTCATATTCTTATGGCTGAAATTGGCAGGAAACTTACCAAAAAGCAAGTTAATAGATAGAAACTAGTGAATTTCTCAATAAATCAGTAGGGGCAAAATAAGATTCAAGGAAAATCTGCTTTTA
Source organism: Cerastoderma edule (assembly GCA_947846245.1). Taxonomy (NCBI): domain Eukaryota; kingdom Metazoa; phylum Mollusca; class Bivalvia; order Cardiida; family Cardiidae; genus Cerastoderma; species Cerastoderma edule. The sequence continues at coordinate 30,741,716 of OX401407.1, read as the reverse complement.
AAGTAGCATTGATATAATAGAGTTTGATAATTAACAAAACTGAAATTGAAAGCTTTCCAACACTGTTAAGGCTATAAGGCAATGTTGAAAGAACTCAATGTCTTACAATGAATGAAAGGAGTTTAAAGGTGCATCAACAATAAAGTTCATTTAGGGGGATCAAGCTCTTTACCTTTTACCAAACACCAAATTTTTGACTGTCCCAAATTTAAAGATAGCACTTCAAAATGTAATGAAATTAAAAAACGATCTCCTGATAGGGCAGAAAACATTGTGGGAAAAGGAGAAATTGCTCGCTAAGAGCATTTTTTCTTTTTCGCACCATTTTTTCCAGAGTCGTCTGCAACAAACTGATCAAATGTCGTAATTGTTTGGTAATGAGTAAATCCCTATAGTTACCTGTGTAGAATGTTTAGAAGCTTGACCTCTACATCACTCGTTGAAAACTCCATAATCTTCTCCAATAGCTCCAGCAACAAACGAGAGAAATTGGAATCAAAGTTGGCAATTGTTCGCTCGAAATTCTCATTCTTCAACAGTTGACCTACATGTTCCGAGACCACCTGGTTATAAAAATAAGGTGATAAATCATATATTAAAGTATCAAATTATAATAGAAACTATCAAATTATAAAAGAAACTATCAAATAACATGAAAAAATTAAGAGATTGTTCATGTATGAATTGAAATCCCCGCATCAAAGTTTTTATCTCTGCATAGCCATTGTGTACTGTTAGGCTTAGTTCTAGGACACACATATCAGGTAGTGGGTATTCTGAAAAATGGCTGTTTGTCTTGCAAATGGCTTTTAGGTAATTATAACATAAAAAGTTAAACTATAACATCTTGTAACATGGATTGATTACACTTTCAAAACTTTTGCAGTTAAGGTAGAATACCTAAATCCATGATTTTGAAACGCTTTCTTTCAGCAGATCATTTCGGTCATTCTTAGTATACATCGGTCGGTGAAGGAAATATTCCCTTTACGCCAAATAGATCCAGCCATGGCTGAAGTATACCGAGAACAACCAAAGTAATGTGACAAAAGAATAAGTTTCAAAATGGCGGATTATGGGTATTCTACCTTAAAACATATCATTGCAGGTGAGAGTATGTCTATTGAACCTTCTAAGTCATAGCAGAGAACTCGAAATACTAGATAGTCTCTTTAGCTCCATTGGTATTATAGCCGACTTGAAAGTTCACTCACAAAACTTTTACACATAAAGCATCCTTTTGCAGATGAGTGATTCCAAACACCACCCCTTCCAATTTTGCTGGCCAGGTATTAAAGAACATAACAAAAGCTGTTAAATCATTTCCTTCCTAAGGGCAGTTTATATCGAGTTTTCTGCAATAGGTATGACAAAACCAGTATATAGGGCAACAGGGTTTACATAAATGATTACACATATTAGAAAGTCTTCATCCATTTAGTTGCTATCCTTTGCTTTCCTGACATAAACATGATTCCCCTAAATTGTTGGTTCAGTGCAATACTATAGTAAGTGCTTCATGTTTGTGAAGCACTTACTATAGTCTTGCACTGAACCATCGAAATAAGAGAGACAGGAGGTGCTTGTTTAGTTTACCTTAGATTTTACTTTGTTTTTCTCTTTATGTCTCCAGTCCATGGTCTGAGCCTTGGCATCGGCTTCATTCATCTGTAGCTCCGTACTTTTACTCAGACGCTGAAGGATAATGATACAGTGATGATATAGTGGGTCTCACACACTGACAGAATATATTTACCAGTAAATTTCAATTTTCTAATGTTTTGATAAATCAACCAATGTAGTAGTACCTATCATGAAAGGCCATGTGATGAGGAGAATTTGTCAATGATATAAAAACGGTCACAGACATGATATATATCATTGTTTATTGATTGACTATGAAATATATTGTGTTAATTTATAATACACAGAATCATGTTGAAATTAATATATATTTCAATGATGTCTGCAGCAAATCATCAGGGCCTCTGCTGTTGATAGCTAATGTTGCCAATTGCAACCCATAATAATAGCCAGTTACATCAGTAATGAAGATGATTTTCCAATTTTATCACATTTTGAATTATCGTTTGCAAACTCTTTCAATTTTGGACACTCGAAAATTTGGGGTTTGCTAAAGGACTAAAGCATTATAATGAAAAATAGCTGTTTCTACTCAACTAAACTGGCTCAAATTTTGGCTCTATTTTCTCAAATTTGGCTCCAAAAAATCCAATTTGCAAAAGTGGTTGCAACAAGAAAAGAAAACCAGGGGAGGCCCTGATCATGAAGGGTTAAAGTGACAAGCACTTGCCAACTTTATGCAACTTGAAAATGGACCTACATACTAATTTAAACTTCCCTATCTTGACAATTCTGCAGCTGACCACATGAAAAATGAGTATAAAGTGATATATCCATAAATTATATTTTTTTTTCTTTTTTTTTTTTTATATGGGTTTTACATCACATCAACATTATTTCAGTTATGTAGCGATGCCCGACTCTTAATGATGGAGGAAGACCCCATACTCAACTGCCCATAGGGGCTGGTTAAGGTGGGTAGAACCATCGGCATTCCGTAAGTCAGTCGGGAGACTGCCTCTCATGAAAATCCATATCCCTCTCAGGATTTGAACCCACGCGGAGAGGGGCCATGTGATTTCAAGTTCTGTACTCTTACCACTAGGCCACGAAGGCCCCCATAAATTATATAAATCCATGGCTAAAAAGGCACAAGCAAAAGGATGCTAAACATTTACAATATTTGGGGGGAAAATCATATTTAAACTTCTGTTACTATAAATGAAATAGTTATGCCTGATATGTGGTCCACAAAAGTTTGAACAATAAAAGCAAAATGCCTTGTTACTTTTAACAAAAAAATAAATTTTTAACAAAAAAATAAATCAAACTAAATCAGAATTGAAACAATTCTTAAAAACAAGAATAAATGACGGAATAGGCTTATTTTCTGTCACTGACCTGTATGAAGTTTGAAAACGTTACACAGACCATCATTAATTTGTGTACAATCCTCAACAACTGTGGATTTGTGAGCATACAGTCATTGAGACAGTTGTTGAGAAAATCTGTATGGTAGTGAAGGACGTCATCAACATTTGAGACCTGAGAAAATACAAATAAACAGCACACTATCAAAGAGCTTTAAGATACAAAAAGTCACATTAGAGCTTTACCATTCAATCCTGCCACAATTTCAATATTCATCTAGATTTTCAATTAAGAAAGATAAAGTAAGTACAATATTCATCCTTTCCTGCATTATTTCATTTTCTTTGCATGGTTTAACCCTTAGAATGCTGATTTTTTTTTTAAAAAAGGATTTTTGTGTCGTCAACTTTCCAAAACCTTAAATATCTGTATAATTTTGATGAGGAAAGATACTCATGAAGCAAACAGGTTAGATCACAGGCCAGCCATCAATTTACTTGGTGGCTGGCCTGAATCTAACCTGTTTGCATAAGCATGATGTCAGTTTGCGCACTTTCAGGTTTAATGCACTGTCAACCATTTTTCGGTTATCTTACAGGTTTCCTGGGATTTGCTGATACTAGGCTAGGACTCTGAAAGTCTTGCCAAAGGACACTAAGTCTTGCACAAAATAATGGTGCTTGTAAGGATCGAAATGGGCCACGTCACGCGAAAAGGGGCACTCGGACATAGCAAACAGTGTAGCCCCAGACCAGCCGCCACGTCACTGACGTGGCAGCTGGTCTGGGGCTACACTGTTTGCCATCTTAGAGGACATCCAGTTATACCTTTAAATAAATACAAATGATAACTTTCGTGACCAGATGCTGGAATAATAGCGCTAAGATAGAGCTGAGTCAGCGCTTTCTTTATATGTCCGAGTGCCCCTTTTCGCGTGACGCGGCCCAAATCTGTTAACCACTGGGCCAAACAGGGCCACTCCTTCATAAAATCAAAGTAACACAATTCAAGGTTTCAACACAATACTATAGTCAGACTGAAAATTTATAGTCCTTCAATTTTGTGAAAGACTTGATATAGCCTTACATTGAAATCTCTAACTGCAGTTCAATAAGTGTGACATACATTATCCATGTTTGTGTTAAAGATGTGCCAGTTTGGTTCCACCACCTCAAACATCATGTAATACTCAAAGTTCTGTACAAAGTTGAGCATTCTCTGGCGTAGGGCAAAAGCGGCCGAGTACCATCTCGCAGACTGTAGGGAGTACATCTTGGCTGACTTGTTCCCGATCCATACACTGAAACAAAATAGGACCTTTAGGTTATCTACAAATTTAGACAAATTCCTATCAAAATAACTTTATACCACATTCAACTTTACACACACACAAAATAAAAGCATAATTGAAAAACAAAGATGGAACCATTTAGGATTATATGATATATCATATTAAAACAAAGCAGATACCAAGATGAATGAAATGTCAACTCTTATGACCAACTCCATCACATATAAATTTGTGATTGGTACAATTTGTAAGCAACCACTAACAATAGAAATATAGCAAGACAAAAACTTACAAGTTCTCTATGATCATGAGTAGAAACCATTGTGACAAAGGGATAAATTGCTCATCACAAGCTTTTTATCCATTATTATGATGGTTTTATAATTATTTTGCAGTACAAGTGTCAAATTGAAATATGATTGAGTACTGGGTCAACCTAAATAGTGGGTACCGGTACCCTGATTACAAGCTGGTACATGTAACAGGTTCTTAGGGTACCAGCAAACAACTTTGCTACCATCCCTAGCTTTAATTGGAAAGATTACATATTTCATGATAATGAAAAATAAGATCCGAAAACAATTGTTATGCACAACAATCAACTGGTTTTTTTTTAAAGCATTGGTCAAATGTGTTAAGTATTGAAATTGAAACTTAATATATAAATCAAAAATACTTGAAACAGAAATGTGGTAAAAAAATGAATAAAAAAGGTAACTACAAGCATGACAAAACAAAATTACAAAGCACAATTTTAAAAGACTTCATCTTTGTTTTCTCATCTGGTTAAATATTGAAAAGAACTTAGGTTTAGGAAGAGAAAGACCATGTAAGAAGTTGTAAAAGAAATTGGAATAGGGGGCTTAAAAGGTAGCTAGACATTTAATTACATAGAGAAAATAGTTTTTCAAAGTACATAAAGACATGGTGAGCAAGTTCTTCCTTTAAGTCACAATGTTCAATAAATCATTAGTAGTTTTCAAAAGTCTTTCGATTATGAGTTGTCTTCAATTCACCTATCTATGCTACTTGTACTTCCTGATTCAAGATACATAAAGTCAACATAATGGACCTCCTCCAAAATAATAGATACATACCAAAAAGAGTCTTATTTGAAAACTGATTTTTGAAACTAAAACTTTCCCTGACACATATAATGTCATAGAGCTTAATAGGAAATATTTGAAAAAAAGGTAACAAAAGAAGTTTGATTAATCAAGGGAGATGTTGATTATTTTGATAACTTTCCCTTTTGCCACAATGGGATACTTTGATTTCAAATGAAGATGCTTTTAAATAAGCAGTTTTATGAGTTAAAGCGCTAAGTCATAAATCCTAATAAGATGTCGAGGTAAATGTGTATCCCTTCGCAGCAGACTATCTATAGAAAGATGAAAAAATCATAAAACATTGCAATTATCTATTGTTTGTTGATTAGGCAGAAAAATGACACTTTTTAACAATCAATTTTGAACATGATAATTATCACAAAAACTATTACATTTACAAAGAGAAATGTACTAATACAAAGTAATTAACATTCATAACAAACTTCCAACTTATTAAAACGACCCCTTCCAAAGATAAAACATGTAATAACCTTTTGGTGCAGAGCCTTATTATTACTCAATCAGCAGTGTTTTACTTGAAAATCAGGTCCTTTCTATAGACCTTGCCTCAGCAAAGAATCCCTTAAGTGTTAAAATGAAGATAGTCTGACAAAAGTTATTCAGTTCTCACCACAAACATTTTTTTTGTAAGTATGAAAGTTTTCAGTGATTTTGAAACGTTTTGTTCAGTTATCACTTCTGTTAAACATATGTCAAGAGAATGATACTTAACACTATACTGTATTTTATGATATGACTGATAATATATTATATGATTGAAAACTGAAAAATCATGTCAAACTTGATGGAAATCTTCAGAGCCTTTCAGCAGAATGTTCTTTTTATTTGATAGGTAAACAAAATAAAGTATATGAAAAAAACAAGAAAAAGTAAAGAAAAACATTAAATTGCATATTTACTAACTAATGCTACCTTAAATTTCAGTTGTTAACTTGGAATTAGAGGAGTGGCAAACAATTTATATTAGCCCTATTCCTTATACAAGCCAATACAACAGGGGTCCGCATCATCAAATGTTTTAAGGGCACCTAGCTAAAAACAATCAAATCATGATCGTTTTTTGCAATGACAATTGTTTGATGAAATGCACATAGGTTCCATAGTAAGTGCAATTTTAATCACTCTTAGCTAAGTGCACTTAAGACATTTAATGAAATAGACCCCAGGTCTGAAGTGGATGACATTCAACAACATTGTGAAAATATGAAAATTCTCATATTGCATAAATGACATTGATGATCCATCGTCACTTGTACAATTTTCATGAATAATTCTGGTCTTCATGATGGCTAATAGTCATATTGTTTGCCATTACATCACTGGCCTAGAGAAAGGGCTAATAATAGAAACAAGAATTGTTATCTCTGGTTAAAGACATCCCCTTTTTAATCAACCTGCTCCCTCACATAGGAATTTGTGAGTGATCCAAACCATTCATATACCAGACAGAAGACGAAATGTTTGACAAATGACAATTTTCTTTATGATAAAGAGAACAAGCCAGTGTGAAAATGAGGAGAAATACGCGCAATGAGCAATTCCTCCAACATCAAAGGTCTCTTCATTCATCTGTCAATTCACTGACTTCAGTATAGTTGGCAAATACCCGGTAACATAAATACATGAAGCTATAGGCGAAAATGTCTAGCCAATCTGAAAGAATTACATCAAAGAAGCAACCAATATTTTGAAAGTGACATTTTCTTTGATTTTTGGTACCAACTATTGTGAAATGAATGTTGTTTTAAAGGGTATTGACTGCTAAGGTCATTTAGCAGGTATAAACCATCATAATATGGAAAAAATTACTCACAATAAGGTATTTTTCCTTTTTACATCATAGTTTTTACATTTGCCTGCTTTAGGAAAGTTATGTTTAACCCTTTACCAAACACCAAATTTTCGAATGTCCCTAATTGGAAGAGTTTACAGACGACTTTTCAAAATGCGATAAAATTGGACAATCATCTTCTGATAGAGTAGAAAACATTACGGGAAAAGGAGAAATCGCTCGTCACATGCAATTTCTCCTTTTTCCCACAGTGTTTTCCAAAGTCCTCTGCAATTAAGTGGTTAAATGACATTATTGTTTGGTAATGGGTTAAACAATGTTATGGGTTAAATAAAAGTACAACGGAGAAGTAGTCCCCTGTATACCTCTTCAATTGAAATGATCCCTGATTGCAAGGAGAGTTTAACCCATTACCAAACAATAACGACAGTTGACCAGTTTGTTGCAGACGACTCTGGAAAACATTGTGGGAAAAGGAGAAATTGCTCTTAACGAGCAATTTCTCCTTTTCCCACAACGTTTTCTACCCTATCAGAAGATAATCCTTTTAATTCATCACAATTTGGAATATTGTCTGCAAACTCTTTCACTTTGGGATAGTCGAAAATTCGGCCTTAAAGGGTTAAACAAAAAAGCGTAGACTTTTCTCCCAGAAATCTTTTTGCAATTAGTATCATATTAAGTTGACACTCAGTGAGTACCAGTACATCTCCTTAAATATCAGGATCAAGTCAATGTCGTAAAGTAGCCTTAAATAACAGACAACTGGAATATTATTAAGTAAACAGAGACTTTCTTTTGAAGTAAGTTCATGGTCAAGTGTTAAAAATGGCCTTCTTATAAATATCTAAGCCTTCATTACATTTCAAATGAATGGTGTAAAGAATTCTTAAAAATATTTTATAATAGTAGAAACTTATCATTTTGATTGCAAATTATTTCTGATGATAAAATTAAAGTTGTTTCAAAAAAGGTTATCATCTTTATTTAAAAGACTAGGATTTCACATAATTGTTTTGAGGTTGTCTTCAGCCAACTTAATGGAGTGAAAAAAATATAAGAATATTGTTACAAAGGATTATTCTCTGCATTATTTGTTCATTTTGATCTTCACAGATCAGACAAATATTGATAACTTCACATTTGAACTTGCCACATGGTAAATGTTTTCTAAATAGAGTATATATTGATTGAATTGGAGATTTGAATAAAATTTCAGATACATCATAAAGACACACTTTCTTGACTGGTAGAGCATCAGGTTATTCCAATATCTTCACTGCTTTTCCACATGAACATCATGTCCATAGGTAAGAGAATAAATCATGATACTATGATTTTGTTAACTCCATAACACATGTACGGTACCTCATTTTACCCAATTGGCTGCAGAAAACTTTTTGACAAAAAGCACAATTGCTCAAAATGAGCAATTCACCATTTTGCCACAACATTTTCAGTCATATATCATAAAGGAAATGTATTTTGTTCATCATTTTTGTTTTTGTCTGATGTTATTTGGACACAAATTCCCATTTAGGTGAATAGGTTAAAAATCAGCAATATTCACTAAGCCCAATACACAACATAAGATTCCTTGAATTCCACATCTGACTTACTACTGACAAGAGTTATTAGAGCTCAGCACTGTTTAGATTAATAGACTTATCTCAACCGCAATTATACATCATTTATTGATCAATAACTTGAAAAGTATTCAATAATGATATGAATTGGATGATGTTGCAAATAAATAAACTTTATAGATCTACTTCAAAAAGTTTACAGTGGTGTTACAATTTGAGTTAAGTTTTAGGCTGATAGTTTAAATCTAGCAGTGAAATGACAAGTTTATCTGCATACATGTATCATCAGTGTACACAACCTAGTCTTTATATTCCATTCTTATACAATCATTCTCATTGTGATTTTTTCCCCCAATTCTGTTAAATCGTGTCACCAACAGTTACTGTGCATGAGAAAAGCAACACACGCGAAAAAATAATTTGCTCCATTCCTTTTAATGTTTCTTATACAAAATGAATAATAATTTGGTTCAACTAACAATCTTTTTTTGCTCTGAAAAATTTAAACAGTAGTTTGGTTAACTTACAGACGGACCATATAATTTAAGGAATAAAATATTCAAATGACATTTGATTCAATTGAATCTATCATATCAGTTTGTCATTCTTTTTTTTTTTTCAATGTATTCTCAGTTCTGAGACTACATAATGAAATACCCCATAGAACCTCATGTTGACGCATCTGATGCAAAGGTCTTAAGAAACAACTAAACAAATGGATAAATTGCTCCCGATGAGCAATTCATCCTTTAGTCACAAAAGTTTCTATCACATATTGTATAAGGCTTATTTTCCTTATGGTGTTTTCTTACATCTGCATATCATTTCGATTTAAACTAGTCCCAATATCTTAAATGGAAAGGATTAGAAATTATCAAAGCTTTCAAACGGAAATTTTAACTCAATTTCTTTGAATAATACTTTAATAGAACAGAACGGCATAAATTGAATCAATTATTTTTTTCTCTTATGATTTCGAAGATCTTGTGTTCTATCGTGTATAGTTATGTGGGTTCAGAGTAAGAGGTGTGCATCAAATGATTTCTGAATGGTCTTTTTTCCCTTTAGACAAGTGTAAACCTAGAAATAGCATTTCACATCTTTGAAAAGAGTATTCTTTTAGACAGTACAAAAAATAGACCATTCCTTTCTTGGTGTAGAAGGTACACCAAATTCTGATATGATAGTGTTTTACCAAACAGCTAATAATTTGCAAAACCAATATTGCCCAGTTGCACATCATTGGAATCATCTCTCTGAGACAATTCCAATGATGTGTTACACAACAATATTGTACATCTGTATAAGACGGTTTCAATGAACATTGGTTTTGACTTACTCAAATGATTTATTTTAGCCCTTAACCAAACGCCAAATTTTCGACCATCACAAATTATAAGAGTTTGCAGACAACACTTCAAAATGTGATGAAATTGGAAAATGATCTTCAGATAGGGCAGAAAACATTGTGGGAAAAGAAGAAATTGCTCATCACTAGCAATTTCTCCTTTTTCCCACACTGTTTTAAAGAGTAGTCTGCAACAAAGTGGTTAAATGCCGTTATTGTTTGGTAATGGGGAAGACGGTTTCAATGAACATTGGTTTTGACTTACTCAAATAATTTCTTTTAAAGTCCTTCAGTAAAGCACTACTCTGAGGTATCTACGACAAGTAAAACATTTGTATTTTGTATGATTTGTATAACAATACCCTTTCATAACAAATAACAACTCAACCATGAACTCACTGCCTAGCCCTTCATTATATCTAACCATCTACCAAACATTTCCTGCAGAACACATTTATACGGCAGAGGAAGATTGATAACATTGTAGGAAAACAAGCTATTGATGATAAATGTATTTTTTCAGTTTTTCCAAACATTTTGTTCTATCCTACAAGTGGAATATCTTCTAAAATCAAAATAATTCCAGTCAAACCAGTTGACTGAACCCCATTCAATTGTTTGTCAAAGGTTTTTTCAAAATAGGATTCACAAACAGAAATTCCCACCGCAGTATGTTTGTAAGAGGTTTGTTTAACTGTTAATTGGTTAAACCATCATGAACATGTATTCATCTGGGTAAGGTTTATACATGTACTTAACATCTTATGCTAAAAATTTGCTCAATTTCAAAACAAAATTCTCTCTTATTTCAATATTGAGATGAGCAATATTGCGCTGAAACACATCATTGAAATCATCTCTTTGAGACGCTGCCAATGATGTGTCAGTTGACAATATTGCCTTTTATTTAAGGTACTATTATTGTTGATCAGTTTTGACTTATAGTTTCCTTAAGTCATTTAGTAAAACAGTACCCCCGGGGTTTGTCGACTGGTCAGTTGGCTTATGCTGATGCTCTAAATCTAGCAAATTTCTGTTTTTTTTGGGGAGGTTGATCATTACATTGTTGTTTGGTAGATGTTTAGCCCAGCACCTCTTACCTTTTAGCCACTTCCTGCATCCTAGTTATACAATACATAGCTTTACTATCAATCAATACAATCTTTTTTTATACCGCCATGTCAACTATTTTTCTGTTATATTACAGCTTTCCTGGGATTTACCAGTACTTAGCCAGGTCTCTTAAGTGTCTTGCCAAGGGACACTCCCACAAAGCCAGTGGTACCAGTGTGGCTTGAACCAAGGACCTCATTATACAAGTTCATCACCAAAGACACTGGGCCACACAGGATCGCTAAATAAACCATTAGCTCAGCTACATGTACTTTTAGTTTCATAGCAAATTGTAGCAATATCTTCACAACAGTGAAAGATTACCTATTCTATTGCACCTTAAATTGAATTTTATGTATCCATAACATGATTTCATCATTATCACATTGTGACTATTTTGAAAAACATTGTAACAAACAAATTCCTTATGACGAGTTCTTTTCTGTTGCAAAAGCTTTCAATTTTTGGAGGAAACTTAATTGTACTTTATTACTACAAAATGTATTCATTGTGTCTTGCCAAAGGACACACCCATAAAACCAGCAGCTATGTTGGGGAAAGAACCCAGGACCCAAGATAAGTTCACAACTTTAACAACTAGGCCATACTGGACCCTTGTTTTATTGAAGTGATTCATTAAGGGCAAAGACAATGTTTACAAGTGAGAAATTCAGATCATAACATCCCAGATTTCTTTTTTTCCTCCAAAATGTCAATTATCACACCTGGTAGTTCACAACATAGACAAATAAAAAGCTAATCTAATGCAACACAAATTTAAACTAAAAGCTGTGGCAGAGGTAAAATTCTGCATTTGTTCACTCGAAATCTATTAAAGTCTCTTAATCCAGTCCTCCATCTTTGACTTTGTGACCAATCAAAATTGAAAGAAACAGCAGAATATAAATACATGTAGTAGCAAAATTAGTATACATTTTCTTAATGTTATTGGGTAGAAACCATTGTGTCAAAAAAACGTTTTCTAACAATACACTGTACTTGTTTTTAAGTTGTTATGAAGCAGATGTTTTTGTCACAATGGTTTCTATCCAATATCATAAAGAAAATGTTATCTATATAATTGATGTCTGCTATACCTTTAATTTGGACAGTCCCAAAATCATACATGGAAAAATGGGTAAAATGGCTTATGCTGCACTACTCTTAATGATAATTAAGCTTTCAAAGTTAGTCTATGTTTATACAACGAATCCTTGGATTTTCTCATCTATACAAGCTTTCCAAACAAATGATAACATTCTGACATGGACTTAGACTCCACTTTAATAATAATGAAAGCTACATAAAACCTGCAGCAGACAAAATTAAAACGAAATAGGTAATTGAGAAGTCTAAATGAAAGTAGTATATAAATTTACATAAGATGAAAATAAAGTGATAGGATGGGGTGAGGGTTTAAAAATGTTCTTGTCAAGCAATGTTTTCTGTCTCTATGAGATTATTTTATAGCGATATCTAATGTAATGAAAAGAGATACCAAGAAATAACTACTTATTTGCATATCAACAATGCTTTTTCATATCAGGACACAATCATAGAGGCATTTCAGAGCCAAGCTTTTGAATTCAAGATAATATTTTTCCAGTGTTCATGAAAAACTTTCTGATCATATTACTAAATGTAATGGCTATACATTTTCATACTGGCAAATACAAATAAAAATAAATTAGGGAAGGATCATAAAATATTTTATAAAAGTATTATTTTGACATGTTTGCTCCACGTAAACAAAAATAAATAAGTTCAGTATGAACAAAATTAGATCTCCTTGCTACATTAACACATTTCTAATACCAAACAAAGACTAAATCATGCATAATTCCAAACCAAAGCCATCATATACCTAAAACAAAGCAATAAATCTATAAAAAGAAAATACATTCAGGGAAAAGGTCTAAGGCTGACATTAACCCTTAGAATGCTGGGTAATTTTTTTAAACAGATTTTTGTGTTGTCTGCTTTCCAAAACCTTAGATATCTGCTTAGTTTTGATAAAGAAAGATACATGTACTCAGAGTAGGAAACAGGTTAGATCACAGGCCAGTCGCCAATTTACTTGGATCTAACCCGTTTGCACAGGAATGAAGTTGGTTCCAGCACTATAAGGGTTAAAGTGAATCTATTTAGTGCTTGGTGACAAATACCTGCATAATTGTCTCTCCACATGCTTTGTATAAAAGAGGTGACGGAACAGCATCTGATATCTGGTGAGAGCCTAAAAAACCACATTGGACATATTAGAACATTCTGTCTACACATCATTTGTAGCACTGATTCAATCCTGTCTCTGTTTAAGTTTTAACAAGACATTCAAATCAAAGTATAATATGAAATTCAGTAAAATCAGTTTATCAAATGCTGTAATAATTGTGCCAAAGGAGAAATTTCCTTTTTCTCACTAGATGTTCTGATGCAAGTTAATGCAAAAGTTTAAAGATTGAGTTTGATTAGGAAAAAGTTAACACTTTTATTTATGATCTGCTGGCAGAATAAAAGACAACATAGCCCATAGTGGTATTTGAATTTCTCTTTGTACAAACATATTTTGAATCATACTTCATGTCTTATTATGCTGCTAAAAAGAGAATTCTTTGACATTTCAGGACTTTTACAATATTTCATGATAAAAAAAGAGGTTTTTGAAACAGTTCAGAGAAAGATCAATAATCAGAAGCAAATTACCATTTCATTAGAAAAAATCATAAATATATTACAAGGGGTATAACTAGTACTGAACATACAAATCTGATCATCTAATTATATCAAAATATTCTTATAGGTCTGAATAGATAAGAAACTAAGGATTGGGGTTTTATGCCATTTCAACAGTATTTAAGTCATACAACCCCAATTAGTGCACATATCCATGATCCTTGTATTTCCTCTATAGTACTGCACAATTTTCGTTCCAAGTCACTGGCTACTTTCCCACAATAAAAAGGATTGAAACAAAACTAATTTGGTTAATTATTCAAGTCAATTTCTCAGCAACTCTGCCGAAACCTATAAAAGATATGAGGGAATTTCTTTTTTTATCTTGTAGTAAATAAAATCTATGGAAGTCATTATGTTGTAGCTTACCTTTCTATTAAGTACCAAAGACACAGGCCATTTGACAACATAATCAAACGAGAAAGACTCAAGTCCTGAGAGGTGGAGATCTGTTGGGTCACTGCACATCTTTTTAAAATCTGTATAGAAAAAGTTATTCATTAATACCTTTACACCATAACCAAACGATAACACTTTGTTGCAGACGACTCTGGATTTCCTTTTCCCACAATGTTTTCTGCACTATCAGAAGATTATTTTCCAATTTCATCAAATTTTGAATTTTTTTCTACAAATTTGTTCAATTTGGGACAGTTGAAAATTTGGGGTTTGGTAAAGGGTTAAACCAATGGCTTAATTTACATCTAATAAACACACTTTTACCAAACCCTATCACATTATTTCAGAGACTACTGTAACAAAAGGATGAATTGTTTATGAAAAGCAATTTCTCCAATATTCATATTCTAAATTCTAATTTGAAGTTCATTTCACAAAGAACCAAATCTACAATCCTCGACAAAATAATTATAAACAAATATCAATAATAACAAGTGATGTCCATATGACAGCATGAATGACTATTCGATAATGCCGGAGAGGGGTAAAGGTCAGTGAAATATCATTTGTTTCTAAAATATCAGGGTACACACATTGATTCCTTACCATAGTTGATGAGATACAAACATGCAGATAAAATTAACCAAGAGTTTCTTAGAACAAAAAGCGGCATAATTTGCTTAAATTCAAAACAAGAGATATAAAACATGGTCCGGAAGCTTAGATAATGACACTGAACACATGTGTGAAGTATCAACCCATTCCATACAATAGTTCATGAGGTACAAACTTGCATGTAAGAACCTAACCAAGGTGTGACGCTGCCGCCAACACCGACATGTGGGTGAGCAATATAGCTTTCCTTATTCTTCGAATAGTCGAAGAATAGTCAAGCTTAAGACAAAATTTTGACTAGGGTTGAGCCTATAAATTTCTTACCTCCTTCCTGACTGGTCTCTATTGACAAGATCTTAAACATCTGTGTTATCAGATCAAACCGCAATAAGTCCACTCTGAAAAATATATAAAAAAATATATATAGAGGATATGTCCATGGTACGTCTGTGAATGGGTGTGGAAGAATGTATGAGTGTGCTTTAGTTGAAATGTGACATACAAGTTAGTGAAATCATCAAGTTTTAAAGCATAAATCAATCAACAAAACCATGAATGCACACTACACAGAAAAAAAATGGAATATCTTATTCATTAAATTTCCCAAACATAGATCAAATTGTATTTCTTTTCATTTTTGTTGTTGTTGTACTCTTAAGTATTTTTCTAGGAAACATTGGGTGTATGAATATGATGGATGTGTCTTATTGTTGTTAAATATGTGTGACGTAATCAGTCAAGATTGTTCATTAACAATTACATCTATTCAAGATTTGACACTGAAGTAACAATACAAACAGCTTGAGACAGCAAGGACCATTAGATAATGTGTCCATTCAGGTATATAGAATGGAATAAATTTAATGATTTCTCCTTTTTTCTACCATTCCTTAATGTTCCTGTTGCTGAGTGTTTACAGAGAGTAGTTTATTCAATGTTCTATAAAGATTGCACTAAAAAACATTTCATGCTACACACTGTGTCTATTAAACCTTTCATGCTACACACTGTGTCTATTAAACATTTCATGCTACACACTGTGTCTATTAAACATTTCATGCTACACACTGTGTCTATTAAACCTTTCATGCTACACACTGTGTCTATTAAACCTTTCATGCTACACACTGTGTCTATTAAACCTTTCATGCTACACACTGTGTCTATTAAACATTTCATGCTACACACTGTGTCTATTAAACCTTTCATGCTACACACTGTGTCTATTAAACCTTTCATGCTACACACTGTGTCTATTAAACCTTTCATGCTACACACTGTGTCTATTAATCCTTTCATGCTACACACTGTGTCTATTAAACCTTTCATGCTACACACTGTGTCTATTAAACATTTCATGCTACACACTGTGTCTATTAAACATTTTATGCTACACACTGTGTCTATTAAACCTTTCATGCTACACACTGTGTCTATTAAACCTTTCATGCTACACACTGTGTCTATTAAACCTTTCATGCTACACACTGTGTCTATTAAACATTTCATGCTACACACTGTGTCTATTAAACATTTCATGCTACACACTGTGTCTATTAAACCTTTCATGCTACACACTGTGTCTATTAATCCTTTCATGCTACACACTGTGTCTATTAAACCTTTCATGCTACACACTGTGTCTATTAAACATTTCATGCTACACACTGTGTCTATTAAACATTTCATGCTACACACTGTGTCTATTAAACATTTCATGCTACACACTGTGTCTATTAAACATTTCATGCTACACACTGTGTCTTTTAAACATTTCATGCTACACACTGTGTCTATCAAACAACTTACTTCAAATCATCTTTATAGGGATCCACATTGGCTGTGCTGGTCCTAAGCGCGAGTTCCAGAAGAGACTCCAATCTTGTTGGCATGATTTCCTCAATCTGTAACTTCATCTCCTCTTCTGTCATGTCCATAAACTGTACAATGAAATCTCCCTTATCCAGCAAAAAGTAGTGCTTTATGGACCTAAAATAAAACATGTAATAATGAAATCTCCCTTGTACAGTGAAAACAGCTGTTTAATGGTCCAAACAATTTGAACACAATATATGAAAAAAAAATCTTTCTCAACCAGGAAAAATTAGAGCATTGTGGTTATAAAATGGAAACATGATAATATGAAATCTACCTTAACCAGTAAAGTATATTGTTAAATAGACTTTAAAAGTAAATATGAAACAATGAGAACTATATTTTCCACAAAAGGCAATGGTGAACTAATTGGTGCTTAATTTACATGAAATATAACTTTGAAATAGTTTAATCTCCCTCTTTAAGGTTTATAGAGAGGACCAGTCCATTTATCCAATATCATTAAACCTTTCCTCCTTCCAACATATGTACTTCAGCACATCTGCAGTAAAAGATTTTAGAAACCCAAATTTGATATTCACTCTTTTTATCAGAAACGTTTCTACCAAAAATTATATAGAATATGTTTTCCAAAGTTTATTCTTGTCATCTGCTATTGTTTTCTATTTGGATAATTGACAAAATCCCATAGAAGGGAATGGGTTAGCAGGAGATTAAAATCATACTATACATACTTTATTCTGGCCATCAGCTCCTTTTCCTGCATGAGAAGGTCGAGGAGGAGTTTACTGGCATAGTTGTACGCTCTCTCAATCTGGTCAAAATATTTCTTCTCCTTCAGCGTATAGACAACCTCCTCTGCATTCGGACATTTAACATCACGACCTGTTGGATTTATAATAGTGTTAGTTATCCTTTCAATATAATCCTACATCATAATATAGAAGTTACCAGTATTTTAGCTGTATACCTGAATGATAACAAACGACTCTTTTATAGCAGCATGTATTAATGCTATAGAAAAAGAAGCTTTCAAAATCCTTTAAATATCTGCTTAATTAATTTTGATGAGGAAAGATACCCAGAGTAGCAAATATGTTAGATCATAGGCCAGCCAACACTTTACTTGGTCACAGGCTTGGATCTAACCTGTTTGCATAAGCATGAAGTTGGTTCCAGCTCTATAAGGGTTAAACTTTAAACCACAATCACACTTGTTCTAATGTTAATACTGAAGTACACTTACAGCCACTGTGACAAAAGAATAAATTGCTCTTCAATACTTATATTACCTCCATTGTTTCTCTACAAAATCTACAATGAAAATGTCATTTACCTTACCCAAGGATTGTTTTTGATTGCAATTTATATTTAAATTAGTCACAAAATGATTTCATCTCATACGGTGTTAAGGTTTAAGATTTGATATAGATACTTCCTAGAAAACAAAATAAAACCACAAATTTATCCAAATATGAAATTGAAATTAAGCAAATAACCCATTTCTCCTTATCCAACAATATTTCCTTTCTAAACTAAAGAACTTCTCCTATTTCTTATGAATTCCTACCGTCATTGGTACAATTATTCAATTCCTTGTTTGGTAATGTCTATTGCCTTATGAAAACTTCCAACAGACTCTGATACTCACCACATTCTCTGACTACATTAAGATATTTTCCTGTGTTGAGAATTTTGTCAGCCACTTGTTCCAAGAATACTGGAATTCTCTCCCTACAGATGGTGTAGTGTTGCTCCCAATAGGTTTGTAAGGTTAAGGAAACTTGGTTCTTTAGATATCACACCAAAAGCACAACAAAATTGATGACTACCTTGTTTATATGGGTGTTTACATCGCGTCAACATTATTTCTAGTATGTTGCATTGCTGGACTCTTAATGATGGAGAAAGATCCTATACTCAACCACCCATTAGGGCTGGTCAAGTCGGGTAGAACCATCGACACTCCATAAGTCAGCCGAGAGACTACCTCTTATATAAACATAAATAGAGGGGCCATGTGATTCCAAATTCTGTACTCAAACCACTAGGCCAAGGAGACTCCACTTATAACTACCTACATCTTTTTCTTTAAAAAGAAGACTTAATTGATGGCTAAATGGAAGACAAAAGCAACATGTGCATGGGTAAAGGGGAGTCCTATTCATCTATTTAACAAATACACTATGGACGCAGAGATACATTGCTCATATGATAAAACTAAAATATTGTCTTGGTGGATTTTAAAGATTCTTTCAGCTGTTGCATATATGTGGAGTAAGAGGTGCCATTTCCAACACTATATAAAAACAAATAGTTGCACCTTGTGCTTTTAATTTGGACCTATCACAACAGCAGATCATAAACAGAAGCAGATAGCAGTTTTAGTCCAAAAACAAAAACAAAAATCATAAAGGATATCTGTCATTATACTCCTCCTGAAGTTTTTCCTTGTGAATTGTCTCATTTTCTTCCACTAGAAACTGAAATGATTAAGTTGTATGCATAAACGATGCATAAAAAGATGTAAAAGAGATTAACTCTCGCATTTCTCTAGTGGAAATTAAGAGGTAAATATCAGCTCTACTTTAAGTACTTCTTGAATGATTCCAGGAAATGAACCTCTAAATGTACCAAGCATCTCTTTCAATTCTTGTTTTGAACAGTTTGATCCATGATTCTTGGCACATTCAACTTTGCATATTATTCTTTTTCAAGATGTTCTGAGTGAATCCATTTGTAAATCTTATTGCTGATCAGCCATTTTGAAAGAAGCTTAAATTATCTTGCTAATTTCAACATTATATTGATCAGTAATATTATAACATCAAAGTAAATTTTCATGCAAAATCACAAAATGACTCCATCTATTGCCCATAAAAAAGTGGTGAATTTGCATATGAGCTAAAAAGAAACCTGTATCTTCGGTGAGATTTGCTACTTAGGCGTAGGGCTTCAATAAATGTTTGATTTATGTTGCCTGTAAAGGTTTTTGAGGTTTCATTCCTAACAAGACTAATTCATACAAAATGTATTCGTATTTAGATGGACTTTAAATAGAATCAACATTAGTTCAAATATGTGGTGATACCCCACTCTTAATGATGGAGGAAGAACCATCTGCATTCCATAAGTCAGTCAGGAGACTACCTATTATGAAAATCCAAATGCAGTCACAGGAACTTGAAACCACACAGAGAGGGGCCATGTGATTTCAAATGCTGTACTCTAACTACTAGGCCATGAAGGTCCCCCATACAAAATTTACATCTGTTTTTCTTACCTCTGAATATGGGTCTTTTATGATACCTTTGTAAATCCATTTATCTAGGATATCAAAGTATGGAACACAGGCCTGGAAAAAATCCAATATTAATATAACATCACACAATGGACTAATTTCAACTTATTGCTTCATATACATGTATATAATTGCGAAACGATAATCAAATAACCACCATGATTTTTTACCATAACATCTTAAAGTTAATGTTCATATTTTGACAAGTTATAAATTGCAAAAAGGAAGTAAACGCATATTATTCTGGTCACATTTAACTTAAGAGGTCTTACCATTCAACCAAATAAAAATTTGAATACAGACAAATGCTGTCAAAGCCAATGATTTTCCATCCACAAGCATACTAAATGAAGCAAACTAAATTAAGACAAAAAGCCGTCCAAAGATAGAGAGCTTGACTATTCCTAGAACATTCTAGTGATATGAAACCAGCAAATTGAATTTGGTTCTGAGATATTTATCAAGTTTCCAAACAGAGATTGTATTAAAACTAGGAAGAGCGAAATTTTGAATTGGAGGTACTATTTGATAACATACACATAACCTGGAATTTTAAAGCAAATTGGAAACTTTATACTTATATATCATTACTTACAGACTGGGTCAGGTATAGACACAACTCTTGCCCTTTCACATCACTGAAATTCAAACAAAAGTAAAAGTTTAAAATATAGTTTACTGTAGCCTAGTCAACTCCCTAACCAAATTATCCCTGACAATGATCAAACCATAAAAACATTAGGACAAATGATATCCTTATATTCAGAAAAAACAAAATCACAAATTAAACAGCCTGTGTTAATGTGGTTGTCCCTAGAAACAAATACAGTATAATTGTGTGAAGCATGTATCTTTTGTCTCATTTATTACAGTTCTTACAAGCATTTTGGTTGTTTCCAACATACAAATCTGTTAACATCTCTACCATGTAGCAGGTAATTGGTGGCAAACATCATTGACTCAAATAAATCATGACTAATGAACATTGAAAAATGGCGACAACTACATAGTCCCCTCTAGGAGAGTAAATTCATTTATTGTCTCATGTTTCAACACATTTTCAGCTCAAATGCAACTTTCACTATCTATATCATAGACTGCAGATATAACTTTTTCTTCCAGTACATCTAATGCACACAATTTACAAGAAATGCAAATAAGACATGATCAGTTAACAAATGCCTTTTTTAAGAAGTCATTATGCTCAATTTTCTTGTACTTTAGACAGTGCAAATTCTTGAGATCAAACTACTGACTTACCCTATATAACTTGATGTCTTCTCATGTAACAAGCTAAGGACAGCTCCGCCTATACATTCACCCTGAAAGAATTTATTGATATAAGCTGTTACAATACATGTCCTTTATTAATTCATCAAAACCTTAAACCTAAGGAAAAAATAACAGTAGAAATTAAACTGTAAATCAAAACTGGAATAATTCAATTAAGTATTGCATGGGGGAAACCTTTTACAGATTTTGGTTTAAAGGTTTACAATCCTATACACATCTATTTACCCAAGCCAAACTCCTTGGGCCCGTTTTACTAAACAGTTTACGCTTAAGATTTGCGTAAGTCTAAAACAACAAGTCCTTTTATTTCAATATTTGGCAAAGCAATATTGCAAAGTAACACATCATTGGAATCGTCTCTCCGAGACGCTTCCAATGACGTGTCACATTGCAATATTGTACTTTCATTGAAGATAGTATCCATGTTAATCAATTATGACTTACGCAAACATTTTCCGTAAGTTGTTTAGTAAAACGGGCCCCTTAAACTTAATCATACTAAGTGTTAGAGCTCCAGATAAGAGGTACCCGTACATTTCTCTCAACCCTTTGCCAAACACCGAATTTCTGACTGTCCCAAATTGAAAGTTTGCAGACGACATTTCAATATGTACTGCAATTGAAAAAATAATCTTTTGATAAGGCAGGAAACATTGTGGAAAAAGGAGAAATTGCTCATTGAGAGCAATTTCTCTTTTTCCCACTATGTTTTCCAAAGTCGTCTGCAACAAACTGGCCAAATGTCATTATTGTTTGTCATTATTGTTTGGTAATGTATTAACCAAATGTTATGGGCACTCATCAAAATCAAACTGATTTCAATAACATACTAAACAGAATTTTACGAATATACTTTGGAAAACTGTGCAAAATACCACTATCTAGTACACCTTTTTATCTAGACTTCTAAAAGGTGCTAGTTCACACATAAGAAAATTTGAAAGTCAAAATATAAAAATGTTGAAATAATACAGTGTTTGTATTGTATAATATGCAATGAAAAAGCCATTAAACGCAAAATTAGTTCAGATGGTGTCAATATATCTTTCTATGTATGGAAGTCAATATACTGCTGACTTTAAAACTTTTGCAATGGTTGTCAATTTTAAATGCATATAAATCTACTCTAACCAGTCTCTGAATACTTAAAGAGGAACAAAGTTTGTCTGACGGCTATTCTCTGGTGCGTAAGTGGTACAACTGTTGTACATTTTAACGGCATTAAATTATGACTTCCAAATCTCTTCACAATTGTGAATAAACAGCTTTAGAGTATCTTTTAAAGAACCTACCCTGTTTATGGAGTTTGCTATGGAAGCCAAAATGTCCAGGGTTCTCATGGAGGGTTGGATATAAAACCACAATTTTTGAAGAGACAAATTTCCCTGAAAGAAAATATAGAATAAAATAAATGAAATTGACAAACCAGTGACATTAACCAATACAACAATTATCAGACAAACATATGTTATTACAGATAAACTTTCATAATGCAGTGGGAATATTACAAACTGTAGAAGGTTGTAAAATCATGCAGTGAATTTGTACATGATTCAATGCATGAATTAGACTCCAAGGAGATTTGTTAACATTATAGAGAACCTGTATAAAGGTCTGAGCTGTCAACATTGATTCATATTTAAAGAAATCACCTGATAAATGGCTGATTTACTCTATGCATTGTAAAATTGAACATGTAGAGAAACTCAAACAATAAACGTGATGCAAAGATATCTTATAGTGTCCTCCGAACCAACTACTATTAATAAACCCTTATAGTGCTGGAACAGACTTCATGCTTATGCAAACAGGTTGGATCCAGGCCAGCAGCCAAGTAAACTGGCGGCTGGCCTGGGATCTAACCTGTTTGTTTCTCTAAGTAAATGAAGCAGATATTTAAGGCTTTGAAAAGCAAACAATACAAAAATCTATTTTTAGAAGATTACCCAGCATTCTAAGGGTTAAATGTGTGTCAGAAAAACTTACTAATCTGAGCTGTTGTTCAAGCTGTGCAATCAACACCATATAGTCCTGAAAATTACATAAACATTACATAAAGGCAGGCATAACTTACCCCAACCACTATGAAGATGTCTAGTTTCAAAATAGAGTAAATCTTATACATTGTGATAAAATAGAACATGCTACTCATGCTTATTAACCAGTGAATCTAAAAATGATTAGTCAATTGAAAATTTGCTATACACATCAAAAACAGTTAACAAACCAAAGAAAAAAAAAAGAAATTGTTTGAAACAAACAATTTTCTCCATTTGCCTTAAAGGTCTTAATAAAATTTTGCAAACAATTGAATCATTTTTAAGACTGTGAAATTAGTTGTTTTTTCTCTTTTGCTGAAGCTTTCACTTCGTAGGTTTCATAAAATCTCCGTAAAAGGAAGTTGGCTATTGAAAGAAAAAAGGTTACTTTAAACAAAAACATGATAAAATCAATTAATTTATTGAAATACTAAAGCCTACCTTTACTAATGTTCTCATAGCAGCACTTAATGCATGGTTCACAAGTCCATACTCAAAAGCAGACTTCTCTGAATAAAGACAACAACAAAAATACCACACTTTAGCCCAGTAATACAAAATATAGACTTACTGCAAAGGAGGCAACTAATGAGCAATGGGTCTTTTTGTCACAATTGATTTAAAATCTTGTTTACCATGACAAAATGTAGGTATTTTCGTTGTCTGTTAATACTAAAACATTTGTCTGGTTATGGAGGTCAAAATGTGGTAGTAGAATTCTCATTTCAAAAAATATTTGAGAAAATATCTGGATAACCCAAAAGAAAATCCTTGAAATTTTTACTTTGTTTTCAATATTTTTTCATATGACTTCCTGTGTGATCTACCACTGCGAGGCAAAGAAATATGGGATTGCCATAGGTCAATCAGCATAAATAAGTTGCTAACAGGAATGGAGACTTGGCTTACATTATGAGATCTTTAACCCTAACTATATCTAAACAAAGCTCACCTTCTATAAATCTAACAACATTTGAATAATTTGAACACAATGGCAATATCCTCTTCACAAGTTCTTGTATTGAAGAGTCTGTAAAGATAAAGGTAGTAAATAGCAATTCATAAAACATAATTTACTTTTATCAGATAGGTTTGCTTATTTGTTAATTTTATTCATCATCATTTTCTTTGATAACAACTTTTCAAATAATAAATATTATTTATATTTTAAAGCGGTCTAAGGGTGTAGAAGAAATTTAATCTAGTTTTAATTCATGAGGGTTTTTACATTGCGTCTACATTAACTTGACTCATAATGATCAATGAAATGCCAAACTCAACTGTTAAAAAGGACTGGTTAAGCCAGGTAAAACCATCAGCATTCCATAAAGTCTGTCAGGATACTACCTCTTATGAAAATCCAAATTGCAGTTTGCATAGGCTTATATAATAGATATAATTTTGGAAAACGCAATACTTCATTTATTTATATTTCTTGAAATTCTCAACAAAAAATGATGACATCTTTTGGTGGAATAAACTGAATCATTCTTTATTTGTTTTTAAATGATGGCCCTTGAACTATTTAAACAAGAAAGTTTAATGGTAAAACATAAAGTGATTTACCTAAACTTTGATCAATCAAAAACTCTCTGGAGGCATATCTCTCACTCAGTGTTTGGGCTAGAATATATTTTCCTTCAATACCCTGTAAGTAAAATTAGGACATTTTCATACCAACTCTTTGATTCTATAAGAGTGTATAAGATATATATCATACAAAGGTTAAATCTTGAATAATTTCTCTGCAATGTTTCTTCACCATTCACAAACACAATTCACACATAATGATGATGCAGACTTTAATTTGGAATTTTAAGGTAAATTCTTATAAAATTACAGACTTTTCTATCATACACATCATTTAGTTTTTGCTTCTGATAAATTCTTAAGTAATGGATGAAAGTGTTCCGAAAACATACAAAATTGAGCCTTTGCTACCTAAATTTGTGACAGGATCAACTTAGAATACATGGATCCAAAGCTTAAACCCCATATTGGTCTATTTCCAATCTTGTATTTAATGAGGTCTATGAAACATGATGAGTTCTCTCTTGCCACTGAACAATTGTGTTAACATGGCAAACAAGTCAGAGACTTGTAATTTAAACAATTTCATATAATTCTTGTGAGGAAATATAACAAATGTGAAAATCCATGAAATCACTAGAATGCTGTTGAAAATGACATCAATTTTGATCCAATCATCCAAATCTAAATACAATAACAGAGAGGACATACATTGATTCATTACTTCATGTACATTTTTCTAAGTGAAGCTTAAGTAAAAGATTAGAGAAACTATGGTGACAGAGGAGAAACTTTGTACCAGAAATCACAAATATTTAATTTCCAGCCTTCACTTTTGATGTTTTCAACTTGGAAATTAGAATAAAATCTAGTGAGGGACCGTGTAAAAGCACTGTTAAAAGTTACAAGAGAAAATACCTCACCTGCATACAATACAAAATATCATCGATTATTGCTTGTTCTTGCATGGTCGATGGCAATGTACCTAAGGGGACAATATTCTATAAAAGATAAAAGAAAAAAATATATATTTGCATTTGTTTCACAAATGATTTACATTGCATGTACAATGTTTCAATTGTATTGCAATGCCCAACTCATTTTGGATTGAAAACACCTTAAACACTTCTCCCCATATGGGCTGGTCAAGTTCGAATAAACCATCAGCATTCTATAAGTCAGCCTGGAGGCTACCTCTCACAAAATTCCTAATATAGCTCTATTGTAATTCGAACCCTACCACAGATTTACTTTTGCCTAAAGCAAACTTAGTGCCCTTTCAAAGCCAGAGTGCCAGTCCTTTGAAACTAATACATCTAACTTGTGAAATTCTATCTTAATACAATCACTACTTAACCCAGATGAAAAAAATCCATCTGCCTATATTAGATCTAAGCTATTGAAGACACATAAACTTACAGCATCTGTAGGTCCATCCACACCAACGATAAAGTCCATGGTAAGAAAAGGTCTTTGGAAGAGCCATTCTGGCTGGAGAGGTAAATTCACTGCAGAAAAAGAAAGAAAAGAAACATAAGCTTTGTCTCAAAAAGAAAATTCTCATCTACAATTGATTGAGTTTTCAAATGACAATAGGGATTGTGTTCAAGAATTAAAGGGTAATCATCTATAAGAAAAGCAAATTTTGT
This sequence comes from Cerastoderma edule, assembly GCA_947846245.1. Taxonomy (NCBI): domain Eukaryota; kingdom Metazoa; phylum Mollusca; class Bivalvia; order Cardiida; family Cardiidae; genus Cerastoderma; species Cerastoderma edule. The sequence continues at coordinate 30,715,106 of OX401407.1, read as the reverse complement.
TGCAAAAGGAGAAATTCTCTTTGTGAGATATCTGTTCTTTTCCTTAAGAAAACTTACCAATGTCTGCTAAAGTAGGCATTTTAAGTTGTGGCAATGTTAATATCAGAAAGCTGAATATTAAGGGTGAGTATTAGACTCTTCACTAAACAAATATTCACTTAAGTAACCACCCTACTCAACAGTTCAGAAAGGTTAATATAGGAGGCAAGACTAAGCTTTCTTTACAAACAGTTTCTTGTTTTTAAAATCATCATGCCTTGTACCTGCATATACCTCTGAAGTGATACATGTTGATTGTATTACACTATTCTAACTACCCCCCTCCCTCTTTGCTTATAAGAAGTATCAACAAGCATTCCAACAAAACAAAAATAATCATTTAAAAAAGTCATTCCTCTAACTAAATGATCAAACACAAAACGGATACCTTTTCAGCTCAAATCAGTCAGGGAATTTTAAAATAAAGGATACAATGCACTCATTTCTCACTCTCTTTGTTGTTGAAGGTTAATCAATTTCAAAAGCCTACATCCACTTTGGAAAACATTCCAGACCATTTATTGTATAATGTCAAAATGCTTCGGTTTGAATAACCTAAACTGTTACATAGAAGTTCAACACAAGTAACTAACCATTTCTCTTGACTTGTCTTTCTCGGAGGGCTTTTCTCAGCATGTCTGATGAATAGACCTGAGCCACCATTGGGCCTTCCTGCAGCTTCTTTAATTGCATCTGGACCTATAATTAACAGATACAGGTACAAGATGCAAAATCGATGACTATTCATGCAGCTTTAATAAATGAATTTAAACCAATATTTAATAAGTATAGGTACAGGATATACAAGTCATCACAATTCATGCAGTTTTCTTAATTGCCTCTCCCAAAAAAAACACATGAAGTCTCTTAAATTCGGAAATGTCTGTTGCTGCCAAAATTTCCAGATTAATGAATCTTCCATATGAATGAAGCAGAGCTGAATGATGTTTAACTATTCACCTTAGCTTGGCATGGTTAATGACATTTAACTTAGATGTTTTAAATTAGAAAAAAAACTCAATACTGCATTCCAAAATATGGTGTTTTTGTGAGTCACAGTGTAGGACAAGCATTGAATTCATACTAGGTTGAAACTTATAAATGGAAGCATACATAACAAAACTATGTCCGTCCCAGTTTATCCACAACAGAATGGGAACATACAGTATAAGATAATTTCCCTGTGTACAAACATCAAGAATGTTTTAATACCTTTTTTTCGTGCCTTGTTGTGAGGGAACATACAGAATAAAACAATTTCCCTGTGTACTCACATCTAGAATGTTTTGAGGCATGTATTTAGTGCCTGGTGGAAGGAGGTTTGGCATTTTGTGTTGTTGAGTTGTGGCCCCTTCAGCTTCAGCCTTGTCTTTGTAATTTTTCTCTAGATCTTCTTTTGTCTGAAACAACAAAATTATCTCATTATTGATTACCTTTCTTGTGCATATTATCTGGTACATATGGCATCAAAAAGACAATATAGCAACTAAAACAGTTTTCCAGATAAGAGATGTAATTAATCCCTTAGCTAGTTACCTTGTTACTTTTCTAAACCCTATTTTGTGGATACTCATAAGAATTGTCTTGGTGAGACGATTCTAATGAGTATCCACCAATAGGGCTCGTATATGTTGGGTGGGGTTTATTTTATTTTTCCAAAATGCATGTACAAGACACTAATAGGCCCCTTGAATTAGACCATGGGTTTCTTCTTTATGCCTTTTATCCCAAATAATCGTCTTTTATTTCAGCAAAGAGAGGTAATTATGTCAAAATGAGGAACATCTCCATTTGTTTCATTTGTTTAAATAACTGGTTAAGCATGTTTATATTTGAATATGTTTTAAACATGTAAGTTTTTATAATGAGAAATAAACTAGATTTTCCAGGCTGGTTCAAATTCAAAAGTCAAAAGTTAATCAATATAACTCAATAAAGCCTTCACTTGTTCCAAGGATTTTTCTCAGAGGGCAGATGACTGTCTTAATTGTGCAGTATATGAAAAGCTATTTGGTACATTCTTTAGGTCATAAGAATTGTCTCATTAAGACCTTTGAATGATTATGAGTAAAAAGAACTTAGTAGTGTCCTCATTCTTTCATGCTTTTTTTGTTTAATTTGTTTAAGGCAATTAACAGCGATTTTTATCACAGATGTATTTTTGGTGGATCCGTCTGAGTCAATCAATCTGATCAATTTGACAATAAAATTATTGGAAGAATTACCAGTTTTGAATACATAATGACTTCAGTCTTATAGTGTGTTATAATTTACAAATGACGTCTTCATTCATCTGCTGAGAGTAAATTTTAGAGTGTGACTTTTAGTATCAATGGTTTAAATGTATCCAGATGAAATGATGTTACAAAAGAAATCAAAACAAAAGAAATTAAGATCAATTAGCAAATATTATTTGAAGTGAATGAAAAAAAATATATAAATAAAACAATGATGTTGATTTTAATCATGTCTTGAAATAAATAAGGAATCAAACAAGATTTAGCGTGTCCATTAGTTATCAACATTGATAACGGTGAAAAGAGTGGCTTTGTTTTGGGATTAAATGTCCAAATTCTTTCCCTTTTTCCAAGTGTTTTGCAGTAAACCAAATCATTCATAATGATGGTTCAGTAACAAGTTAATTGAATGACAGAACAAAAAGGCACAACTGTTCCCTGAACCTAAAAGAGTGAGCAAAATGGTATTGAGTCACAATGTTTTAAAATGTGTAAAATGTCTTAGTATGAAAAAGGTGTTATTATTAGGGAAAGAATTAAAATACCAAAAGAAAATTGAGAAATATTAATCTGAAAGCAGTAGCAAACAACAATCAAACAAGTGTAAGTAATGACAAATTGTGACAAATGATTTTATTAGTGGTCTGTGGACAATTAGGTAGATATATGTTATGATAAACCAACTTAAAACCTTTCGAAAACTGTTTACTGATCGCAAGAAGTCTTTATTTACTTGTACTATATGCTAAAACCATGTGTTAATTGTGCAAACTTTGTGAAATGCAAATTTTTCAAACAGGTGATTTTTACTCACTCCCTGTACAAACATTATCTGGCATTTTTTGTTGTATGACATCTTGACAAATATGAATGGTGAGAAATAAAAGGTTTAACTTCAACAAAGGAATTAATAAGTGGTCCAAGTTAAAAGTATTAATACATATGTTTTAACCTCTGTACAAATTTTATCTGCCTATTGTTTGTTGCATGACATCCTGACAAATATGAATGATGAAAAATGAAATATGTAATTTCAAAAAAGGAATTAATAAGTGATCATTGTTAAAAGTTAAAAGTATTCATACTTAAACATTTAAACCTCTTGTTAGCTGTGCAAATTTCAGAGAAAAACCTTTTTTTCAAACTGGTGCTATTTACCACTACCCATTACAAACAATACCTGGGAATTGTTTGTAGTCTGACCATCTAGGTGTGTGACATTGGAATGACATCCACTGTCAGCCAATGACAGCACACTCTCCATAAACTCTCTTTCCCTCGGGTCCACCGCTAGGGTAGTGTCTGCTAACACCTCTCTTATCTGTCTTAATTGCTGTTTTAGACACAGGCAACATTTCACAATTTACGTCTTATGGAACAACTTTGCTCATATCTCTACTACTTTTATCACTTCATTGTTCTCATATTACATGGGCATGCGCAACTGGCCAAATTAAAGACAAGGCAACCAAATTATTGCAAGAATAAGGACATTTTCATCATTTTTCATCATGATATTTGGTTGAAACTAATGTGACAATGGAGGCTCATCATGGACAACTTGGTTAGTCCTTCATCTAAGTCGTTTCTTAAGTCTTCTACAGCAGCTGCAGTCAACGTAAAGGTAATACGTAGGAAGCCTTTTTAAAGGCACAGGCAGCATTTCACTGCTTACGCCTTATAGTTATATAATTATTTTGACTGCTAAGAATTCAAAGCATTAATAGGTACAACATTAATAGGTACATTTCGAGAGTTCAGTGCAATAATATAGTAAGTGCTTCATGTTTATGAAGCACTTACTATAGTCTTGCACTGAACCCTCCATTTTAAAGTTGGGGGAAAAAAAATGAAAAAATGTCAAAATTGAAATAAACACATTTTGACAAGGTGAAATTGCACATAACAAGAAAATAAATGTGTCTAAATTGTGCCTTATGTCATTTGTGGAAATTTATGAAATAGCTATTTATCCCTTAAAGCAACATATCTGATCATCCTTTAAAGTGCCCGAATACTTATTTACAAATTATATTCACAAATTCAATAATCATAACACCAAATCAAATTATTCACAGACTTCCTCAATAACTTAAGACATTTAGATCAATGGGATAGGACAAACATACATTAACAATCAGACCTAACTTTGAGTGAAAGATTGCCATGCATATACTATTACAAGCAGATAAAGGACGAAGTCCCACATGGGAGAATGAGTTAAATTACCTGATCATCCTCACAGAGTTTTGACAACAAGAACACAAACGAGTCCAAGTCTCGAACACTGAAACAGAAAATAAGTAGATCAATTATTGATATAACTAGTAAGGAAATGGTTTATCATAGACCATTTCCTTACTAGCACTGGTTATGTATCCAGGAAGCAAAACTTATAGTAATATAAGTCTCAGGGTTGACAAGATCAATAGTCTGTATTGCTCAGCTAGTCCAAAATCCTCAATTGACAAGTGGAATTTTACTGAAATTTACTATTTCACTTTTATACAGACATCCGCAGAACAAGATTTGATGTTTAATATTTATGGACAAGTTACTCAAAATGCGATTTTGCCACCCCTGGATAATCTAAGTTGTAAGAACTTTTTTACAACAAATAAGTTAAAACTCAACTAAAATTCATTCCTTCACGTGGAATTTTCTGACCAGTCCAATATGCAAGCACATCTGAAAACAATGTTTATGTGTGAAGCATAACCCTATATGTTATATTATTTGAACCCATTGTGATTTCCCAACAGTGGTGAAGTGGTAAAGGGCCAGCCTCTGGTACCGAGGGTCCCTGTTTTATCCCTGTTAGTGACAAGGTGAAAATGCCTTGAATAGCCCACAAATCAGTGCGAGCACTGCTTATATATCCAGAAAGCAGAATCAAGAGTGATCAATCTATAGCGTAAAATTTTGTTTCACTATCAATATGAAATAACAAAACGTATAAACTGAACCCATTTTGTAAATGACAAATCTCAAAGCTTCTGATTGCTTAAACACATTCGTGCATAATTGGTTAATGGTGTGGAAAATGTGGAAGTACTGCACAAAACAGAAAGACAGATAGACAAAAAGCATTACTGGTGTCACACTTTTTATGATTGAATATGAAAAGCAAAGATATAAATATTCAACCATTCATACAAGGTACTTACTTTCTTGATTTTAACTCATCATATTTGGCCAGAAACTCAATAGGTGTCTTGGAGGATTCGGCAATTTTCCTTTTGGCTTGGTTGGCAGACACCTGTTTGAATGAATGAATGAATGAATGGTGTTTTAAGGCGCATCGACAGACACCTGTTTGAAAATTCAGTAAAAAGATAAATATTTTTGTTAATATTTTCATTTAACAGTAATTATTATTATTTTTTTTTTTATATGGGTTTTACATCACATCAACATTATTTCAGTTATGTAGCGATGCCTGACTCTTTGTGCTGGAGGAAGACCCCATACTCAACAGCCCATAGGGGCTGGTCAAGGTGGGTAGAACCATCGGCATTCCGTAAGTCAGTCGGGAGACTGCCTCTCATGAAAATCCATATCCCTCTCAGGATTTGAACCCACGCGGAGAGGGGCCATGTGATTTCAAGTTCTGTACTCTAACCACTAGGCCACGGAGGCCCCCTTAACAGTAATTAGATCTTACAAATAGTTGGATATATCCGAAGCAGTCTATTGATCTCTTACCCCTGAAAAGATCATTCAAATTGGGAAAGATTTAGAATGTGAAAGCAGGCGGCGCCTTGGGAAAAATAACTGAGAGATACTGACATGACTGGTAATGAATTACAAGGAGAATAATTGGGCCCAGCGATAGCTATGTTAATGTACCATTGAAAATGGTTTAAATCTGCAGTACAACCAATAAGAAATATATCATATGAAATGGTTATCTGACATCTTTGTTCTTTTACATTTATTATTTTCTAGCCTATGGAATATTGGAAGTGGTTCATGTTTAAAGCAGACTTTGAATAACACAGATTGAAAATTTGCGTTTTCTTGTTAGTTCGCCTTTATTGGGTTTAATGTTGTGTCAACAATTTTTCATTTATGTTACCTCTTTCGTGGATTCACCAGTTCTAGGGTATGGCTCTGAACTACCTTGCCAAAGGACAATCCCTCAAAGCCAGAAGTACCAGAGGGGTACTTGAAAAATTTAATATTGCCACCTTAACCACTTGGGCACGTAGGATCATGCATTAATCAGTGATATCAAGTAGAAGTTTTGACAAAAGGAGGACTTGGTCAGCTCAATACCAGCAATGTGTCCTTCTGTCAAAGAAGTTAATTATATTGCGTTACACTGCAAATGTATGATGTTGACTTATTACAAAGCAAAGGGCATTAAACCTTAGAATGCTGGGTAATTTTCTAAAAATATATTTTTGTGTCGTCTGCTTTCCAAAACCTTAAATATTTACTTAATTTTGATGAGGAAAGATACTCAGAGTAGCAAACAGGTTAGATCACAGGCAAGCAGCCAATTGACTTGGCAGCAGGTCTGGATCTAACCTGTTTGCATAAGCATGAAGTCGGATCCAGCACTTTAAGGGTTAATTCTAGAATGTTGGGTCATGAATATAGTTAAACAATCATACTTACATTGGTAGTTATATAAGGGGTTGTGTTCTTTAGCAGCATATCAGTGTAAACTTCCGCACCCACTGTATCAGATGACCGAACCCTATACCAATAAAATCATATGATCATTCTACCTTAACTTGATTAATGATATAATCAGTTCAAGTATGGGAACCATTGATCGTTCTCGACATTACAATAAAGAAAGAATAGGAAGACTCAGAAGCTGAAACCTCGCAGTAACAAATGTCTATCCTCACTGAAAATAGTTGGCACCAGCAACTTTCACCAGATTCATTTTTCTTGGGCCAAGTTCTTAGTTTTATTGCAAAAAGCTCCATTTCTAAAAGCCAGCATGAACTCTAACTTTAATTTTCATCTACATGTAAGCAGTTTGAATTAAAAATGAGATTTTAACCAACCTATCATATTTATCTACTTTCACATATGCATCTCCAGCTGAGAAATTTTCAAATTTTTTTAATTTTCCTTCAGAACGGACATTTCTTACTGCTAGTTTACTGCATTCTTTACTGTTGTGTCTAGAACCATCATTGTGAAAAAGAAATGGCTCATAAAGATTTTTTTGGTTGTAATGTTTTATCCTATCTAATTCAGTTTTTTATCCTATCTAATTCAGTTTTGTCATTTGCTCTTGTTGTTGTTTTTTAAGGGGCGGTTTATGTCGCTTTGGATCTAATGAAAGTGTTTTCTTGGAAAACTAAACCAATTCAACCTGGAATCAAGGATGCACAGTTACGCTTTCATCAGTCCAACAGTTACTGAAAAGGACAATTTTCTAATCATTTCATCCACAAGTTTGGATAGCTCCCCATAATCAAGGCTCCTTGCATTCCTGGGATACAACTACTATACAACCCGTAAACCAACAATTGGAATAAATAATGTGGGCAACATTGGTGCAGTGGTATCAAATCAGCTTCTTGTACTGAGTTCGATCCCTGTTAGATGAGGTGAAACTTTCAGAGATTAACCCACAAATCAGCAAGAGTACTGGTTTAGCATCCAGGAAGCAAGGAAGCCTCAAATTCCCCTTGCACATATGCAGAAAGACCCTGCAACATGTGTATCTAGATCCAGATGATAGTCATGGCTTTAGGCTGTCATCCTTAAAAGTTTTATCAATTTAATCCGGACATTTCTGTCATGAAACCCTGTAAGATGTAAAGGGTTTATTAATTACCAAACAATAATTACATTTGACCACTTTGTTGCAGACAACTCTGGAAAACATTGTGGGAAAAGAAAAAAATTGCTCGTAACAAGCAATTTTTCCTTTCCCACAATGTTTTCTGCCCTATCAGGAGATTGTTTTCAAATTTCATTACATTTTGAAATGTCGTCTGCAAACTCTTTCAATTTGGGACAGTTGTAAATTTGAGGTTTGGTAAAGGGTTAATTTTTATGGCTGTAATCTTACCCTAATTGGTTCATCAGCTCACTGACATGGTGATGGATCTTAAACTCACTCATTCTGATACCTTTGATCACTGTCGCCGTAAATCGGGTTAATTATGGAGGCTTCATTCAATGGTCAGTCTGAATTAAATAGAGGAATGAAACAATACATCATGTGAAACTTATCTTCAACAGACTCCCTTTCTTTTACAACTGTTAAGTGATTGTTCACACATGAGAAAATGGAAACAATAAATAATCCTGTCTCAAAACATAACCATTTCCGTATTGGCATAATCTACAAAATGAAAAATAACTATTGATAGCCAATTTGGATCAGAAAATACGAAATTCCGTAAACGACAGCCTACTGCCAACTGCCTAACCAAAGATTGATTAGCAGTGAAAAACTCTGAGGCATTCGGAATGCAACAGTTGGCAGTAGACAGTTGGCATCATACGGTTAGCAGTTAACAGTAGGCAGTTGAAGGTAACCAGTAGGCTGTCATTTGAGTTACTTGGATTCTGTATTATTAACTATACCATAAACAAGGTCCACTCACTGACATGCAGAGCTTTTTACCTTCAATTGGGAAGCGGCCCAAGCCTGTTGAATTTGGGAAATTTTATCGCTAAAATTGCTGAATTGGGAAGCCTAAAAGCTGTTATGACTTTGACTTTTGGGGAAAACTGCATGATTTTAAAGAAATTTCCAATTGTGAAGCTGCCTTTTATGGGAGTCTGTTATATAACATAAAAAAGCCCTGACATGTATATGCATCCGAGATGTCAACTGCCATTAACATCAAAGACTTGTCAGCGTTTTTTCTTGTTCTTTGTTTGGGTTCGGTAAAAGGACCTATTCCCAATCAAATCCAGGTAACGTCTTTCCCAAGCTCAAATTTTTTCCCCACATTAAACCTTAGTTTTCTAATAAACATTTGAGTTATTAAAACTCACTCAGCTATTAAAATCCCCTCAGATTATTTGTAACAGAACATTCAAAATCAAATCATGTATTGACAAAGTTATTGTACTGTTTCTGCAGTGTCCATAATTCAAGTTTTAAAGAAGAAATTATAAGCTACTTATGAAGAGTTTCCATTATTTGAAAACAAATCCCAAACTTCCCAACTATAAGAAAAACGGACTGAAGCGATCCAAATTTTCCAAATTGCTTTGACACCCGACGCTTTCCCAATTGGTTGAGAGAAAACGATGCTTGTAAACACAAATACTAGCTTATCACATGGACTAATCGGAGGGTCATGACCTGCGTGCTTTAGCTTACTGCCAACTGCTTTCTGTTAACTGCTAACTGTATGATGCCAACTGTCTGCTGCCAACTGTTGCAATTGGAATGCCTCAGAAGTATTCAATACTAATCAACTTTTGTTTGGCATAAAAAGCCTTTGTAGTTGCAGCTGAAATGAAGTCTTTTACAAAACAGAAACATTGCTTTGAATTTTAATTGAATCTGAAAATAGGCATCTATTTCAATTCGCTTGTCATGAAAATTAAAAATATAAGAAAAGGAGGTGGAGGAGAAGACGAAGAAGAAAAAGAGGAGAAGTGGAGGCGAAGAGAAGGAGCACAGGGAGAAATATCATAATAGACCTATATTAACACTATATATACACAAGGGAAACGCATATCAGTCCGTAATTCTTTATACAATTGCTAGTTTGTCAATTCTCTATATGTCCCGCATAGCCAAATGATTTCTGCGTCCAACGATACCTCTCTCAACAAGATCGGTCCAGTCAATCCGGAGAAATCTGCGACGACACGCGATATTTTTTTCGAATTTTGTTAATTGGGAATAGATCGTTGAGAATAGAACCAGCCGATGTTTCGGTACTAAATCACCTCAATGAACATTATTTCAATGATAACACTTTACCGGCACTTAAAAAACAACTATCGGTAATGATCCAAACTAAACATTCTAACCTGTACACAATACACAACATGTATTCAGAATTATCTTCCACCATCCTCACATCTCTCTAGTCTCTACTCCATCTTGTTATGGTACGATATCTTTCAAGCTCTCTGATTGGCTTAATGTGTAAGGTTGAAGGTTAGTTAGGCTGGTTTCCATCTTTACGTAATTTTAAACAAGTAAGTGTAAACGGCACATAGTACCATAAAAAAAAACTGGAACCATGCTGTATGTTGACATGTTAAATTTAAACCAATCATATCGCTTTGTTCAAATGAATGTTGTATAAATTGGCAAAATGGAGTAGATGAGCAAAATGGGAGTGTAGTAAAGGATAATTGTTGGATATATGTTGAACATAGTGTGCAGGTTAGAATTTTTAGTTAGGATCCCTATCAGTAGTTGTTTTTTCGTATGCTGGTAAAGTTTTTATTGCTGAAATAACGTTCATTGAGGTGGTTTAGTGCCGAAACATCGGTTGGTTATGTTCTCAACGATCTATTCCCAATTAACAAAATTCGGAAAAAAATATCGCGTGTCGTCGCAGATTTCTCCGGGTTGAATGGACCGATCTTATTGAGAGAGGTATCGTTGGACGAAGAAATCATTTGGCTATGCGGGACATATAGAGAATTGACAGACTAGCGATCGTATAAAAAATTACGGACTGATAAGCGCGGAACGTCAGAACTGGTTTCTCTTTGAAGTTGTTTCCCTTGTGTATATATAGTCTATTGTGATATTTCTCCCTGTGAGGAGAAGCAAAGGAAAAGGAGAAGGAAAAGATAAAGAAGCTTACAGTATAATGAACATATAAATGCACAAATGAACATTAACAAAACATTTGCACATTATCATCATTATGATAACTTGGAACTTTTGCAGGGGTCCCTTGCAAAACTGTTTTGCAGCAATGTTTTTGAACTTTTCTGACATTAACAGAAAATATATTCAACTTGACAATCTGGTTCATTAACTTATTTTTAAGTTTACCTTATCTTCAGATATTTCAAATCCAAGATCAAAAGCCCATATGTACACACTTCGTAGTAGGTTTCCCAATGTTTTCAAATTAGTCTAATCTTTTGAAAACAACAACTTGACTTCCCGCGATCTCGTCCACCATGTTAGATCACGTTCGATAGTCACGTGACTTAAATCAAAAACCGAATTCTCTAAAGGTACAATGTTTTTGACAGAATCATAAGTATAGATTATGTTACCCCCAATGAATAAAGACAAATTTGTGCTAATCACTATTTTGGCGATACTTCCATTCAGCTGTAAAAGCCGAACGAGTCTTGAAAAAGTAAACGAGATTTTGCGAGATTAACATGTTTCCACTGTAAACAGTGGCAATGGAAAATGTAACTTCACCTGATTGAGGAAAGAATTCTTTCAATCCGACGCATATAATAATAGACGAAATAGGTGAGCATTCAGTTCTTTAAACAGTTTAAAACAATGAAAGTTTTTGTGGAGTATCTCACTATGTAATTACTGAAACGACCTCTTTCATGATTGAGTCTGGTTTTTTTGTCATGCAAAAATGTGGGTGGGGAGTAAGAAAGCAATCTCTCATTCCAAGTATTTAGAAGCGACCATTATTTCTAATTTTGATGGAACCAAGGTTAGAAAAACATGACCGCACTTGAACCTGGGACATCTGCAAACTGTTTGAATGTTCTACTGACCGAACTATCCGTCCCCCTTACGTTCAACTCTATGAATATCATATCAAGACCCTAGTCAAACTAGTTTGACCCATTCATGAAATATTGATAAATATTGACATCAGGGGCCTTGGCAATATCTCCCGTCACATCAAGCTTACAAACAATTCATTAAATGATGGACAACTACGACAAGATTTTCGTTACTGCATTTGAACATTGATATTTCCATTATCATCGTAAATTATCAAATGATCATTACTCACAGTTGTAAATGAATCTCATTTTAATCAATCCATACATGTCACATGTCGGTTATCCGCATATTTCCTTAGAAAGAAAGGTTCTTCTTCCAATTACTGAGCGGGATTCTCTAAGGAACGTATGTATCTCAAATGTGCATGGTGGTGGCTTGCAGATTTCCATGCCCATGGTTAAAATTTAAAAACTGTATGCAGTGTCATGTCTGTGAAGAAGTCTCAGATTACGCCTGACATTTACACCGCAAGGCGTAATCTGAAATCATCTAGGGAAGGTGCAGACACTACACTGGCCGGGATGGTTCCACTCTTGGGCTGTCCTTGGAAGAAGGAGTTTGCTAGTGTCTGGTCTGTTATACGCTCCTGGAAGAACTTATGCTGGCCTCTGGTGCATGCGTTGCCACTCTGTAGATACTTGTCTGATCTGATGTCTACTTGGTTGTTGTAGATCTTGTACATCATAGAGAGTCTGCTGTGTCTTCAACGCATTTCGAGGGACTCCCAGTGTAGGTCCTTAATCATGTTGGAGACACATGATGTGACATCCTGGAGTCTTTGTTGAAAAGTCGTTGAAAACATAGCGCGCTGCTCTGCGTTGTATCTGTTCAATGGCATTGACATGCTTTTGTAGGTATGGATCCCATACTGGCGCGGCATATTCGAGGGTTGGGCGGACCATGGCCTTGTAGGACGCTTACTTAACAGGTGGTGTGCAATCCCTTACTTAAGGTTCCTTGAGAGGAATCCCATGGTTCTGCTGGCCTTGCTTGTGGTGTTGTTTATATGCTCCTCCCAGGAGAGGTCCTCAGTGATGGTAATTCCAAGGTATTTACTGGCCTCAGCCACTTCAAGGATATGGCCATGGAGACTGTACTGTGTGTTGAAGACCTTTCGGCGGCGTGGAGCAATTCTGATGACTGTGCATTTGGATGGGTTGAAACTCATCTGCCATGTTGCTTCCCACTGTTCTAGAGCCTTAAGGTCTTCCTGAAGGAGTCGTCTGTCATGGTCACTTTCAATCACCTTGTAGAATGCGCTGGCGTCTGCAAATAACCTGGATGAGGATGACTAGGCCAGAAACAACAGGGGGCCGAGGACGGTCCCTTGAGGGACACAGGATAAGACTTCTGGTCTATAAAGATGCTTGGTGTTGGTCTCCTTTCTTGTAAAGGGGTACAACTGAGGCATCACGCCAATCCTGTGGGAAATCTGCTAGGTCCAGTGACAACTGATACAGCTTTGCTAATGCAGGGGCTATTTCAGTTGCGGCTGCTTTAAGGATGAATGCTGGGATATCATCAGATTCTGGTCCTGTAGCTTTTTTTGTTTTCAAGTTTGTGAGGAGTTTGTGGACAACCTTCCAGGCAACTGTGATGTTCTGCATTGATTGAGTGGAGCTGAATCCTAAGTCTGGTACGCTGGTGGTGTTTTCACGTGTCAAAGATGAGACAAACTCGTCATTCAGTATGTTTGCTCTGGTTTCATTACCACTCTGGAGGAATCCATCCTTGTTCTTCAGTGGTGCATCACCAGAGGCTTCTTGTCCCTTGCTCTTCACGTATGACCAGAACTTCTTTGAATTATCTTTGTAGTCACCACTTACTGTCTCAGCAAGGTACTCTCTGTTTGCCCCTCAAATTTGGAACTGTCCCTCTTTCTGAATTCTCTTGTATCTATCTCGGTCATGTTTGGTGTATGTTATCTTTGCCTTCTTGTTCACTCTTTGTTTTCCCCTAATCAGTCTTTTGATGTTTGTGGTCATCCAGGGGTTTGTGTAAAACAGTGTATCTTTCATCTCCTTTACTTTGATGGAATGTCCTGCATGGCCGAGTGGTTAAGATGGTGGACTCAGAACTTGGAGGTCCCAGATTCACGCCCAGCGAAATGGACTCTTGACATAGGAGTGTCCTTTGGCAGAAGCCTTCAGAGCCCCAGGCTGTAACATAAGTGAATAATTGTTGACACGGCATTAAACTTCATACATACATACTATAATGAAGGTGTCAGGTTTCACCCCAGTTGCACCTTTTGATATACCAAAAAGGACGATGTTACAATCACCTTGTAAGATGATACATCCCAAATGGTTTTGTTTTTTCGTCAAAGTTTTCCTACGGAAGATGTACAAAACATATCAAATAGCTAAAGAATAAGAATGTTCATACACATACATGTATCTTTGGACTGTCTTGTTTTTAGCTGGTTTTTTTTTTTTGCTGAATATAGTGACTTTTTTTGGTTGAATACACTAAGAAGTTGGTTAAGTGTAGCTATGTTTTCTTTTCTCTTTTCAGTCAAAAGACTAGATAAGGACTTACAATATTTGTTTTGGATAAAACAGCGACCAGTCACCATGTTGGTTGGAAGATACCGTCTGATCTTGTACTTGCAGTATCTACTGTTATTTGTAGATCTCTTCTTGAACTCCTTTATTGAAGTGCTCAGATACGAAAATGTCATCATATTGGTTCTATTGGTGTAAGTATATATTTTTACTTGTAGAATTTTGGCTTGAAGGTTTTTTGCATATTTAACAGTTATGTTATTTAGCCGTTTTGTTGTGAGTCCGCATTTTTGGTGATTGAATCAGGGAAATTAAAGAGAAAACCCATTTATAAACAAGTTTTCAATTACTTGTAATGTATGGGTAAGGAACCCAGGGAAAAGTCCTTTCATGGAAACTCACATTCACATCTGATCAGTGAAAAACACTGCCAGGCAATTATAGGTTATGCTGCCTATATACAGTGAAGCCTCGTTTATCCGGACCCAGATTATCCGGATGTCTCGCAATCCGAACGAAATTGTAAGGGAATGGAATTATTTGACCAGTTTGTTGCAGATGACTTTAGAAAACATTGTGGGTAAAGGAGAAATTGCTCCTGACGAGCAATTTCTCCTTTTCCCACAATGTTTTCTGCCATATCAGAAGATTATCTTTGAATTTCATCACGTTTTGATATGTCGTCTGTAAACTCTTTCTATTTGGGATGGTCGACAATTTGGCCTTTGCTAAAGGGTTATAAGTATACACGTGCATACAGACCATTTATGTCTTAATGTGTATTAGAACATGCTCTGCTTCGTTAGTCCAGATTATTCGGTAGACCGGACATTTTGTTGGGAACGGACATGTTCGGATTAACGAGACATCACTGTATTACTTGTTCTCTATAACAACACATTGGTTCTCAGATTTGCCTAACATTTACTTTGCAAATGTTACAAAACTCTTACCTCTTATAAGACTCTTTCTCTCAGTCTTGGTCAATGGGAAATAAAAAGGGCAAGGTAACTTCAATCAAAAGAGATTTTTGATTAATGTCAAAAATGTCCCTTAGTGAACGGATATAAAACTTAATATTTCCAGCTCAATTTGAACTCTGCAAAATAATGTGAGATTTTATCATCCCGAAACTGGCACCAATGGAACAATCAGAGCAAAGAGCCCTTTTAAAAGAAACGATTACATTGGACAAGTGAAAAACAATGCCAGCCTCTGTTTAACCCTTATAGTGCTGGAATCAACTTCATGCTTATGCAAACAGGTTAGAACCTTGCCAGCCGCCAAGTAAATTGGAGGCTAGCCTGTGATCTAACCTGTTTGCTACTCTAAGTATCTTTCCTCAAAAAAATTAAGCAAATTTTTAAGGTGTTGGAAAGCAGACGACACAAAAAACTACATTTTAGAAGATCACCCAGCATTCTAAGGGGTAACATTCGATGTACTGTGCTGTAAATCAGTCTTAGAAGTATTATATTTGATGTTGCTATTTTTCAGGATACAGGACATCTGTATTATGTTTGCAGTCATCGTGATTTTCCTGGTGTTCTTCAATACATACATATTTCAAGCAGGACTAGTGAACATTCTCGTCAATAAGTTTAAAGTGACAATCGCTGTGGTGTTTATTTATTTCTCATTGTGTGTGGGATTTCATGTTTGGTACATGGTAAGTTTGAAATCTATCATATATTTTCAGGCTTATTTCTTGATACCTTTCCTTCATTTTCATTAGTTTATTTGTGGGGGTTTTGTATGTTCTTGCATAACTAACGTGAGCTTTGACCGCTTCCTTTCCAAAGTTTGGTGATGATTAATCTGACTACATTTATTTGCTTTAACAAATATTCTAGATCCATAACAATCCAATCAATGGCTTAAAGAGAATTTTGATCAGCACTCTTAGTTAAATGGTTAACATACCATTATTAGAAAATAAGGTGACCACAATTTTATTTGGTTACTGAGTTTCAATTGAATATTCGAATGAAAAGGCCAAACTTACAAAGTGTACATATGTGTAGACAAAACATTCTTATCTGTGAACTGAGGGAAATTTAAAGGTTTGGATAACTTTTTACTTACCAGAAATATTAAAGGTTATCTTCAATAGAATCCAAATGGTAAGAAATAGTGCCCATGTCTACCTTTTGACTTTATGAAAAGCCTATATTGTTGAAACTCCATCGAATTTGCATATATTTGATCCTTTTTGAAATGATATTGCATTTCAATATCATTTCAAAAAGAGGAACCGGTTCTGTTGAATGTGATTTTTGCATTTTGGATGTGGAAAAATCCCTTTTGACTTTTTAGAAATTGCTTGATACAAACAATTTCTCATTGTTAATTATAGTTTATTAAGTTAATCATTCAAATGCTTTATAATGGGTACTCAGTTTCTGGTATTATTGCCGATTGGTAATTTAACTTTATACCATTTCATCCTATCTCTCATGTAAGATCCTGTCGTGGGTGAAGTTGAAAGCAACAACATACATGTATGGTGTTTGGACAAAGGCCTTTTGAAGGTCATTTTGGTTGCAATTGACAAAGGTAGAAATTATTTGATACAAGCAATTACATGAGGTTCAATTAAGACTATAGTAAGTGCTTTACGTAAATGAAGCACTTACCATACTCTAGTCTTGCATTGGACCCTCACACTTACTATATAACAATAAAACTTGATTCTAATATAAAAATATGAAGTGATGCAAATATTTATTTCCTTTCAGACTTTGAGGTGGTTAGATCCAAACGCATATATCTGGGATACCCCTGGAATTAGAGCTTTATATGTAATACAACGAACAGGTGAGTAATGGTGGAATGGTTTACCAAATTCCCCCATATCAGATTTTGTGACCGGTCCAGCTTGAATGCAATAGCAACAACACACACATATTAAAGAGATTGCTTTTTAACACTATGGTAATGGGTAGAAACCAACATGACCAAAGGATTAATTTTTCAACAGTGGTAAACATGTCAATTCTAATGTTACATTGGTTTCCTAATTCTTCTGCAGCAGATGCAGCAAAGTAAGGTGATATAAGTACAGTGATTTCTCGTTAATCCGAACACGTCCATTCCCAACAAAAAGTCCGGATTACCGATTCATCCGGACTAATGAAGTAGTGCATGTTCATATACACATTAAGACATAAACGGTCTGTATGCACATGTATACTTATAACACTTTAGCAAACGCCAAATTGTCGACCATCCCAAAAGTAATCTTCTGATATGGCAGAAAACATTGTGGGAAAAGGAGTAATTGCTCGTCACGAGCAATTTCTCCTTTTCCCACAATGTTTTCAAAAGTTGTCTGCAACAAATTGGTCAAATAATTCCGTTCCCTTACAATTTCGTTTGGATTGCGAGACATTCGGATAATCGGGGTCCGGATAAACAAGGCTTCACTGTACTTGTTTGGAGAAATACCAGGAAGTCAAATTGCTAGTTATGTATGTTTAGATAATTGACAGGTCATACTAAAGAACGAAAAACAATAGTAAAGATAAAAGAAATAGCTTCCCTTCATTAGAATATTGTTTCATGTATTTATCAGCTGCACAACATTAACAATACTATCTTTAACTCAAATTTAATATTCATTGAAATGAAATTTAGGATTCGTCTAAACATTTACAAGTTATAGAAAAATCTGTGATGCCATTTCTACATGATATCAAGAGAAAAGCTGCGTATGTTTCATGATTTATCTATTTTTTCTACTCTTTTATAAGTTAAACATTAATAAAGGGGATATCTAATTGCCTAAATCAAATGATTTAATTAATAAGATAATATTGAAATCAATCATTTTGATACAGCATTTCAAACCGATGGCAGGTTGAGAAAATCTTAAGGAAAGATTGCTTTCCTTTTCGAAACCATTTCAGTGACAGCAATATAATATTTTCTGAATCTCAGCAGACTAGATGACAATTGCGACTAATCATGAAATTCTCCACGAGGAGGCATTTCTCTTTTTGTGTCAATACCTCCCTAAATTGGACAGCAAGTTCTCATGTGTAATAATTTAACTTTGCCATTATGTTCATTTTTTCAATGATATGAATGGATTTTATTTGCTCTTTAAGAAAAGGGCCTTCTTGTGAAATACTGGAATGCATTGTTTTAATTTTGGGTTCATTTCAGCCTCAGTATTGTACTATTACTTCTACAAAAGAACTTGCCTTAAGTTGGGTGACCCAAGATTCTATCAGGATTCAGACTGGATTAAGCACGAATTTGAGAAACGACGATGATGATACAGTAATAGCTGCAAAAGACTTACTTCCTATGCATTTTTTTATTATCATTATTTATTGACAGTAGTTGGTGTCAAGGAAATTTTTTTTTAGGTTGTGTTATCAGTGTTTGCCAAATGCACATTTCCGAGTTGTTTTTCATCAAGCCACTACTGATGACACTCAAGTCACATGTTATGAGAACTTAACCCTTAGGATGCTGGGTAATTTTCTAAATATAGCTTCTTATGTTGTCTGCTTTCAAAAAAATAAAAACTTGCTGAAATTTGTTAAGGAAAGATACCCAGAGTAGCAAGCAGGTCAGATCACAGGCCTGCCGACAATTTACTTGGCGGCTGGCCTGGATCTAACCTGTTTGCATCAGCATGAAGTTGGTTTCAGCATGATAAGGGTTAAGTAGACTTGGAACAAATAATTATGGAAATGATTAATTAAGGAAGTATTTCGAAGTCATAAAACTTATGACGATATGCAACTTACAGTATATTGTAATTTGAGGGATCAATGCAAGACTATAGTAGGTGCTTCATAAACATGAAGCACTTACTAAATTCTTACAGCGAACCCTTGACTTGGACTATTGAAGTTGATTAGTTGACATAAGTTGGCCCATTTGTTATAATTTGAAAATAATGGTAGCACATAAATGTCATATCTTAGATAAGTTTACTATATTCATGGAGAGGGACCCATCAAAACCTTAAAGCCATACTTGCACTCATTAACACTGAAATTGTTAAAGTTCTAGAATAATTGAAAATTATCTCAAAAGAACTTTAAATTCCCTTTTATAGAGGAATGGAGACTGTAATATAAACATTATACTTTTAAAAGAGTGAATATTATAAGGTTTGTTTACAATGAGCAATAAAACTAGGTCACCCGAGCAATGTTGGGAACGAATAAAGCCCAAGAAATTCTTCATTTTAAATGTCCATGTTGTTAATACTGGAAAAATGACAGTATATATATATGTTTTTACTAACAAGGTGGTCTCCAATCATTAATCTGAGCATTCCTTGCTATTTCATGTGTTATTCAAATGTAAACATTGAAGTTAGATTGGTGGGCACCAAATTTGTGAAAATAGCACTTTGAAAAATAGCGTTATATTGTCATGATCTTGTGGTTTTTCGCCATGTTTCAACATATTCTATCATTATTTATAACTCATATTACCCAGTTTTGAAGTTTTTCTGAGCGCTAGTATGCTTTTAATGGATTGTTGGATTGGTCAATCTTTCCATTCACCAATAATTGATCGTTCTGTTCCATCTGTATTATAGTTTTCATGGGTTTGTACTTTTCCTTGCATTTCCCTGTATATGAACAACAATTAAAAACATTTGGGAAACATTTAATGCATTCCTTCAATTTTTAACGATGTTTCTTAATTAATTTTGTTGTCAAAGGGTTTTCAGCTCAATAAAGTGATTGCACTGGCATATGGATTTAAGCCTTACATGTACAGAAGAATTTCAGAGAATGATATGTTATTGATGATATATACAAGACACTGGCTTAATTCATTGCTATATTATCAAATAAATAGAATCTTTGTTTAAATGTACAGTCTAATCCCCACGCACAGTGTACCATGTTTGTGTATACTCATCAAATTCTGGTCATTTCAAATGCTACTCTCAAAAATTGAAATGATTGAGAGAAACCATTGCTTGAAATTTTATTATTGTTTCCGTCCATTATTACTGTTTTAAAGGTAAGACTGCCATAAAGCTAGCAATGTCTCCTTGTGCCTCTAAAAATTCATTATTTTATAATTTGTGATGCCATTATTAGTTTGGAAGCAGTCCAATAACATGTCAATCAACCCTTAGAATGCTGAGTAATTATCTAAAAATCAATTTTGGTGTCGTCTGCTTTCCCAGACCTTAAACATATGCTTAATTTTGTTGAGGAAAGATACTCAGAGTAGCAAACAGACTGTCCTGGATTAAGGCTGTTTGCTTAAGCATGAAGTTGGTTCCACCACTATAATGGTTACGTTTTTCTGTAATACAGTGTAATTTGTTGCAGCCACTTTACATGGCGGCTGGCTTGAATCGAACCTGTTTGCATAAGCATCAAGTCTGTTCCAGCACTATAAGGGTTAAGACCTTTCATAAAATTGAGGTTATGATAAAAAAATACTACATATAAGAATCTCATAAGACTGACTTTGCTTTTAAACCATTACTTTATGATGAAATCTCATTTAACTTTACCCAATCATGTACATGTTTATATTTATACAACTTCAGTGGGTAATATAAGAAACTTTTGTGACAAAAAGAGAAATTGCATGAAACTTGCAGTTTCTATTTAAGTCACAGTGGTTTGTTTTCAATATTACAAATGAAAAAAAAATGGTTTTGACACTTTATGTTAGTTTTGTTTCCTGTTTTATAAAAGTCGGCTGCTGTTGCTCTGATTTTGGACTTGTAAAAATAATTACCCGGTAATGGAAGGAACTGGTTGAACCTAATAAACATATGCAACTAACACCTACATGCTACATGCAAGTGTTTTCCATTTAAATTATTACAATGTATCTAAGTAGTGCAAAGACTAAAGGGTTTAATTAGAAATTTTATATTACATGTTAAAATGTTCACTGTTATATTTGAGATTCATTGTCTGTTGCCTATGAAATTTGTCATATACATATCTTTGTTGGAGTTGTAATGTACCATATGTGAATTGTAATGGTATTTGTAACAGGAGTACAAGGTCTTTTATTTTCCATTATACAGAGTTTGAATATTCATTAACTTTCTGAAAGTAGGTCAACTCTTTCATCTCTTTGTGCTCTTAGAAAGGTAGGGAATCCACACATGGATCATGTATGATATGACTTTCTGGTTTAATGTAGAATACCTATAGTTCACCATATTGAAACATTTTCTTTAATCGGATTCCCTCGATCGTTCTCGGCATACACCGATCAGGGCTGGAACTATTCGGTTTAATATGAATAATATGAATAATCCGGCCAGATGTATATCATGAACAACTGAAGTAATCTGACGAAAGGAAAATGTTTCAAAATGACAGATTATACGTATTCTACCTTAATCTTGTTTCTGATTTAAGACATTTACAGACAAGAAATAAGGACTCTGACATAATGGTTTGAAAAACTAGATTTGAGTTGCTGTAGATCTGTATCAATTATTTATAATGTGTTTGTTAATTGTATGCTAGATATTATAAAACATGTGCCTGTCTATGTGATTATATCAATATTTTATAGAATAAATTTTCTATGTATTTATAAGTTTTATATATAAAACTAAGAATGCATTTATTTCCTTCCTGTGTGCTATGGGCATATTGCACAGCGTTACTTATTCAAAAACAAAGGTTTATACCTATGGTCTAACTCCCTCATAATGACATGCCATATTTGTAAGAATTTTATGTCTACACCTGTGCAAAAAAAACAATACATGTATAATGATATTGCTGGCCCAGCCTTAATCCGAGGCAACCAAGCGAAATAAACTATTCCCTCATTGGATATTGTGACCCAGTAAAATTGAATGCCAATGTCAATGCAATGCAGAGTCAATGCAAGATGACTACTTACATGTACTTTATTTTATTATGAATGTTGGTGGGGATTTTCATCGCGGTTATTGTATCTCAGTTCTATCGTGATACCTGGTTCATAATGGATGAAATAAAGGCGCTAAACTTAAATGCCCACAAGTGCTGGACAAGAAGGGTAGACCGATCGGTATTCCATCCCAGCCAGCATGGAGACAACCGCAAACTAAGATCCACAAGGGTGACGGTTGTTTCCCCGAAGAGGCGTTTCCCCGAAATAAGTTTATAAAGTACTCGAGGAGACGTTTCCCCGAAGTTAATTTATACATGTAGCAATCTTATATATAGATGTATTATATATTATATTTATTCATAGTTATAAGAGCTAATAATGATTATTTTTCATTTTCAAAGAATTTTATTTGTAAAAAAAAAAGATGTTTGAAATAAACATGCTGGTTATCAACATGACAACAAGGGTAATAAGGTGTCAACTAACATCAAAGAAAACACTTACCATTCATGTATGTTTTGTTTTTGTTTTTTTGGGGGTCATTTTCTTTTTTCGGGGTATGTATGCTATATGATGAGAATTCTGCAACTTTTGAAGGAGTGATGTGTCACTCGTTTCCTTATAAAAGTTCAAGCTGAACATTCTCCTTATCAAATGTAATTTGATTATATCTTATTTTTTTGCATAATGTCACCCTTTTCCGAATTGGAAAATACATGTTAAGTGTTTGTAGGCCTGTGACTATTGGAGGAAAGAGGTTTTAATTTTCACATTTTTCTTTGTGATAATTCTATTTTTTTTTTATTATTATACCCAATAGTTTTACAGTTATAGTGCGACTTCTCTGAGATTCAGTCAATAGGATTGGTCTCTGATGTCGCTTGAAACGAACAAAAACCTCAGACCCGAGAACGTTTTGGAAAATTTTAAATAGCGATAAACCGTCAAATAAAACCGGCTGCTCTGATTCGGATTTATATGACTATTTTTAATCCATTAATCATATTGAGGTAACGCAGGATGACATATCCAAATTGACAATTTCGGACGAAAATGATGAACAAAATACTAATTATGAAATAAATTGAATAATTACTTATTCAGAAATAGAAAATGCTATCAAGAATCTGAAAAACAATAAAGCGTGTGGCAAAGATAATGTTTTAAAAACTTTTCAATCTAATTTTAGATACTGGGGGTTTCCCAAAGTCATGGTCAGTCGGCATGATACGTCCGATCTACAAAAATAAGGGAAATCCTAATGATCCTTCAAATTATCGCCCTATAACATTGTTGAGTTGTCTGGGAAAACTGTTCACGAGCATTTTAAGTAAAAGATTACATAATTATACCGAAACACACAATATTCTTAATGGTACAGTATCTCGAATTGTTGAAGCCGGAGGAGCTGTATAATATTCTTCCTCATACATGTGTGTTAGAGAAACATGTTTTGGAAAACATTGTGGGAAAAGGAGAAAGCAATTTCTCCATTTCCCTCAATGTTTTCTGACCTATCAGAAGATTGTTTCTCATTTTCATCACATTTTGAAATGTCCTCTGCAAACTCTTTCAAGTTTGGTCAGTTGAAAATTTGGCGTTTGGTGAAGGGTTAAAAGACACTGTAAGCAGCTAATCGTTGCTCAAGTCCCACATTTGTTGTCCGATGTCGCCTTTACAATGAGGACCGCTTTTTTAAAACCCATGAACAGGGTAAATCATAAGCCAACCACAGTTGTTGTCATGGCTGACAATGGCTGCCAGAAATGCCTAATCAGAATAAAGTAATAATACACAATAGCACTCTTGAAGAGGAATTTTATGCAGGCCAAATCGTCTGACAGTAATTTAAGCTATTAAAAGAAAAAGAAGTCTGGGAAAACTGTTCACGAGCATTTTAAGTAAAATATTACATAATTATACCGAAACACACAATATTATAAATGATTGTCAATCGGGATTCAGAAAAGGGTTTTCCACGACAGACAACATGTTTATTTTACACAGTTTAATCCAATTAGCATTCAAAAATAAACAAAAAATATCTTGTGCTTTTATTGACTTAAAGCAAACTTTTGATTCTGTTTGGAGAAACGGGGTCTGGCATAAACTGTTGTCATTTTATATCAACGGAATTTTGTTTCGTCTAATTAAACACATGTATAATGACATAAAATCATGTGCGAGTCAAGGGACCACGTGCTCAGAGTTTTTCTCGTGCATGATCGGGCTGAGACAGGAAGAAAACGTTTCACCGATAATTTTTTCTCTATACCTGAATGATCTTCATGCTTTTTTTAATGATCCAGGCATTTTTAATGGTACAGTATCTCGATTTGTTGAAGCCGGAGGAGCTGTATAATGTTCTCCCTCATACATGTGTGTTAGAGAAACATGTTTTGGAAAACATTGTGGGAAAAGGAGAAAGCAATTTCTCCTTTTTCCACAATGTTTTCTGACCTATCAGAAGATTGTTTCTCATTTTCATCACATTTTGAAATGTCTTCTGCAAACTCTTTCAATTTTGGTCAGTTGAAAATTTGGCGTTTGGTGAAGGGTTAAAAGACACTGTAAGCAGCTAATCGTTGCTCAAGTCCCACATTTGGTGTCCGATGTCGCCTTTGCAATGAGGACCGCTTTTTTAAAACCCAATGAATAGGGTAAATCATAAGCCAACCACAGTTGTTGTCATGGCTGACAATGGCTGCCAGCAATGCCTAATCAGAAATAAAGTAATAATACACAATAGCACTCTTGAAGAGGAATTTTATGCAGGCCAAATCGTCTGACAGTAATTTAAGCTATTAAAAGAAGTTTATTTCATTTAGGGGTACACGAATAGATAACGTGCATTTTGAAATACCTATTTTAAGCTATACGCAATGATCTTTCTAGAACACACTCGATCTTATGAACACGTAAAATCATACGTCTCATTATAAACTGATAACAAAATCTAAAATAAATAATAAAACTGATATTTATTCAACTTGTACGTTATGTGTGCCATTTTCAGTGGGAAATATAACTTTTAATGGAATAAACCAAGTACCCTGGTAAGAATTCTTTATTTTAATTTGAAACGGTTAAATTGGTAAACACGTCGTAATAGAATTGAAATAAAGCCGTACGTCTACCTTAAATTGTAATGGGTTATCTTTTGAAACATAAGTCAAAAGTGATATCTGTTTTGGATATATAAATTTGAACGCAATATAAAGGAGTGTCATATGTCACATTTTTGACATGCTTTAATCAGAACACGCGTAACACTATGTATAAAGTATATAAAATATCTATATACAAAGATTATATATAGAACCCCATTTTGGTAGATATCATTTAACCCTTACAGTGCTGGAACCGACTTCACGCTTATGCAAGCATGTTGGATACAGGCTAGCCGCTAAGTAAATTGGCAGCTGGCCTGTAATTTAACCTGTTTGCTTCTCTGAGCATAGGAGTTTGAAGTTAAGGTAGTCTTACGGCTATGTATAAATGGAGAAGCTCCATTTATACATACCCGTTATACCTTAACTTCGGACCCCTGTGTCTCTGAGTACCTTTCATTATCAAAATTAAGCAGGTATTTAAGGTTTTGGAAAGAAGATGACGCACACATCTATTTTTAGAAAAATACCCAGCATTCTACGAGTTAAAAGGAAATAAGAAAACGGTGTATAAACATTTCTTTTCTTCTCCGTGGGAGATGGTGTTAGATTTAAGAGTATATTTAGCTTGCTGATATCGAACAAATTGGACAAATCCTTTCCCGATAAAAGTTTTAAAAGGAAATCACATATTGTCACACCTATACGTGTTGCATGTAACTATTTTTAGTCTTTCATTCTGTTATGAGAGAAACGGGGGCACGTCATACAGGTTATTATTTTTATTATTATCATCATTATAATAATTATTATTATTTTATTAATTTGTGTGTATACTCATCAGATTCTGGACATTTCAAATGCTACTCTCACAAATTGAAATGATGGAGAGAAACCATTGCTTGATTTTTTAATATTGTTTCCGTCCATTATTACTGTTTTAAAGGTAAGACTGCCATAAAGCTAGCAATGTCTCCTTGTGCCTCTAAAAATTCATTATTTTATAATTTGTGATGCCATTATTAGTTTGTAAGCAGTCCAAAAACATGTCAATCAACTCTTAGAATGCTGAGTAATTATCTAAAAATCAATTTTGGTGTCGTCTGCTTTCCAAACCCTTAAACATCTGCTTAATTTTGTTGAGGAAAGATACTCAGAGTAGCAAACAGACTGTCCTGGATTAAAGCTGTTTGCTAAAGCATGCAGTCGGTTCCAGCACTATAAGGGTTACGTTTTTCTGTAATACAGTGTAATTTGTAGCCGCCACTTTACATGGCGGCTGGCTTGGATCGAACCTGTTTGCATAAGCATCAAGTCTGTTCCAGCACTATAAGGGTTAAGACCTTTCATAACATTGAGGTAATGATGAAAAAAATACCACATATAAGAATCTCATAAGACTGACTTTGCTTTTAGTTTTAAACCATTACTTTATGGTGAAATCTCATTTAACTTTACCCAATCATGTACATGTTTATATTTATACAACTTCAGTGGGTAATATAAGAAACTTTTGTGACAAAAAGAGAAATTGCATGAAACTTGCAGTTTCTATTTAAGTCACAGTGGTTTGTTTTCAATATTACAAATCAAAAAAATGGTTTTGACACTTATATTAGTTCTTTGGTGTTTTATAAAAGTCGGCTGCTGTTGCTCTGATTTTGGACTGGTAAAAATAATTACCCGGTAATGGAAGGAACTGGTTGAACCTAATTAAACATATGCAACTAACACCTACATGCTACATGCAAGTGTATTGCATTTAAATTTTTATCTAAGTAGTGCAAAAACTAAAGGGTTTAATTAGAAATTTTATATTACATGTTAAAATGTTCACCGTTATATTTGAGATTCATTGTCTGTTGCCTATGAAATTTGTCATATACATATACATATCTTTGTTGGAGATGTAATGTACCATATGTTAATTGTAATGGTATTTGTAACAGGAGTACAAGGTCTTTTATTTTCCATTATACAGTGTCTAAATATTCATTAACTTTCTGAAAGTAGGTCAACTCTTTCATCTCTGTTTGTGCTCTTAGAAAGGTAGGGAATCCACACATGGATCATGTATGATATGGCTTTCTGGTTTAATGTAAAATACCTATAGTCCACCATATTGAAACATTTTCTTTAATCAGATTCTAGAAAAACTAGATTTGAGTTGCTGTAGATCTGTATCAATTATTTATAATGTGTTTGTTAATTGTATGCTAGATATTATAAAACATGTGCCTGTCTATGTGATTATATTAATATTTTATAGAATAAATTTTCTATGTATTTTTAAGTTTTATTACTTCTATATCATCTTCTAAGTAGGCAAATTGTGAATATAAAACTAAGAATGCATTTATTTCCTTCCTTTGTGCTGTGGGCATATTGCACAGCGTTGCTTATTCAAAAACAAAGGTTTATACCTATGGTCTAACTCCCTTATAATGACATGCCATATTTGTAAGAATTTTATGTCTACACCTGTGCAAAAAAAACAATATAATGATATTGCTGGCCCAGTCTTAATCCGAGGCAACTAAGTGAAATAAACTATTCCCTCATTGGATATTGTGACCCAGTAAAATTGAATGCCAATGTCAATGCAATGCAGAGTCAATGCAAGATGACTACTTACATGTACTTTATTTTATTATGAATGTTGGTGGGGATTTTCATCGCGGTTATTGTATCTCAGTTATATTGTGATGCCTGGCTCATACTTGATGAAATAAAGGCGCTAAACTTAAATGCCCACAAGTGCTGGACAAGAAGGGTAGACCGATCGGTATTCCATCCCAGCTAGCATGGAGACAACCGCAAACTAGGATCCATAATACATCCATATCGTTGCTTCTTTGTTTCGAATGAAAGTTAAAAGGAGCCTTTTTGGGTTTTCAACCTTACGACAAAGGAAATCCCCCGTTGAAATATCTCGTGAGATCTGGTTTCTCCGTCTCTTCTTTTTTTTTGGGGGTATGTATGATAAGAATTCTGCAACTTTTGAAGGAGTGATATTATCAAATGTAATTTAATTAAATCTTATTTTTTTGCATAATGTCACCCTTTTCCGAATTGGAAAAATACATGTTAAGTGTTTGTAGGCCTGTGTGACTATGGGAGGAAAGAGGTTTAAATTTTCACATTTTTCTTTTTGATAATTCTTTTTTTTTGTTATACCCAATATTATTACAGTTAAAGTGCGACTTCTCTGATATTCAGTCAATAGGATTGGTCTCTGATGTCGCTTGTCGGAGAACACTTCCACAAAACCAGTGGGGAATTTTCGACTGTCCCAAAGTAAAAGAGTTTGCAGACGGCATTTCAAAATATGATGAAATTGGAAAATAATCTTCTGAAGGGGCAGAAAACATCCTGGGAAAAGGAGAAAATGCTCCTTACAAGCAAATTCTCCTTTTCCCACAATGTTGTCTGCAACCAAGTGGTCAAATGTCGTTATTGTTTGGTAATGGGTTTAAGAATCGAACCGAAGACCCATGAGTTGTATGTTCACCATAATTTCAAGTTCTCCGCTCTGACAACTAGGTCATTACCAATAAATGAAATTCATTCAAAGATGATTGAACACACGACTAACAACAATTTTACACAAAGGATTCCATGTGTATATATTAGTCTTATCCATATGGCTTAGAATACAGGGTGCTGATTTTAAATCTTCGCTCATTTCAAGATTTGTTTCTCCCGACTGACTTACGGAATGCCGATGGTTCTTCCCGCCTTGACCAGCCCTTATGGGCAGTTGAGTATGGGGTCTTCCTCCATCATAAAGAGTCGAGCATCGCTACATTACTGAAATAATGTTGATGTGATGTAAAACCCATATTAGAAATATCAAGAATTGTTATGTTGAATACATGATCCATTCGTCTTTCACTTTTGAACCTTGACAAGCAATTAGTGACAAGAACAGAAAACATCGAATTGGCGATATAAGATAATGGAACGGTAACTCGTCGCTCGGGTATAGGCGAAATATTGTTGAAAATAGCGTAAATCTCTAATCCAGTCATAAACACAAACATCTTGCCGTCACCGGAATGCGGAAGTTACGATACTGCCATGCAACGACATCTCCCAACGACACAACAACATCCGATTAACCCATTACCAAACAATAACGACATTTGACCTGTTTGTTGCAGACGACTCTGGAAAACTTTGTTGGAAAAGGAGAAACTGCTCTTAACGATCAATTTCTCCTTTTCCCACAATGTTTTCTGCCCTATCGGAAGATTAGTTTTTCAATTGCACCATATTTTGAAATGTCGTCTGCAAACTCTTTCAATTTGGAGCAGTCGAAAATTTGTCGTTTGGTAAAGGGTTAAAGTGAAAGTATTGTACGAATAAACTGGCATCATCGCTCCGTTAAGCTACGGAAAGACTAGAGCATGTATGCACTTCTCATATCTTTCAATAATCGTGTAGTTGATATGGCACATTTATGTTGCAGGTTTGGCGAAGCGTTCAAACGGTTCAATTATAAATAAAGATTTCTTATCCGTTCTGCGAAATGATTGAAATGGGTGAGGTCGTCTTGTACATAGATCATAAAATGGGTCGACATTCTTATCACGTGGCGCTGGCAAGAGGCATCCGAAAGCAACCCATTAGGCCTACTATCTATAAACCAAGTATTTAAATCAAAGCAATGAATTCCAAAATGCTATTTTCGTAATCATTCGATAAAAACAAATTTCCAACGGCTTTATCATATATCTAATGAAAATTGTCATTTATTAAGTGATGAGGATTGTTTGAAACATCTTTTCATTATGTGTCACTCACACAACGCATTCCGTGAGATAGGACTTCCTTTTAAAAAGGAATCGACGTAAATGGTTCTTCAGCACCAGACTGTGCAGTCGCCATCTTTGAAGGCATATCATAAGTTTAGTATCCAGGAAGAGTGGCTTTGAACAAGCTTTAAGCTTCCTTCACAATCGATGTAAAACAAATATGTTGAACTGGTGAATGGTGAACTGGAAATAGCCTATGTAATAAGGACTAAATACTTATATGACCAAGGAGCAATAAAGAAAAATTCGGAAAAAGGTCACAACTTTCATTAACTCTTTCCTTCTAATTTGATTTCTATTCGGGCAGATCTAACTAGCAATTACAGACAATAATTAAAAAAATATGAAATTCCGGCTTGTTTGTGGTATTTGAAAGAATCTTTATGAGCGTTTTCTCAATTTTTAAAAAATGATTTCTAAGGTCATCTTCTTAGGTGCAATGTATCATCAACATGAACAAAACTTTTTTTTTAAATCTGCCACTATTCCTTCAATAATGTACTAATTAGATACTAATTTCATATCAAAATTGATACTACTATCTTTGATTAACCCATTGTCCCGTATGGGAATTTGTGAATTATTTAACTTCATATGCAAGAGCAATTAATATTTAAGAAGCAACATTTTCCGTCTGATATAAGTTATAAGCCATTGTAACAAATGGAGTTATTCTGCATTTTGCCGCTGTGGTTTTTGAAGTCATTTGTGAGAGGTGCGGTAACGTGTGGTTTAATGGGGTAATGGGTTAATATTCACACAGATAAAAATATATAAAGCGCTGCCAAATGGTTAAACTTGAAACCCTCTTGAGACAGGACATCAAAATCCATTGAAATCTCGGCACCGAAAGGTGTCCGAACGCTGTATCTAGGAGACACAGATCATTTTGGTATTGTGTTGTACGTCTGAATCGGTTTGTTTACTCGCAAGCTTCGTTTCAAAATGACCTTCAGCTTAAAAAGGTTTCTATTTTTGGCAAACCGTGTTTGTGTGTATGTCCTAGCCAATCTGAACACATCGGGTTTATCAAGTGTATTTCACAGCTCACGGAAATACCCGAGTAGTTCCGATTGTGTACTAGCATGTTCTCGAACGAATTGAAATACCTATTTTTAGCTACACGCAAAATTCATTCTAGTATACGCTCGATCTTATAAACACGTAGGTCTTAACTGATTAAAAAAAAATTGAAATAAATAATAAAACCTAACTTTATTCAATTTGTACGTTATGTGTGCCAATTTCACTGGGAAACATAACTTTTAATGGGTGAAACCCTGGTAAGAATATTCTTTATTTTAATTCGAAAAAGTTAATTGTATTCATGGGGTTAGGCTAAGTGTCTTTCTTTTCATTCATACTTCGGCTATATTTACATAACTTGTTGTGATTGTGAGGCTAGAAGCTTGAAGCTTGTTTAACCCATTACCAAACAATAACGACAGTTGACCACTATGTGACAGATGACTCTGGAAAACATTGTGGGAAAAGGAGAAATTGCTCTTAACAAGCAATTTCACCTTTTCGCACAATGTTTCCTGCCCTATCAGACGATCAGAAGATTGATTTTCAATTGATTAATCATATTTTGAAATGTTGTCTGCAAAGCCCTTCAATTTGGAAAAGTCGAAAAAATTGGCGTTTGATAAAGGATTAAATCACTCGTGGCTATGACGGAAGTAACTTCAAAGAACATTCCTTTTGTAAATGTTTTTTTTTTTGTTTTACTTATATTTTATTTTAATTTTCATTTAATTTTTATCGAAAATTCTGATCGGTTAGCTGTTTCACAGGTCTAATTAGAGAGTCTAAGGTAGCTATCCCCCGAAAACTGAGCTTAATCTTATCAACTACCGATCGTCTGTTGGTTTGCCATTTCTACAGTGGTTTAAAAGGGCTAACTCTAAAGATTTTTTTTTAGAGACCCTCTTTCCATGAGGGTCCTTATTCCGGTGACCTGGGTTTTTATTCTTAACCCATTACAAATCAAAAACGACATTTGAACATTGCAGAAAACTCTATTAATCATTGTGGGTATGGGAGAAATTACTCGTAACGAAAAATTTCTCCTTTTCCAAAAATGATTTATGCCATATCAGAAGATTAATTATCCAATTTCACCACATTTTGAAATGTCTGCAAACTCTTTTTATTTGGGACTGTGGTGAATTTGGAGTTTGGTTAAGGGTTAAGAGATCGAATCTTATCCCACCGGAATAAGGTCTTTCGAAGATACCTCTCATGCAGTTATATTATGTCCAAATTATCTCTTTAATAGTGTGTGTCAACCACGAAGGACGTTTAAAGTGGTTCGTTTCTCAACTAACTGATCTTGTCCAGATAACTGGTCTCGAAGGCTATTGCTATTTTGACTGACGCCTTCGAGTCCAGAGTCAATCGTGATTTTTACGTTAGATTTTTGCGCACAGATTTTCTGCGCATGTTTGACCACCTATCATTCCATAAATATGCAATGGATTATGAAATCAAACATACCGATTTGGAGATCAACCTTTTATCTGTCGATGTGTGAAGTCTCAAAAGTGTCACTTTTGTATAAATATCCAAAACTTTGATTTAAATCACACACATAAAACTAGTCTCAATAATGATCCGTGAACGAAGCTTTTTTCGTCATTTGGACATTTATCGTGCTTCGCTACGTCTCAAGTCCAACGTGATTTTTATGTTACAAAATTTCGAACGACCGACTCAGTGCTTTTAACTTGCGATTTTTCGTTTTCAAAGGGACCAAAAAATAAACGGAAACTTGAAATACATACATAAATCATTTATGAATCGTCTCAGCCCACACAAGTATCCAGGACACCTCTTATATGCGAGTTATCTATCAAGAAACATCGACGATGCTCAAAAATAAACAATCGCCGTCCATGTTGTTTACCACCGGCCGCGAGATTCCCACGGATATCTTGCGGGTCAAAGGTCATCGCATTATGTTTACAGTTTGGGATGAAGTACGCGTCTTTCCCCTAAAGTCGAGTTGTACTAAGTTGAGCTCTCTTCACATACAGATTCGGAGAAGATATGCTTGGATAAGATGTCTTTTGCAAACCAGCTTTTGAAGCATAGTCCGTTATGGTTCTTCTAAAATAACATCCTTGTTTTTGTTATCTATTAATTCGCTTATTTTGTTTAAGTAGGCCTATTACGTGATTGTAGTGTTACCAAAAATAAAAAAAATATGTATACTTTTTTTTCTTCAAAATGAACGGAAATCGTTTCATGTTTTGTTTTGAATCGAATCTAACAGGAATAAGGATCATTTAACCCTTTCCCAAACAACAAATTTTCGACTGTTCCAAATTGAAAGAGTTTGCAGACGACATTAATTTTCAAATATGATGAAATTGGAAAATAATCTTCTGATAGGGCAGAAAACATTGTGGGAAAAGGACAAACTGCTCGTCACAATCAATTGCTCCCTTTCCCACAATGTTTTGCACAGTATCTGCAACAAACTGGTCAAATGTCGTTATTGTTTGGGAAAGGGTTAAAAGTTCGATTTATAAAATTGTGATTGGAGCGATATTTACGCCTAGCGTAAAACGCCTGACGTCGGACCGATAAAATTTGTAGTTGATTTCCTTGAAACTATAACAAACTATTTCCTTCACCTGTGTTGGATCGGTGATGTTCAGTCCTATGAACACCAAACATATATACTTACATTCGGAACACCTCGGCCATTTCTTAAAATAACCTCGGAGGTAATGGGGAGCCATTTTTGAAAGTAGGTCAGCAACGAAGGGCCAATCGTATTAACTCGGCAATCCCCGTCACAAGCCGGGGATTGCCGGAAAGAGCTGATTGACAAAATATGAAACAAAGATGTGTTCATATGATCATCTTTAATGAAAACGGTAAAAATACCATTCATTTGTGATATATAACCAATTTGCGTGTATCTAAATACATATTTAGTGCCTGTGTGCATTTTGCGTTATCCGCCGGAAATAAGGCGAATTACCCCAGGATTTCTGGTGTATTCATGTACTGCCTACGAGGTATATCTACCGACTTGTTACGGGGATTGCCGAGTAGATACGATTGATATACTTACTGCAACTAGTGTTTAAAAAGTTACTCATGAAGTATTACGTTGGGTGTTCATCGGGTATAGCTATCAGCGACCTGCATGTGAAAACCGCGAAACCAGAGCCTATCTATCACGTATTTACACAGTAGATTTAATGTCAAAGGAATAAAACAACACATTTTGACGTAATGAATATTTTACTTAACACCTTCATAACAATATGTCGTTGCACAGTGTTTATAGTGCTTGAAGAAGGGGTGGGGATAAATAGTTCAAGCTTATTATCATCAATCCTTTACCAGACAACAAGAGGAATCTGTGGGTTTGTTTTGCAGACGACGTTATATACATGTGTCGTAAACCCCGCCTCGGGTAACGAGTTTTATCGGGTTCGGGCTCTGGATAAAAATTGTCGGGTTAAACAATTAGTTAGTCAGGATCACACCACTAGCTTTTAAATTAAATGACAATTAAGGTAGCTAGAGCCTAACAAGAAAAATAACAAAATCTTAAAAGGAAATAATAAAGATTTTAATCCCTTAAAGTTACAAAGTCAAGTTATTAAACCAAAATGAAACAAAGTGCTTTTCTCACAATGTTTCAAGTTCGGACATAAAGTGTTCAATAAAGTTCAATCAAATTATAAAGGATAAATTCACAAAGTCAAAACGATTAACTCTGTTCAAGCCTATCCATTATCATCAATTCCTCATCAGACACCATGAACAAGGAGGATCTGGGTTTTTTTTGCAGACGACGTTATACGCATGCAATATTGGTATATTAGGAGCAAGTGGTGCGCTGTGTTTCAAATGATATTAATTCTACAACTTATTCAAATTACGAACCTATAATGTCAACCTATTTACCAAATGTAGGACCTTTATACATGTACTTGAATCAGGCTTCTGTACCGAAATGAAATGTTGCTCATAAGAAGCGAATTTTCAATTAGATACATTTATTTCAACTCCTTTTTGATTAAGAACTTTAATCTGTTGTTACAACAATTTGTTCCGCCTGTTGATCGCTGAAATTTGGATTTCTAACAGGTGTTCAATGGAAGTATTCTTTTGGAAAAACTGCTCCTTTACAGACCGTTTCCCTGTGAATTCACATAACTTCCTACAAATACTACAACGAGTACACGCAGTGCATTCACAAACGGGACACTCTTTTGCAAAACAATTATTTGAACTCTGTATTTCACACTTGTCCATTCGATGCGTTAGCAATTGACTTAAATCTTTCTCTCCACAAGATCTCTCATATAGTCGTCTGTGATTGATTTCATAAGGGATCTTCCATATGGAAACATAATTCTGTCCTACACGTCCACTACGCCTAACTTCTTGCCAGTACGAAAGTACACTTTTGGAAGCCCTCAATGAACGATCACTTCAATATCGGGTACGTTGACCCCAATTACCTACAGAACACGAATGGAGGAGGCAGGCGAACAGAATTCCTTTATTATCCATTTTTTGTTTGTTTCTTAGTCCTAGAACTGTGAAACATTTCCACGATCCTTCCCCTTGTGGCCTTAATACTGTCTTTGTATACTTGAATCAACAAACACCTTTCAAAGGAGGTCACACTTACCCAATTTGTCACTCGAGGCAAACCATCCAAAACAAAGAAGACCAAAGGTATTTCAATTTGTGTCAGTATGACAATCAAAGACCATCACATTTGATTATTAAGTAAGAGAGAACAAATTTTGCCGAAAATAAGAAAATTAACGTCTAAACAAGTTTCACGGCATGATTGACCAAGTGCCATCGGCGTAATAGAGCAAAATTGACAGGTTAGTCTGATCAGAGACATAGATGTTATGATTGTAATCTATGTCTCTGGTCTGATAAAATATATTATCTCCATTTAAGTTTTTATTGAAATATAACGGAATACTATCATAATATATCAAGGTAACTTACAAAAGATTAATATGAGGGGGAAAATGTTCGCCCTCGATCTACATTACAGTGAGGGGACAAATGTGCGCCTAAACCCATTACTAAACAATAACCAAATTTACCGGTTTGTTGCAGACGACTCTAGAAAACATTGTGGAACATGGATAAATTGTTCTTAACGAGCAATTTATCCTTTTCCCACAATGTTTTCTACCTAATAGAAAGGTCATTTCCAATAACATCACATTTTGAAATGTCGTCTGCAAACCCTTTCAATTTGGGACGGTTGAACATTTAACGTTCGGTAAAGAGTTATACAAAAATGGGGGCAAATGTTCGTATGGGGCAACTTCCCGTATATCATTTCGCAAGTTTCAGCCAATGCGTTGAACTAAGTCTGCAAGAAGCGCAATTTAACTTTCCATGTATTTGGTTTCAATTAGGAAAAATGACGGCCTCAACTTTGTCTGGACTTCTCATTTTTAAAAAAAGATAGTTAACACCGTCGAATTCCATAAATGAATCCATTGTTTCAAAAGAAGTAACAAAAACATATATAATCAGATGATGAAAATACTGTGGGAATTATTTTAGTCGAAGTACAGTATCAAGTGCTCACAAATAATGTACTCTCGCCACCAAACGCGTACAACGTTACTAACAGTGATCGAGTGTAAATCGAGTGTTGACATGTATATCGGACCGTGTAACATAACCCAGAGCGAGACTTAGCATCCGGATGTTTCGGACTTTTACCTCAACGTTTGAAAGCAGGTTTTATGTGTGTGATTTAAATCAAAGTTTTGGATATTTATACAAAAGTGACACTTTTGAGACTTCACACATCGACAGATAAAAGGTTGATCTCCAAATCGGTATGTTTGATTTCATAATCCATTGCATATTTATGGAATGATAGGTGGTTAAACATGCGCAGAAAATCTGTGCGCAAAAATCTAACGTAAAAATCACGATTGACTCTGGACTCGAAGGCGTCAGTCAAAATAGCAATAGCCTTCGAGACCAGTTATCTGGACTAACATAAAACGTGCTTTCAAACGTTGAGGTAAAAGTCCGAAACATCCGGATGCTAAGTCTCGCTCTGGGTTATGTTACACGGTCCGATAAACAGGTCAACACTCAATTTACACATGTTCACTGTCGGTAACGTTGTACGCGTATGGCGGTGTACAATATTTGAGAGCACTTGTTACTGTACTTCGACTAAAATAATTCCCTCAGTATTTTCATCATCTGATTATAATGTTTTTGTTACTTTTTTTGAAACGATGGATTTATTTATGGAATTCGACGGTTGTTAACTATCTTGTTTTAAAAATGGGAAGTCCAGACAAAGTTGAGGCCGTCATTTTTCCTAATTGAAACCAAATACATGGAAAGTTAAATTGCGCTTCTTGCAGACTTAGTTCAACGCATTGGCTGAAACTTGCGAAATGATATACGGGAAGTTGAACATACGAACATTTGCCCCCATTTTTGTATAACTCTTTACCGAACGTTAAATGTTCAACCGTCCCAAATTGAAAGGGTTTGCAGACGACATTTCAAAAAATGATGTTATTGGAAATGATCTTCCTATTATGTAGAAAACATTGTGGGGAAAGGATGATTTGCTCATTAAGAACAATTTATCCTTTTTTCAACAATGTTTTCTAGAGTCGTCTGCAACAAACCTGTAAATTTGGTTATTGTTAGTAATGGGTTTAGGCGCACATTTGTCCCCTCACTGTAATGTAGATCGAGGGCGGACATTTTCCCCCTCTTATTAATCTTTTGTAAGTTAACTTGATATATCATGATAGTATTCCGTTATATTTCAATAAAAACTTAAATGGAGATAATATTTTTATCAGACCAGAGACATAGATTACAATCATAACATCTATGTCTCTGATCAGACTAACCTGTCAATTTTGCTCTATTACGCCGATGGCACTTGGTCAATTATGCCGTGAAACTTGTTTCGACGTTAATTTTCTTATTTTCGGCAAAATTTGTTCTCTCTTACTTAATACTCAAATGTGATGGTCTTTGATTGTCATACTGACACAAATTGAAATACCTTTGGTCTTCTTTGTTTTGGATGGTTTGCCTCGAGTGACAAATTGTTTAAGTGTGACCTCCTTTGAAAGGTGTTTGTCGATTCAAGTATACAAAGACAGTATTAAGACCACACGGGGAAGGATCGTGGAAATGTTTCACAGTTCTAGGACTAAGAAACAAACAAAAAATGGATAATAAAGGAATTCTGTTTGCCTGTCTCTTCCATTCGTGTTCTGTAGGTAATTGGGGTCAACGTACCCGATATTGAAGTGATCGTTCATTGAGGGCTTCCAAAAGTGTACTTTCGTACTGGCAAGAAGTTAGGCGTAGTGGACGTGTAGGACAGAATTCTGTTTCCATATGGAAGATCCCTTATGAAATCAATCACAGACGACTATATGAGAGATCTTGTGGAAAGAAAGACTTAAGTCAATTGCTAACGCATCGAATGGACAAGTGTGAAATACAGAGTTCAAATTATTGTTTTGAAAAGGAGTGTCCCATTTGTGAATGCTCTGCATGTACTCGTTGTAGTATTTGTAGGAGGTTATATGAATGCACAGGGAAGAAACGTTCTGTAAAAGAGCAGTTTTTCCAAAAGAATACTTCCATTGAACACCTGTTAGAAGTCCAAATTTCAGCGATCAACAGGCGGAACAAATTGTTGTAACAACAGATTACAGTTCTTAATTAAAAAGGAGAATGTGACTAATTGAAAATTCGCTTCTTATGAGCAACATTTCATTTCGGTACAGAAGCCTGATTCAAGTACATGTATAAAGGTCCTACATTTGGTAAATAGGTTGACATTATAGGTTCGTAATTTGAATGAATTGTAGAACTGATATCATTTGAAACACAGCGCACTACTTGCTCCTTATATACCAATATTGCATGCGTATAACGTCGTCTGCGAAAAACCCAGATCCTCCTTGTTCATGGTGTCTGATGAGGAATTGATGATAATGGATAGGCTTGGACAGAGTTAATCTTTTTGACTTTGTGAATTTATCCTTTATAATTTGATTGAACTTTATTGAACGCTTTATGTCCGAACTTAAAACATTGTGAGAAAAGCACTTTGTTTCATTTTGGTTTAATAACTTGACTTTGTAACTTTAAGGGATTAAAATCTTTATTATTTCCTTTTAAGATTTTGCTATTTTTCTTGTTAGGCTCTAGCTACCTTAATTGTCATTTAATTTAAAAGCTAGTGGTGTGATCCTGACTAACTAATTGTTTAACCGGAGTTAGACAATTTTGATCCAGAGCCCGAACCCGGTAAAACTCGCTACCCGAGGCGAGGTTTACGACACATGTATATAACGTCGTCTGCAAAAAAAACCCCACAGATTCCTCTTGTTGGCTGGTAAAGGATTGATGATAATAAGCTTGAACTATTTATCCCCACCCCTTCTTCAAGCACTATATACACTGTGCAACGACATATTGTTATGAAGGTGTTAAGTAAAATATTCATCATGTCAAAATGTGTTGTTTTATTCCTTTGACATTAAATCTACTGTGTAAATACGTGAAAGATAGGCTCTGGTTATGCGGTTTTCACATGCAGGTCGCTGATAGCATGTACCCGATGAACACATAACGTAATACTTCATGAGTAACTTTTTAAACACTAGTTGCAGTAAGTATATGTTTGGTGTTCATAGGACTGAACATCACCGATCCAACACAGGTGAAGGAAATAGTTTGTTATAGTTTCAAGGAAATCAACTACAAGTTTTATCGGTCCGACGTCGGGCGTTTTACGCTAGGCGTAAATATCGCTCCAATCACAATTTTATAAATTGAACTTTTAACCCTTTCCCAAACAATAACGACATTTGACCAGTTTGTTGCAGATACTGTGCAAAACATTGTTGGAAAAGGAGCTATTCATTGTGAAGAGCAGTTTGTCCTTTTCCCACAATGTTTTCTGCCCTATCAGAAGATTATTTTCCAATTTCATCACATTTTGAAATGTCGTCTGCAAACTCTTTCTATTTGGAACAGTCGAAAATTTGTTCTTTGGATAAGGGTTGAATGATCCTTATTTCTGTTAGATTCGATTCAAAACAAAACATGAAATGATTTCCGTTCATTTTGAAAAAAAAAGCATATATATTTTTTTATTTTTGGTAACACTACAATTACGTAATAGGCCTACTTAAACAAAATAAGCGAATTAATAGATAACAAAAACAATGATTTTATTTTAGAAAAACCATAACGGACTATGCTTCAAATGCTGGTTTGCAAAAGACATCTTATCCAAGCATATCTTCTCCGAATCTGTATGTGAAGAGAGCTCAACTTAGTACAACTCGACTTTAGGGGAAAGACGCGTACTTAATCCCAAACTGTATACATAATGCGATGACCTTTGACCCCCAAGATATTCGTGGGAATCTCGCGGCCGGTGGTAAACAACATGGACGGCGATTGTTTATTTTTGGGCATCGTCGATGTTTCTTGATAGATAACTCGCATATAAGAGGTGTACTGGATACTTGTGTGGGCTGAGACGATTCATAAATGATTTATGTATGTATTTCAAGTTTCCGTTTATTTTTTGGTCCACTTGAAAACAAAAAAATCGCAAGTTAAAAGCACTGAGTCGGTCGTTCGAAATTTTGTAACATAAAAATCACGTTGGACTTGAGACGTAGCGAAGCACGATAAATGTCCAAATGACGAAAAAAGCTTCGTTCACGGATCATTATTGAGACTACTAACTGATCCTCCTTTTTCTGTGTGTTTATAGGCCTTTTCAGAAACGTGGTTTGTCTCCCTTTGAAAAATCGGGCCACATTCGGAATACCTCCACTTCCGGGTATTACTTTCGAAAGAAGAATGTGGGCAAAGGCAAAGAAAACGATCGCTATCGATCGGATTTTGGAATTTATAAGCTTCATGTACCAAAATTAAAGATTTACATACGAAAACATCAACAGAATGATTTGTTGTTGACTGTTGCCAAGCCTCGTTATAAAAGGAAATTAGATTAAATTGAATTTAATGAGACCCGAATAGCGCACCGCAGTTCAGTTAAAACATGAAACTCCGTGTGAAAAAAAGGCAAATAAGTATATGTTTTTGTCTGAATTAAATGCTTTGACAGATCAAATATGTGTTAATCGGCTGGTTGATGAAAGGAAAGAATGAATGGAACACATATTTCTAGAATGTTATTACAAATTTGCATTAAAGTCGATTTACGGATTTTAAATAAGATAGAACAAACATCAGCACTATTGTCAATAATGCGTAGAGGTTATGTTTCTCCAATGAGTATATATTCTCTTTTCTTAAAATTAAAATTTGTCGTGTAAAAAAAGTACCTAAAATAAAGAATTAGTTGTTATATGAGGTTCTCTGTCAGCCTACCTTTGATGATATATCGTATCCAAATATTAAGGGCTATGAAGACAGTCCTAGTCCATTTTTTCCACCTGTTGAAACTACATTCAAATAACGCTCACTAAATGACGAGGGACACAGGATTGTGGAGATCTTTCATATGTTTAAAGGACCTCAGATTTCCGATGGTTAATTACACTATCTCTCGATCGGCTAAACAATAAAGGGTGTGACATGAACATATGGTGCAAACGTGGCAGATTGGTGTTAATTTGCATCAAGACTCTTAATCCTTGTGATAGCCAAAGATTGTTAATTGACCCTTTGAATGTAATTAAGAAGGAAAACTGGCAACAATCCATTGAATTGAAAAGATTGGAAAAAATGTGTAGATTATCATTTTAATGATATATAATTACAAAACAAACTCAAACAAAAACACAATCGTTCTTGTTTAACAATAATTATAAGGGACATTCAATCAAAAGATTACTACGCAATTAATTAAAGTTCAAAGTAAGAGAAACAATATTTTCTAGCAAATATTTGAACTATTTATCAATATAATTACAAGGCAAAAAGTCGTCAACAAAGTAAGTGAAATGTTCCAAATAAACCCTTATTGCCGAATCTGACTCTTAAGTCTGTTTAAAAGTTTACTTCAAAGACCAGCGGTGGTCCAAAGGTTGTTGTTTTTTCGTTGCTTAAAAGAAGCCTCATTTTACATAATGTAATTCTGTATTACATCGCATGAACCATAAAGTCATAACTATTTGGGGTAAAACAGAACAAACTAAACATACATGTCGGCAGATCAAGACATACCGGTTCAACAAATATGAAACATAGGACATAGGCAAATGAATTTTCTACATAAGGTTTTCCCATTTAGTCTACATCCCATAAAGGTTTCAATTCCCACGTTGTCTAAAGATTTAATTGCCAAAAGATCTACAGTTTAAAGAAATATTTTCATTTCATTTTTAATTGATTAAAATATCTTCAAAAGATTTAGATAATTCTGGATCTGCATAATTTGTTAGAAGCATATTGTGAGAAATAGTGTAGACCAACATAAGAAAAATCTCAGTTTAGTTTAAGGGTCATACTCGATTTTTGCATTTTATTGTCTTTTTCTTATCTTGATCTACTCTTTATACATATTTTTCTTTCCCACCAACCCTCCATAGAAAAAGTGATTATAGGTTGGATTGATTTTCTACTCAATTAGTGTCAAAAACAACCCAATTTTAATGTATAGGTGAGATGGAACTTCTGTCTGAAATGGTGTGAAAATTGGTAAAATAGACTGTAGACAAAATGGGAAACACTCAGTAACATAGGGAATTAACCTAATAAAGGGTTGATGCGTATTTGGCCGAATAAAGAGGCTATATAAAAGATCGTATATGTTATTTCCTATGTTATGCAGTTGACCAATTAAAGAAGCAATAAAACCCTCGACGTGAAAGATATGTATCTTTTGAAGCTTGCCGAAATACACAGGCGCGCATCACATCATGTTTCGTTGACACATAGTTGTGTGTTTTATGGCTTCGAGGCATGCCATTGGTTGCTATATAATGACGGAATCATATTTTGATTGGCTTTGCAAAGTCAGATTAGGATAAATCGTTCTGCTTGAAGGGTCTTGGAAACAGTAATTCTAAGTAGAGTGAATGGTATGGACATGCTTTAAATCGGAGGAATCTAACGTTGACTCGGTAGATGTAATTATTGTTGAAGTCCGATCATTAAACATGAATAAAATCAATTCCATAATTTCTTATAAATTTACTTTTATTTGTCACTCTTATTGGACATAATTTGATGGAATGTCCCATAAATAAGTGGAACATTTATTAAGTAGGTTTGATCAGCTTGCATCATATCAACTGTTCATTGTGTTTGCATTTATATGGTACAATATCATTTGAAAATGTTAGATTGCAAAATGGATTTTAAATAATGTTATCATAAGTTAAGGCAATAATCAAACAGATCTACATCATCGTATTCTATACTTTAATTAATGTTTTAGGAGAGGATCGACTCCTCTCACTGAAAATGAATCGCAACGTTGTACCCGCGTTGGTATATACAGTGTTTTATCTCGGGAAACGGGGTAAATTGTCCGCTAGAGAGTAAACACAAAGTAAGAATATACTTTGATATTTCCCCTCCTCAACAATCTTTCCAATGTAGTTTTTACAAACACGACTTTCGACGGCATTGTTAAAATACCCGCAGCAGTTTATCTATGT
Source organism: Cerastoderma edule (assembly GCA_947846245.1). Taxonomy (NCBI): domain Eukaryota; kingdom Metazoa; phylum Mollusca; class Bivalvia; order Cardiida; family Cardiidae; genus Cerastoderma; species Cerastoderma edule. Next base: position 30,671,211 of record OX401407.1, on the reverse strand, counting down.
TTCTCAATGTCAGCTGTTATCAATTAATACCCGGAAGTCTTAAACCGGAAGATACCGAAAATTTCGTATCTCCGATTAAGAGTCTTCAAGAAAAGATAACAACAGTTTCTGAAAAGGCCTATAGGTGCCTTTGGTTCTGTAACAAACGCAATATATTTTGTAAAACAGTAAACTGGTTTTGCATTTTTACCTTTTGGGAAAGCTTTATGATTTATTCAAGCATTTATTATACATTTGCTTAAAGACTCAATCAGTCAAAAGAAGATGAAACCACGCTGATAAAATAAAACTGTTCTCGTAAACAACAACTTCACTTTTGTAATGTAGGTTTCTACCCTTACTTATATCGCAAAGAAAAGGTCATTGAGCGGAGTAATCCTTTATTCTTTACTATTATATGTTTACCCTTTTTAACAGAAGGCTTTAGAAACCACTGTTACAAGTAGATACTTTGCTCTTAATGACCATTCTAGCCGTTTGTCACATGGTTTGCCAAATATCGCTACAAACTTTTTTTCGTCTGCTGTTTTCGTGAGTTTGGACCAATCATTAGGTGGGTAAGTGTCATATATGGGATTGGTTACATAAATAATATCCGTGCAATTTGTTTTGCTTAAGGTTAACCTTTTCTACACCTCCGTAACATTTGTCGTTTGCTTGGCCCAAGTTTTCCCTATCCTAATCAAATTAATTTGATACTTCTGATGATGTTATTTAACGGAGATATTTCCCAACGTAAAAAAAAATCTCAATATTTCCCGATCGCGAGAAAATAGTTTGACCACTCCTAATAGCCCTCACCCTGACGTATCTTTTTGGCTATATTTCATCCTCATGGAAACGAGCAACTTGGATAAAGGTTTAAAAGATATCGAATCAATCTCCTTTACCCGTTCCACCGGGTACATCGGTAAATTAAATGAAAGAATACTTCATCCCTATTAGGTAATTTAAAGCTATGACTTCATGTTTTTTATCGTTTTTCGAATGTTCAGGACATTTTTCCATAAATAGGGAAGAGGCCCAAGCCTGTTGAATTTAGGAAACTTTATCGCTGAAATTGCTGAATAGGGAAGCAAAAAAGCTGGTATGACTTTGATTGTTTGGGAAAACTGCATGATTTTAAAGAAATTATCAATTGGGAAGGTGCCTTTAATGGGACCCTGATATATATCGTAAAAAACCCTGATGTTTATTCATTTGTCACTATGTAACGGCGCTTGATTGGTTTTATATAATGCTTAGGTGATTGTATCTTTATTAAGGCTCTTGGTGTGTTATTGATTAGCACGGGGTTTATCTCACATGTGGTTCATATGACAGAATTTCGTAATCGTAAATATATTCAGAGGAAAAGAGTACCTCAGAAACAGTATTAACTTAGTACTGAACGTGAGTTTTTCTTTTGAAATATTATTCCTACATTTAAACGCATTTTCGCTTCAACATTATTCATAATAAAAACCTTACCTTGGAGATTTAGAATTAGACCAACCTAGTAAACGTAGAAGTAAAGTTTCGAACCTTTGTTCATCAATGAAAAACTCTTCGATGTAATCATGTTTAATGAAAACGTCATTTTACAAGCGGTGGTTGTCTTTGTCGAGTAGCTTCGATGATAAAGAACTCTAGACAAGTTTATTTGTTTATTGTTTACCGCGGGTTTTACGCCGTGTCCACTATTTCTCAATAATGTTACGGCTTTCCTAGACCCATCACTGCTAGGGAAGGACCCTGGAGTGTCAAATTAAACCATACTCCCAGAGGTATATGTGGGGCTCAAATCCGGGACCCAAGCTCTTAACCACTGGGCCACATAGAACCCCAGTCTAGTAGCACGGGCGGATAATTGAAAAAGAATAAATTGGTAATCCCGTCGTAATATAATTGAATTCCAATCTACACGATCCCGATCACCAGTATCATGTAAAGGCGTTTTGGGGATGAACAAATGACATACGTGGTGATCAAATAGAGCCATTTGTTTACCTCAAATTGTAAGGGGTTATCTTTTGGAACATGAATCAAATGTGATATCTGTTTTGGGTATACTTTTGAAACGCAATAGAAAGGAGTGTCATATGTCACGTTCTTTGCATGCTTTAATCAGACCACGCGTAAACACATTTAACTATTAATAATACAAGTATACTGTTTATAATATCCGTAAGTGTAGACCTAGAACCCCATAATAGCCCGGTATATTTGTGCAATAATCGTTCAGTTGATGATAAAAGCATGAAATTTGGCACAAATGTAGCTTATAGGCTACTTATGAAAAAAAAATGAAGGCCCAAGCAAAATAATTCAAAATGGCCGAAAAATCCAAGATGGCCGCCGCAAAAATGGTAATGTTAGAAAAAGCTGCATAAATACAGTTCAGTATCTGATAGAAGGTTGGAATTTTGTATAGAAGTACAATATTACCTATTCATGACATTATGATAAATATCTAATAAATAAAAAATCAAAATGGCTGACATATTAAAGATGGCCGCCAAAAAATTGGTTAAAAAAAGAGTATTTATACACAGACTGTTCAATTTGTGTAAAAGTATGCCTTTTTAACCACAAAATGATAGCTTATAATGACACAAAGAGAAAAAAGTACACCACCCTGAATATTCAAGATGGCTACGATCTACAAGATGGCCGCCAAATTGCTGAATCGCACAAGCTGCATCTGCAGAAAAGCATACATTGTCAGATATACTTCTTTGAATGACACAATAGTTATTCCCCTTGTTCAATTCTCCGCCATTTACATTTTGATACCATAAGCAGACGAATTTGAGTTCATCATGGAAATACCTTCAAGGTAGGTGTTTGTATCCATCATATGGAACAAAAATGATCCTTACACTTAAGAGTACCTATTTTCCTTCTGCTATGACACATTTATATGGTATTTTTCAAATTAAAGTTAGACTCCAGTGCTCATTCCATTATCAATCTCATATCTGCTTTGCAAAGAGGCAGTGGATCTAGATAACTATACTTCTTTTATAGAAATTATCTTTGGTGCTCCATGGACCAATGCTTTATATTAAACAAAACTTTGCACATAAGAATAAATATTTTACTTTTAATAGAATGGACTAGAATATTTGTTCATTTTTTCAGATGTAACGTCTAGGCATAAAGAAGAACAGAGGTTTACGTATTAGAAATGGCGGCAACCAACTTTGACTGGTGTCTGTGTATATTCTGCCAGACAGATTTAAAAGGAGAACCTTTGCAGAACCCTAGTACTTGGAAACGTGGTAATTCCGGTGATGGGTATCTTTCTGTGTCATCCAATATTCAGAAATTTGAAGGCATTAACTCTTTGCCAATGTCTGTTGATAGAACTCTGATAGGTGAAACCAATGAGATCGGAAAATTGCTGAAAAGCAATCAGGCATGTTGGCATACGCGCTGCAAGACCAAGTTTAGCAACATAAGACTGCAACGAGCTGAAGCACGACTAGAAAAACAGTATGCAGAAGATTCCTTGGGTCCAAGTTCTAGCAAGATTACACGAAGAAGTTGTGGAAGAGCAACAGACACTAATCAAGAGAAGTGTTTCTTCTGTGATGAAGTTTCTGGAGAGTTGCACAAAGCATCAACGTTTAATATGGACAAAAAGGTGAGGAAGTGTGCTCTTGACTTGCAAGATACTATACTGTTGGCAAAGTTAAGTGCTGGAGACTTAGTATCCCAAGATGCAGTGTATCATACAAAGTGTTTAGTGTCCTTGTATAATAGAGCAAGACCAACACAGAGTGGTGAAGAGTTAGCTGATTCGAGGAAGCAGCTGCATGGCATTGTTTTGGCAGAACTTGTATGCTATATTGAGGAAGCTAGAACAGAGACAGAACGTGTTACAGTGTTCAAACTGTCTGAGCTTAGTAAACTGTACCAGAGTCGTATAAAGCAGCTAGATTCTAGTGTGTCAGACACTGTAAATTCAACACATTTGAAGAACCGAATTCTGTCAAACTTCCCTGAGATGCATGCTCATCGAAAAGGACGCGATGTACTTTTAGCTTTTGAAGATGATATTGGAGGTGCATTGAAAGAGGTATCAAAGGTTGATTACGACAGTGATGCACTCATCCTCAAGCAGGCGGCGACAATAATCAGGAAGGACATTTTTGAACACAACTGTGTGTTTGAAGGACAGTTTTCAAGTGAATGTCAACAGGAATCAGTTCCCACACAACTCCTCTCATTCGTCAACATGGTTATCAGAGGTGCAAGTATAAAGGAACAGTCCAAACAGGCCACTGAACAACAAGCGCCACTAACCATTGCCCAGTTGATACAGTTCAATGCAGTACAACGTCGACGAGAACAGGGTGGGATGTATCATATGGCTGAGAGAGAACCGCCTTTGCCTGTGTACTTGGGTCTGTTGCTGCATGGAGAGACTAGGAAGAAAGGTACAATAAACAAGGTGTATGATCTCGGACTGTCGATCAACTACAACCGCGCTCTTGCGATATCTACGGAACTTGGAAACCAAGTGTGTGCCAGATTTCATGATGAAAATGTTGTGTGCCCACCAAAACTTCGCAGAGGCATATTCACTACCAGTGCAGTTGATAACATAGACCATAACCCAAGTTCTAGTCTTGCACAGGGATCGTTCCATGGCACTGGAATTTCCTTGTTTCAGCACCCGAGCACAGAAGGGGAAGGTGTTCCTCTAGACGACAGAACACCAGTTACAGACATTGGCTATGGTAAATCACTGTCGCCACTACCAGAGTTCTACACAGTGGTTCCTCCTGTAGCCATACCAAAGAAGGACATCATTGCACCTGAAGCTCAAAGCGATCACCTGAAAAGACAATGCAACACAATTGGTGAAGAAATAAACGCTGAGTACAGGTACTGAGAATTAAAATCTGAGAGTAACTTTTCACTAAGCCACAGTGAGATCTTATGGACTTTGTATGCAATTTTCATGTCACCAGTTTTGTCTTGCAATTTTATACATGTTTCATAGTTATAATGCTACAGTTAGCTATGTTAATTAACTTATCAATAATTAAAGCTATTGATTTGATTATATATTTGAGTATGACTTAATAGCATTACTATTAAACGTTTTTACTCGTACAAATTAACTTAAATACTTCTGACTACAGTATTCAAATAAAATCTTTTCTCATGTATATATACAAACATGTCATATATTGAAAGAAAGTGACAAAATATTGTTGTAACATTTTGCAGGTGGCTAGAGCATGTGTATGATGAACTCCAGTCCGAGTCTTCAAACGACATGAAAACTTCTTGGGCAGCATTCCACTGCAACATACACAGAAACGATAGGCCCTTAGATACCAGTGCCTTATTGCCACTGTTTCCCGAAGAAGCAAAGTCATCAGCTATGATTCGCCATTCAATGGACATTGTGACCAAGACTGTTGAGTATCTGAACCCAGGCCAGGTTCCAGTCATGACATGTGATCAGCCGTTATACGCAGTTGCTAAACAAGTTCAGTGGTATTTCAAGGACACTCATGGAGAAAATCGCCTAGTTGTGATACTCGGCGGATTACATATCGAGATGGCAGCATTGAAAGCAGCTGGGAACTGGCTAGAAGGGAGTGGATGGACAAGCGCCCTAGTGCAAGCAAACGTGGCAACTGCTGGGAAAGCTGATTCATTCCTCAAAGCTTCTCATATGAGCAGAACACGACACGCACACCAAGTCACAGCATGTGCACTGTTCATGCTAATGAGACGTGCATATGAAGAATATCTCAAGTCACAAGAAGCTGCCAACAACCCACAGGGGTTCGAAGAATGGAGAAATCGAAGATTGAATGAGACACCGCTCTTCAAGTACTGGTCGATCACCTTAGACCTAGAACTAAGCATCTTGCTATTCGTAAGGTCCCTTCGTGAAGGAAACTTCGAGCTCTACATGGACGCCCTTACAAAACTTGCTCCCTGGTTTTTCGCTCTCGATCATCCAAACTATGCTAGATGGGTACCAGTGCACATTCGGGACATGGTGACTCTGGGTGAAAATCACCCTACAGTTCTAGAAGCATTCAAGAACGGCAAGTTTGTGGTGCACAAAACTCACCGTGGATTCTCAGCAATACCAATCGACCAAGCTCATGAACAAAACAACAAGTGCGTCAAAGGGGAAGGAGGTGCGATTGGTCTTACTGAAAATCCAATGCAGTTACTACGCTGGATGATTTCCGGTCCAGAAGAAACGAGGCTGATTAAGGAATTTGAAACCTCCCTAGAGCATCTTAAACGACAGCAAGACGAAAAACCTGACTACCGCCATCATGAAGAAGTAAAGAGTGTACAAAATTCGTTCAGAAAGCAGGTGCAAGCCATGTGTGATGTCATTGACAAAATGGGCAATCCATTTATGGAAACCAGTCAAGATGTGCTAGTACTTGATTCAAGGGATATTGTGGATCAGCGTGTGTCGGATACAATTCAAAACATAGAAGCTAAGGGCCAACAACAGTTCGACGATTTCGTCACTGAACGTCTGAGTCAGAGAAAGAAGCCCCTATCTGATCCAATCAAACAGAACAAGTTTCCCCTTTTTGCAACAGCACCAGTGAAAAATGTCTCTAAAGAAAAGCAACAAATATCGTCTCTCAAACAGAACTGTGCCCTATTCTCAAAACTTTACATATCTTGCCAAGTTAGAAGCGGCAATCTGGAAGAGTTCTTCAAGCATGAAAATCAACCCTGCCCTCCATCTTTGTCTAGCCAAGGAAAGCTGAGACACGGCACAAAATCCGACCTGATAGCCTGCCTTGTAGTTGATGATAGCACTGAGACAACTCCTGTCGTTGATGCCCTTCTACTGGATGGTGCGGCAATCGTCAACATGCTGAAGCCAGGGGCTGCGAGAACTTTCAAAGACTATTGGGAGTTGGTATTTCAACCCTATTTGAAACGAAGCTTACGAGGTGTGAAGAGGTTAGACATCGTTTGGGATGTGTACATGGAAAACAGCCTCAAAGCATCTGAGCGGAGCCAAAGAGGAAAGGGTGTGCGAAGAAGGGTAAAACCTGACACAGTGATGCCAGCCAATTGGCAGTCCTTTCTGAGGAACGATGAGAATAAGAAGGAGCTGTTCAAGTTTCTGGCAGAACTGTCTGTGAGTATAGAATGTGAAGAGGGACAAGAAGTGTTGTCGACAGATGGGGATCAGGTGTTGATCAGCAGTCATAGAGATGACTTGGGCAGAATATCACCATCTGATCACGAGGAAGCAGACACGCGGTTAATACTACATGCAGCAGATGTAGTTCAACAAGGCATGGCTAGGGTAATGATCAGAACAGTGGACACAGATGTAGTAGTACTAGCAACAGCAGCGTATAGGAAGTTGGGACTTCAGGAACTGTGGATTGGGTTTGGTACGGGAAAAAGTTTCCGTTGCATACCAATTCATGACGTGTGTCAGCGCATCGGTACACCCATGGCAGAGGCTTTACCTGCATTTCATGCGATAACAGGATGTGACCAAACATCAGCCTTTGCAGGTAAGGGGAAAAAAACTGCATGGGAGACATGGAAAGTGTTCGCCGATGTTACACCTGCCTTCCAAGCACTGAGCAATAAGCCCTCTGAAGAAGCACTTGAAGCAGTTATGCCATTGGTGGAGCAGTTTGTCATCTATGTGTACGACAAAGCAAGTACAAGTGCAACTGTAGATGAGGCTCGCAGGGACCTGTTTACGCGAAAGGGTAGGGCAATTGAAGCCATACCACCGACATCAGCTGCTCTGCTCCAACATGTCAAGCGTGCATCATACCAAGCGGGGTATTGCTGGGGCCAGGCAATGGTTGCTGTTCAAGACCTTCCAGATCCATCAGCATGGGGTTGGCAACATGGGGTTGTAGCTCAGACATGGGAACCTGTGTGGACCTTGCTGCCACAGGCGTCAGAGTCTTGTCTGGAGTTGCTCAAATGTAGCTGCAATGTCGAGAAGGGGTGTAGGGGACGTTGTAAGTGTGTGACTGCACATGTTCTATGTACTGAACTATGCAAATGTGGAGGAAATTGCGACAGGTTGTAAAGTGACGCATAACAGAAATGAAGGAACCAAAATATGAAGTTAGCAGCCATTACACTCAAATAAAAAAACATATTTTCACTGCACAGGCTAGTTATCAGAAAAACTATTTTCTGATTAAATAACCTGTGAAGTGAGGATATTGCAATGAATAAGCTAAAGAGTAAATGGCAGTATGTTCATTCATATGACTTTTTATTTTGTGTGTTATTGTGACAAACTCAAATGAGAAAGATTTAAGATATTCTGTCCTTTGGAATAGTGCATAACATATGCTACAAAAATATGGCAAAGTTCTGGCAGCCATCTTGCAAATTAAAATCATGATTGCTTTGAAAATATTTGCATTGTTCCTGTGTTCAATATGAAAGACTACAACATATATTCAACTTTAATATACCTCAATAGCAGAATCATTATAACAAATTAGAAAGAGACAAAAAATGCAAAATTTATAATGGAAAAGAGAAATCAGCGGCCATATTCGAAATATCAGCCATCTTGAACTCAAATTATACCTTTTTAAAACATCAACAATTACTTGCAGAGCAAATCTATCAAATTGAAAATGGTTATATGCATTGGAAGTGCCTTTAAACGGGATTTATTATATTTGGCGGCCATCTTGGAAATGGCGGCCATTTTGATTTTTTCAACATTTTTGCTCTCATATATCTGTAGAAAATGTCAATTCATAGTATTGAGAAATATTTTACGATTAAAATCTACTTAGAAATACATATGTTTGATATATTTTGATTTTGTATGTGTTTTATCAGCCTGGCGGCCATCTTGAATATGGCGGCCATTTTGGATTTTTCTGATTGGGTCTTTAATTTTTTTTTACCAGTAGATCTCAGGCTATCTCTGTGCCAAATTTCATGCTTTTATCACAATCTGAACGATTCGATCCAAAATCTGCCGAAATATGCCGTACTATAATGGTAGATATCATTTAACCCTTATAGTGCTGGAACCGACTTCACGCTTATGCAAGCAGTTTGAATACAGGCTAGCCGCAAAGTAAAATTGGAAGCTGGCCTGTGATCTAACCTGTTTGCTTCTCTGAGTACCTTTCCTCATCAAAATTAAGCAGGTATTTAAGGTTTTGCAAAGCAGACGACGCACACATCTATTTTTAGAAAAATACCCAGCATTCTTAGAGTAAAAAGGAAATAAGAAATCGGTTTATAAACATTTCTTTTCTTCCCCGTGGGCGATGGTGTTTGATTTAAGAGTATATTTAGTTTGCTGATGTCGAACAAATTGGAGGAATCCTTTCTGGATAAACGTTTTATATGACCCCATTAGTGAACTTCGGTGTCTATCGATTGGTTGGTTAATTAGAAGGAAATCGCATGTTGTCACACTTCTACGTTTTGGTAAAGAACAAACGTTGTGAATTGTGGAATGAAATTTCCCCAAATGAGGAAAAGACAGTTAATAAGTTTCAGCACTATGTCGTTAAAACTGTTCAGGGATTTAACATCAGAACGAGATCAGACATGTGTCAATCTATGGTTGGCTTACATCCATTGTCCTCCACAATAGAAAAGAGAAAACTCATGTTTCTTTATAAGATATTAAGTCTTAAAAACTGCACTCTTTGTAAAAATCTGTTTCTTTATCGATACTTTTCCTATGTAAATAAAAGGAATAAATCAATGCAGGGCTTTATTCCGCGGATATTTGTAATATATTAACGAAGTACAATCTAACAAGTATACTTAATTCATTTGTTAATGCGCCCAGAACATTACCATCAAAACATTCTTGGAAACGTGCAGTCACCAACGCAGGTAATGGACTCGAAACTGAAAGCTGGAGACGCAGAATTAATGCCGACCCAGCCTTTACTATACTTAGAGTCCTCCACACCTCGGTTTGTCCGTGTCCCCTTTACAATCTCTACGGCGATGCAGCCCACTCTAAGATCATCAGAATGATGGTCAAAGTGTGGGTTGCCCCTCCGTTGAGGATACCCTTAGTGTGTATATTATGCTCTAAATCAATCACCGATAAAGTCGAACATGTTATAAGCGAATGCCCTAGTAATGCTAAAGAGAAACAGGCCTTTATCAGAGATGTAGAAAATAATATCAGCTATTCTGCAGCACAAGCATTAAGATCTGACTCACCTGACAGGTTTATGCTGAGAGTTCTTAGATCGGACCTTAGCATGGCCTTGTCAGATGAGAACAAACCAGTTTGCTTAAAACTCTGCATGTTGTTTGCATACACATGCATTAAAAAACTCTTGTGAATTTCTCGCTCGGGGTGGGTGGGAACAAATAGTTAATAAGACTATGGTTCCCAGTTAGCTCGATCTTGGATAGAGTACCATGTAACTTGAAAAACAAATGTTTATTTCAGTGATAATCTATTGCATGTTATTTTCTTTTTCAATTATTTATTCTGTAAACATGTACTTGTATTGTGGGGGTGTGCGGTTGTGTGTGTGTGTGTGGGGGGGGGTGTGTGTGTGTGTGTGTGTGGGTGTGTGTGTGTGTGTGTGTGTGTGTGTGTGTGTGTGTGTGTATGTGTGTTTTCTTTTCATTATTGTTAAAATGTAAAACATTTATTTGTTAATCTCCATGAGGAGGAAATGACTCATGAATCTGAATTTAATGTGTTGGAATGTAAGAGGAATTATGTCCTCAGGGTTTGCGTTATCAGAACTTTTAGACACCAATGATGTTAATCTAGCTATTATTGTTGAACAGAACGTCATTTCCGGTCCCGGTTAAACGAGGTGTACGTCAAGGAGGGGTAGGGTCCACATTTTACTATTTAGTGTTCATTAACGAGTTGCTACTGGAACTGGAAAGTTCGAAGGATAGTCTATGCCTCCACTCTGTCATCAATGCGAAATGTGGAAACCCAGCTTTTGCCGACGACTTAGCTATCATATCCCTTACGCCGACACATCTACAAAACCTGTTGGACGTCGTTTATTAGTACGCGTATAAATGGAAATTCGAAATCAATTGTAAAAAGTCATCGGTAGTAGTCTTCAATAAATGCAAGAAATCCATCCCAGTTAAATTCCTGTTGGGAAACTCATATATCGAAGAGCATGACAGCGCGATCCATCTCAGTATTAGGCAGGACAGCCCATTAAAACTAAATACCCGCATTTCAGAACGATGTCAAAAAGCTAAAAATGCTTTCTATGCAATGGCGGATATTGGTATGAGATCCAATGCCCTTAATCCGTTAACATCAATCAAGATATATATGACGGTAATCATCCCAATATTGCTGTACGGATGCGAGTTGTGGAATAACATGAAAAGCTGCGATATTGCTCATCTAAATAAACTCCAACATTGGATTGCAAAAGTTATACAAGGATTTCACATCCGAGTCAGGTCCAACATGAGTGAATCAATGCTAGGTTTAGGTAGGATCACAGCTCTAATTGACAAGAAAAAGCTAATGTTTTTATTCAAAATACTTAGTCTTGATAGTTCATCGGTATGCAAACTCATTTTTCTTAGAAAATACTCACAGCATATTTATAACCCAACTAAACTTAAGTATTGGTATATACCTGATATATGTGACATAGTGATTAAGTATAACTTGAATTTTCTACTCAACACATACATGCATGAACATTGTTTCCTCCCTAATAAATCTCTATGGAGGCGCTATGTAAACAATGCTGTCGACCAGAAAGAAAAAAACGAATGGCTAGTTCGCATTCAGGCGGCAGATTTTTCAAGGTTTACCCGATTGCATTCGGAGATAAAACCCTGTCACCTATATTCACTGTACGGTACAGGTATAGCTCCGCATAAAATAGCCTTTATTGCTAAATTATGGGTAACTATTCCAGGTGAAAGTCCATTACTATGTGATTTGTGTGATCGGTTAACCGGTGATAAAACTATTCATCTTCTTAATGAATGCTCAGTTACGAGAAGTTTGAAATGTGAATTTCTATGCATATTCAATAGATAAAAACTTGTATATTGAACTGGTGCTTGCAACTAGCGAAAGCTTCATGTTGATGGTCCTTGGTGCAAGCCCCAGCTCAATATGTAACGAAACTGAATTAATGCAGTTTAGAAAAAATGCATATTTATATGTGTATCGATGTTTCAAAGGACCGTATCAGGCACTATAATTAGTGACTGATTATATTCATATGATATTACTAAACTTGGACGGAAAGGAATCTATTCAGGTCCATAAACATTCATTTTTGTACATAAAATATTGTTTGAAATGTTGAGGTTATGTAAAATGTAATAATAATTATTAATGTAATAAATATCAATCTCCGAATGGAGGAAATAAAGAGAATGAATGAATGAATGAATGAATATTAATATTATTATTATTACTATTATTATTATTATTATTATTATTATTATTATTATTATTATTATTATTATTATTATTATTATTATTATTATTATCATCATTATTATTATTATTATCATTAATGTTATAATTGTTATTGTTGTTATTATCATTATTATAATTTTTGTCATAATTATTATTGTTATAAATATTATTATTTTTATTATTATTATTTTCCATTATTATATAATTAATTTTATTTATATTAAAAATAATTCATTATCATTTGTTATAATTCATTTTCCCTATTTTTTTCTTGTTTGCTTTTTCAAACTCACTATCCCGTGAGAAGCAGGTGTCGCCTTTCGACATTTGGCGCGACTACTAGTTATGACCTAGAAAGCAGAATCTGGAGAGATAGATCTTAGTTATATATAGGTTAGAGGCTAGATAGTGAAATTTAAACGATATAGAAACCCCAAGGAAGGAGCGATAGCGACTGACGGGGTGTCTATGTCGTTTAAATTTCACTATATAGCCTCTAAACAATTTAGTGTTTAACCTACTTTTCCATAGAGCGCTCTATTTGACGCTGGCAAACCACGCCTCTACAGGTATGATCTGCGAATGGCATAAAACTGCTGCTCAGTATTTTGAATTTCGACATAAACCACGCCTTCCGCGGCTGTCAATTGCATGCCAAGAATCTGCCATACCATATTTGGAAGAAGAAAACTGCACTACCCAGTGATGTAGATTGCAATGTAGTTTTGAGTTTAACCCGTTACTCCATAATTTATTTCTCGCCTACAGCAGAAAACTTGAGAAGCCCTTGTGACAAAAGAAGAAATTGCTTGTAACGAACAATTTCTCCTTTTGTCACAATATTTTCTTTTCAATTTCAAAAAGAAACTGTGTTTTTTTCATAATGTATATATGTGTTGTCTGTTGATGCTTTCAATTTGTACCCGTCACATTATTCCTAATGGGGTAAAAGGTTAATATAGTTCAGTTTCTTTTTTTCTCAACGATGTTAGGATACCCAGTTAATTGTAATTCCTTTTTATTTATTTCTGTGTTTATTTCTCCCCCGCGACGTCACAGCGATCTTTCAATCGCTACCGTAGGCTAGGCTTACACGTGTCATTGATTTGGAGGTGGAGCCTAAAACTACCTATTTATGCGCATGCGTGATACCAGAGTTATAGTCTCATAGAGCCCAGATAGAACACTCGAATAGTAGTTTATGGAAAATAAACCAACAAAAAATTTCAAATTGACGCATTCTCATTGGATGAAAATGTAGGTTAAACACTAAAAGTAATTGTTTCACAATCGATGTACAGTGAACCCACGTTTATCCGAACACGACCGTTACCAACAAAATGTCCGGTTTACCGAATAATCCGGACTTATGAAGCAGAGCATGTTCTTATTCACATTAAGACATAAACGGTCTGTATGAGCGGTGTATATTTATAACCCTTTAGCAAACGCCAAATTGTCGACCGTCCCAAATTGTAAGAGTTTGCAGAAGACATATCAAAACGTGACGAAATTCAAAGATAATCTTCTGATATGGCAGAAAACATTGTGGGAAAAGGAGAAATTGTTCGTCACAAGCAATTTCTCCTTTACCCACAATGTTTTCAAAAGTCGTCTGCAATAAACTGGTCCAATAATTCCGTTCCCTTACAATTTTGTTCGGATTGCGAGACATCCGGATAATCGGTGTCCGGATAAACGAGGGTTCACTGTATTATGAAAAGAAAAGTTCAAAACTAACTGATAGAATGATAAACGTTTTCTATCATCGACAGTTGTTTTTATTTTGAAAAGAAAAATTACAATTTATCGCGAGAGCGAGACTGTTCTGACAAATGGTAAAATGATCAAAATCTTCATATTTCTTTCTATATGTATTTTCAGACAGATGAACGTATGAATCCAACAACAAATCAGTCGAAAGATATTTTAAAACATTACAGTAAGTTGTCCTTCTATAATATACAGTACAAAGATTGACACAAACAGCCAATAGTGTATTAAATGGGCACATTAATTTGAAATAAACATGATAAGTATACATAATGGAACAATACCTACTACCAACATGTACAAACACTGGTTACAACATTTGTATGTTGATATTTCGTGTCTCGGTTATACCCCAATAAGTAGGACAAACGACAAACGTACAACTCAGCACATGATACTGGTAATGTATGAATGTCGATTTGGGTTGACAATATTATTCTGAAGTCTGTATTTAACATAGCCCAAAATGATTGTATAATGGGCCGTCAGAATTGGATTAGTAACATTAAAACCCTTTTAAATGACTATGGATTTTCATATATGTTTGATAATATTCAAACTGTTAATGATAAGGTATTTCTTGCAGAATTTAAACTACGACTAGTTGAAACGTTCAATTAAGGTTGGATCAATATATTAGAATCTAGCACCGTTTTATACATGTATAAGTCTGTTCAAACGTTTTTTGGATATGAGTCCTATTTAGGTATACTTCCAAGAAGCTTTCGATTTTTTTTTTGTAGAATTAGGTTATCATGTCATCCCTTGCACATACAAACAGGTAGATATTCTAGAAACCGATTACCAAGAGAAGAAAGAACTTGTTTATTATGCAAATCCACTGACGTCGAAGATGAATATCACTTTATATGTATTTGTCAATGTTTTGCAAGCATCAGACAAAAGTATATAAAAAAAGTACTACATTAGACCTTCATTTTATAAATTTACTATTCTATTACAGACCTGTCAGAAAGATGAACTAATTAAGCTATGTTTGTTTATTAAAGAGACTCTAACAAAAAGGAATGCTCTTTTGAATACTGACCCATAAAATGTATATGTTTACCTCCAAAGATAACAAAGATAACAACTTAATATTTTCTTTTTTCTTCTCATAACTATTTCTTGTAACTATCAGGATATGTTTGTCACGTTGACATCAAATTGTACTTTATAAATGTTGTAGATGATGTACTTTGTACAAGTCTAAATAAAAGTCTGTTCTGTTCTGTTCTGTTTTCTACCTGTACTGACTGATAGCATGTATTAAAATAGCCATGGATATGTATGTATCTCCGTCACATATTAAAAGCTTTATATAGCGTCTACTAATTGTACAGTGAGTCGGTTTTACATTTGGGTAAAGGTAAATGGGAACACACATCTTATTTCAGGACATAACCGCAAAAGAAATATATGTTGCTGATCTGAACGACAATAGATAGACATGTATTTAATGTGAGTATATATCATTAACACATTCAACTTCAAGTTTTCTTTCTGTGCATATAGGAAATTGACATGGTATGGTTTAACTTCACAATGTAGTATTAGCCCTTAGAATGCTGGATAGTTTTCTAAAATTAGATTTTTGTGTCGGCTGCTTTCCAAAACCTTAGATATGGAAAGGCAGTCAGAGTAGCAAACATGTTGGATCACAGATCAGCCGCCAATTTACATGGCGACTTGTCTGGATCTAACCAGTTTGCATCGGTTCCAGTGTTTTCCAGAGTCGCCTGCAACAAACTGGTGAACTATTGTTATTGTTTGGTAAAGGGTTAACAGGGTTCGAAGGAAAATGGCGAACCATACTCAAGATAGTACGGCGGCATATAGGTGATATGTATGTATTTCGAAATAACGAGATAATTAAGTCGTCATTCCGACTAATTAACTCGAAATAACAATATAGCTAAGTCGTTATTTTGACTATCTTACTCAAAATAACGAGATAACTAAGTCGTTATTTTGACTTACTTACTCGAAATAACGAGAAAATTAAGTCATTATTTCGACTTACGTACTCGAAATAACGACTTAATTATCTCGTTATTTCGACTTACTAACTATGAAAAACGAGAGAAAATAAATCGCATATGTGTCACTCTATGCCACCGTACCCACCTCACTGTGTTATCATAATCACATCATATCTACAGGCAATTAAAAGGTATTATTGGTAAACATGGTGAAACTGTTTACGATAACTTCATTTCATAATTTTGATGATTTTATGTCTGGACAATAATGGTGGTAAGTCGTGATAAATGTACATTTATGCCATGAATCCTGCTTTTTATGTTATGATAATAGGTTGGGCAGGTTATGCCAGGTTTTTTTGGGCGCACCTTCAATTGGAATTTAACCTGCTTTATATGAAGTCATTTTACATTTCTACACTTTATTTATATCAATTGCGTAAGAGTTTAACTCTCAAATGAGGTATGCAATAAGATGATATTTTCACACAATGCGGTATTCGGTCTTATGTAGGGTCCAAATAAACATCGCTTCGGACTGTGTTTGATCAAGAGTGGAAGCAATCATAAGGAACTATGATAAAACAAAATAGTGACAATCGTGCGTGAAGGGTAAGTTTTAATGCTAATTCCACCTGGATTTCTCGCTTGAGAAAGGATACCCACTTGTCAAGTTTCTTTACATTGCATAAAATTACTTGATAAGTTTTACAATGCTAATTTTATGATAACATGCCCTCTGTGTAGTTCTCGAGTTGAATCATCAATTTGTTTGCCTATTATTTTTTAATGCAAATAGGCTATTCTATCGAAATCAAACCGTCCCTATTGATGACTTTGCGTACCTCTTGTGGGGATACTTTGTATTTAGGTTCATTGCATTAAGCACTACTGAACAATTTATTAGTTTGTTACCTAGTCGACAGGCCTGACTTGAATCATGATGTAATGCTGTCGCTAATTCCAACCTTAAGCCGGTTCTGGATTTTCTTTTTTTTTGCAATGTTTGAATCATATCTTCACTTTCTGGGTCGAATTTACATTCTCTTATTATTTAAGAATAATAAAATCACTTAAGATGTTCATTGAATAAATCCCCTGACTGAATAACGGATAATTGACTTTTCTTCACGGCTTGTCTAGCCCTCATGGGTGGTAAAGTTAGGATCTTTCTCCAGCATTGTGACCCGGGCATTGCAACATAAAAGAAATACTGTTGACGTGATATAATTCTGATTAATGTATTAAAAAAAAATAGAGTTCTTACCTCACAATGGGTAAAGACTACTTCCCTCAAATTGACACTGTTAGAGCAGAACTTACATTCCCAAAGGTTGTTAGTTCGAAAGCGTGGCTTAATCTTGACTCTTGACTAACAGTTCGATCCTCTTTACAATGAATAAACGGTTAACCCTTTCCCAAACGCCAAATTTTCAACTCTTCTAAATTGAAAGAGTTTGCAGACGACATTTCAAAATGTGATGTCATTGGAAAATAATCTTCTGCCAGGGTAGAAAACCCTGTGGGAAAAGGATAAATTGCTCGCTATGAGTAATTTCTTCTTTTCCCATAATGTTTTCCGGAGTCGTCTGCAACACAGTGGTTAAATGTCGTTATTGTTTGGGAAAGGGTTAAAGTAAAGGTTACTTCTGCGACGGGAGAAATTGTTAAACTTTACTTAGGACAATTTAAACTTTCTTTAGCAGAAGACATTTATTTAAAAAGGGATTGCGAACAGGAAGGTGTTCATTCGGAACACCTCTGTCAATTCTTACAATAACCTCGGAGGTAATAGGGATCCATAAGGGATCCATTAGGGAGCCATTTTGACAGTAGTCCGGCAACATGACGGCGCAATCGGAACTACTCGGGTATTTCCGTGAGCTGTGAAATACATGTTTTCATTTGATAAACCCGATGTGTTCAGATTGATGACGGCGACGAAGGGCATGTCCGTTTGCAATCGTATCTACTCGGTAATCCCCGGTCCCAGCCAATTGCCGAGTAGACACGATTGGAGGGTGTTTTTTATCAACACAGAATACATCGACAACACGAAACACAGTGACAGAGAGAGAGGGGAGTGTCATGAGGAGTGTATCTGAAATTATGTAAACAACTTGTTCAGCCCCAATCTTTCATTCTCATAACAGAACGATCGATAGAAATCTTGTCCAACATTTTGATTGATACATGTAAGCAGACAAAGTAAAGGTAAAAGCAACAACGGGGAAAATCGTTAAATTTAAGGACAGTTTAAACCTCCTTTAGCAGACGACATTTAATTAAAAAGCATTGCGAACAGGGGCAGGGGGTATTTCTTATCAATACAGAAGACATTTCGAAACATTTAAAAAAAAAAAAAGTTACAAAGAGAAAGAGAGTGAGGGGTGTCCTACCAATTTCGCCTCGACCGTTAAAACATAAAGCGTGACTAAATACATAACACGAATTTGAGAGGAGCCATTGAATCAAGGTGAAAGGGGGTGCCGTGCCTTTTAAATTCTGGTTTCCCATAATTGACAAACGTTAGTTACGCGTACATAGATATATGTAAACGAATGAAGATAATAACCCTACCCGAAATTCAATCGAACATAGTTGTATGTCGGCTGAGGTAGACATTTTCTTAATTCTATCATGAAAAAACAAAAGTATGTCTCTCCGTCTGTCTCTACGTCCGCCCGCATGTCTGTCTGTTCTTATGTATATCTGTCTGTCTGTCTGCTTGTCAGATTGTGTTTAATCAAGAACCAGCCTTTTAAGTGTGCATCAATTTGATAATGTATCTTAAGACGTGATAAGTGTTCAAGTTTGATTAAGCACGGCATGTATTAAAACGATACTTTACATTCTTAAAAGCCTCTGTCGTCGATCTTTCGTTTGAGAAAGGTTGTCTAATCATTCCATTTGAGGAAACATGTTTTAAAGTAAACAAAAAGTATACTTTTTATATATTCGCTTTTAACCCTTTACCAAACGTCAAATTATCGACTGTCCCTAATTGAAAGAGTTTACAGGCGACATTTCAAAACGTGATGAAATAGGAAATAATCTGCTGATAGGGTAGAAACATGTTGGGATAAGGTGAGATTGATCTTTACGAGCAATTTTTTTCTTTCTCATAATGTTTCCCAATGTTGTGTGCAACAAACAGGTGAAAAGTCGTTATTGTTTGGTTAACCTATTTTGACCTATTTATTGTTTGTGCCAAAACTCCTAAAGTTAATAACTCCCTCATAGAGCGTTCAATGAGTCATGGAATCAACAATTATTAATGTCATGTTACATATCAGAAAAGACGTTCCTTTTCATCCCGATAGTGCCCAGATGTTATGTGTCATATAGTAGGGGCTATCATATCCTTTTTTTAAACTTGGTTTCTGAAATATGTTTTAATAATGTTTGCTATAGTTCGTAAATTTATATAATGTTAAGGTCAATGGCAAAGTGTTTCCGACATGCCTGCTATTTGGAATAAATAAATAAATAAATAAATAAATAAATATATTCCGAAGAAAAAAAGTAAAACCAGATCCATTCTACGTGTGTGTCTTCGATCTATCTTGATTGAAAAGCACCTACTTGTTACATTCATCTTATAAATCCCAAATTCCATAACTTTTGCCTGTTATGTACTTTTTATTGGTTTATAGACATATGCTTTTTTCGTTCGTTGACAAAGGTTTGATTTTTCATGATTGCAAAACATCCGATTTTTCATTTGTCAATAGACATTCACAATTGTAATTTGTCGATAAATATTCAATTTGTTGCTTTGTCTAATTTTGCTTTGGTTGATAAACATTCGATGTTACTTTGGTCGATATATTCTTTTGTCTAGCTGGTCTATAAACATTCGATTTTTCATTTGTTGATAACATTCAGTTTTTTGTTTTGTCGATAAGTATTCATTTTGATATTTTCTTTGATCGGTAGCCTATACGTCCATTTCTTTTAATTGGTCGAGAAACGTTCAAACTTTCATCGGTCAATAAGCATTCATTTTTTTCAAGTGGTCAATAAACAATGAATTGTACATTTGATTTTTCTTTTGGCGATAAACATTCATTTTTTCATTAGTCAATATATATTTATGTGTTTAATTATTCGATAAAAAATCATCAAAAACGTTTCATCATTCGATTTTTTAAAAAACTAGTTCTGTGTTAGAAGAATATCTTAATAGTATCAGTAAAGAAAAATTCAATGGACTAAGGTGCTGACGCACCCTTAGTCCAAAAATGTAGAATAGCACTCTGTAGGTTATGATATTCTTCTCATCATTTGGAGATGGAGTCAGGAAGGTATAATGATACCCCTATAGGCCTTTTCAGAAACGTGGTTTGTCTCCCTTTGAAACATCGGGCCACATTCGGAATACCTCCACTTCCGGGTATTACTTTCGAAAGAAGAATGTGGGCAAAAGCAAAGAAAACGATCGCTATCGATCTGATTTTGAAGTTTATAAGCTTCATGTACCAAAATTAAAGATTTACATACGAAAACATCAACAGAATGATTTGTTGTTGGCTGTTGCCAAGCCTCGTTATAAAAGGAAATTAGATTAAATTGAATTTAATGAGACCCGAATAGCGCACCGCAGTTCAGTTAAAACATGACATTCCGTGTGAAAAAAAGGCAAATAAGTATATGTTTTTGTCTGAATTAAATGCTTTGACAGATCAAAAATGGGTTATTCGGCTGGTTGATGGAAGGAAAGAATGAATGGAACACATATTTCTAGAATGTTATTACAAATTTGCATTAAATTCGATTTACGGATTTTAAATGAGATAGAAAAGCATCAGCACGTTTGTCAATAATGTGTAGAGGTTATGTTTCTCCAATAAGTATATATTCTCTTTTCTTAAAATTGAAATTTGTCGTATAGATAAAGTACCTAAATTAGAGAATTAGTTGTTATATGAGGTTCTCTGTTAGCCTACCTTTGATGATATATCGTATTCAAATATTAAGGGCTATGAAAACAGTCCATGTCCATTTTTTCCACCTGTTGAAACTACATTCAAATAACGCTCACTAAATAACGAGGGACACAGGATTGTGGAGATCTTTCATATGTTTAAATGACCTCAGAGTGCCGATGGTTAATTACACTATCTCTCAATCAGCTAACCAATAAAGGGTGTGACTAGAACATATGGTGCAAAGATTCCCGGACATTTGCCCCCGGACATTTGCCACCCCGGACATTTGCCCCCTTTTTGGCATAGGGCATTTGCCCCCTCGCCGTAATGTAGAAGGCGGACATTTGCACCCTCATATTATTTTTTTCAATTTGCTTGACCTGATTGTTTTACATTATATTTAGATAGAAATTAAAATGAAAATAATATTTTCATAAGTTTTACTCTATTAGCTCTTCCCTCCTAATCCCCTATAGGTGTTAAAATCGAGACGATGAATCAAAAACACACCGATGGCACTTGGCCAATCATGCTCATCTAACCATGAAACTTAATGAATTGATTTTTTTTTGATTTACATATTGATTTCATCTTAAATCTTATTACTGATTTGTCACTCAAGGCTAACAATAAAAAACAAAGAAGACAAAAGGTATTCCAGTTTGTGTCGGTATGACAATCACCATCACATTTGGTTATGAGAGAAATAATTAAACCGAAAATGAAAAAAATAAGGTCAAATCAACTTATGCACGTATACCGCCGTTTCATGGTTGGATGAGCAAAATTGATCAAGTGCTATCGGCGTAATAGAGCAAAATTGACATGTTAGTCTGATCAAATTATTATTTCCATTTAAATTCCTGTTTAATCATAACGGAATACGATCAGGTCAAGCAAGTTGAAAAAATAATATGAGGGGGCAAATGTCCGCCTTCTACATTGCGGCGAGGGGGCAAATGTCCGCCCTTTACCAAAAAGGGGGCAAATGTCCGGGGGGGGGGCAAATGTCCGGATGGTCAAATGTCCGAATACCGGTGCAAACGTGGCAGATTGGTGTTAATTTGCATCAAGACTCTTAATCCTTGTGATAGCGAAAGTTTGTAAAAATTGACCCTTTGAATGTAATTAAGAAGGAAAACTGGCAACAATCCATTGAATTGAAAATAGATTACAAATGTGTAGATTATCATTTTAATGATATATAATAACAAAACAAACTCAAACTGTCCTGTTAAACAACAATTATAAGAGACATTTTATCAAAGGATTACTACGCAATTGATAAAAGTTCAAAGTAAGAGAAACAATATTTTCTAGCAAATCTTTGAACTATTTATCAATAAAATTACAAGGCAAAAAGTCGTCAACAAAGTAAGTGAAATGTTCCAAATAAACCCTTATTGCCGAATCTGACTCTTAAGTCTGTTTAAAAGTTAACTTCAAAGACCAGGGGTGGTCCAAAGTTTTGTGGGGTTTTTTTTCGTTGCTTAAAAGAAGCCTCATTTTACACAATGTAATTCTGTATTACATCGCATGAACCATAAAGTCTATTTGGGGTAAAACAGAACAAACTAAACATACATGTCGGCAGATCAAGACATACGGGTTCAACAAATATGAAACATAGGACATAGGCAAATGAATTTTCTACATAAGGACTTCCCATTTAGTCTACATCCCATAAAGGTTTCAATTCCCACGTTGTCTACAGATTTAATTGCCAAAAGATCTACAGTTTAAAGAAATATTTTCATTTCATTTTTAATTGATTAAAATATCTTCAAAAGATTTAGATAATTCTTGATCTGCATAATTTGTTAGAAGCATATTACGAGAAATAGTGTAGACCAACATAAGAAAATTATTCTTTTCTGGATCTACACTTTATACATATTTTTCTTTCCCAACAACCCTCCATCGAAAAAGTGATTATAGGTTGGATTGATTTTCTACTCAATTAGTGTCAAAAACAACCCAATTTTCACGTGTAGGTGAGATGGAACTTCTGTCTGAAATGGGGTGAAAATTGGTAAAATAAACTTTAGACAAAATGGGAATAAACCTTGTACATAACAAAACGACCTGACACTCAGTAACATAGGGAATTAACTCATAAAGGGTTGATGCGTATTTGGTCGAATATAGAGGGTGTAAAAAAGATCGTATATGTTATTTCCTACGTTCTGCAGTTGACCAATAAAAGAAGCAATAAAACCCTCGACGTGAAAGATATGTATCTTTTGAAGCTTGCCTAAATACACAGGCGCGCATCACATCATGTTTCGTTGACACATAGTTGTGTGTTTTATGGCTTTGGTTGCTATATAATGACGGAATCATATTTTGATTGGCGTTGCATAGTCAGATTAGGATAAATCGTTCTGCTTGAAGGGTCTTGGAAACAGTAATTCTAAGTAAAGTGAATGGTATGGACATGTTTTAAATCAGAGGAATCTAATGTTGACTCGGTAGGTGTAATTATTGTTGAAGTCCGATCATTAAACATGAATAAAATCAATTACATAATCTCTTATAAGTTAACTTTTATTTGTCACTCTTATTGGACATAATTTGATGGAATGTCCCATAAATAAGTGGAACATTTATTAAGTAGGTTTGATCAGCTTGCATCATATCATCTGTTCATTGTGTTTGTATTTACATGGTACAATATCATTTGAAAATGTTGGATTGCAAAATGGATTTTAAATACTGTTATCATAAGTTAAGGCAATAATCAAACAGATCTACATCATCGTATTCTATACTTAAATTAATGTTTTAGCAGAGGATCGACTCTTCCCACTAAAAATGAATCGCAACGTTGTAACCGCGTTGGTATACAGTGTTTTATCTCGGGAAACGGGGTAAATTGTCCGCTAGAGAGTAAACACAAAGTAAGGATATACTTTGATATTTCCCCTCCTCAACAATCTTTCCAATGTAGTTTTTTCAAACTCGACTTTCGACTTTCGACGGCATTGTTAAAATACCCGCAGCAGTTTATCTATGTTTCTCAATATCAGCTGTTATTATTTAATACCCGGAAGTCTTAAACCGGAAGCAACCGAAAATTTCGTATCTCCGATTACAAGATAACAACAGTTTCTGAAAAGACCTATAGAGAATTAACTCGGATGATCCAAGCTGTAACTACGTGACAGCTTGGAGGCGCCCTGCGATAAAAACGCGTCAGCATTCCCCCTCTGTGTGTGAGGGGTCCAATCGGCGACGAGAACAAATATGGGCACCAATCAGAAAGAAGGTGGGATTGACCAATAAGATTGTTTATTGCTTCCATTTCCGGTAATTTACAGAAAAAAAAACACATGAACGATTTTTAACATTTGATTCCCGGGAAATATGAATTCGTTTTAAACCATAGCTGTGTCATTTGATGACACTTAAGTTTCAATTTTAATAAAATATTTTTTACATAAAATAGGGTCATCTGTACCCTATATATCTAAACTTAACATTTATTCGGACTGTTTGTCAACTCTATATCACGATGCTAAAATTGAAACAACATCAACGTCTCCCTGATGAAACTGATTAACCCTTTCCCAAACAATAACGACATTTGATCACATTGTTGCAGACGACTCTGGAAAACATTGTGGGAAAAGGAGAAATTGCTCATAATTAGAAGATTGTTTTTCAATTTCATCACATTTTAAAATGTCGTCTGCGAACTCTTACAATTTGGGATAGTCAAAATTTGGTGTTTGGGAAAGGGTTAAGACAATGTCATCATTTTGGTGTTGAAGTGATTTGCTTCGCCACACTTATTTCCAAATAAACCCTTTGTGGTTATTTGTGTTGGTAAAAAGATAGTCACCTCTTGTTATATGTGCGCTAAATAACCGTGGATATTGATGCATCATTAAAACTATAGCCCATTTGCCAATCTAGTGATAATCAAAATCGGTCTGTCCGACTCATTCCATGCATGAAAGCATTGGGCAATACCCTTTCCCGTAGGCCTACCATTTTAGTTTTCAAAAATATTGAATCCAAAGGTAATCAGTTTTGTTAAGATTTTAACATTTAGTTACCCTTCTGTTCCCCAGTCAAGGTCGTTACCATTCTAAAATTCAAACTGCAATAAAACACACAAACTATTCGATTAGGTAAAATACAAACTTTTACTATATCAAGAAAGTAATCAATATTGTATTGGCAAAAGAGATTTGGTTTTGACGATTACCATTTCGCTGCAAACATAAAATTTAATGATATTCAGAAGAAACTTGCTCTTATATCTGTAAATTTGATTGTATTAATATACTTTAAAAATGAAAATCTATGTCAAATGCGTATACTTTAAGGTCAAAACTTTGTGCTATTAACAAGATAAAGGATAAGGCACGTGTTGTGTGATGTACGGCGGTGTCTGGATTAGTATCTGTGTGTGACGCGCGTCGCTCCCGTCTGGTGTAATAAAACTAGGCGTTTGATATTTAGACCAACAACCCGAAAGATGTACTATTCGATACTCCCCCTTTATAACATGCCCCGAAGTTGTTTATATGGCTTTTTTTTTGCTTTAGGAATCATTTGTTTAAAAGACATATCTGTTATCTATATCTCTGTTTTCCATTCGCGCTCGCCCAACCTTCAAATAATATACTTTGAAATAGTTTCTAGATTTATAATTCAGATTAGACCCATAATGCCGATTTCTATAATCAAGAAAATATCAAATTGAGAGCCTATGTTCCCATAGAATCGGCCATCAGAAATAATAGGCTAAAGGCTTCTTTTGTGGCAAAAGTTTCCATAAAAAAATTCTCTGATGGTTTGAGTGTTGTCTAGATTTTCGCTTAGAGTCACAAATATCCTTACTCAATGAATGAATATCTACGTATTCAATTGAAATCAACTGTTGCAATACTTTGGCCATTGACAAAATTCATATTAGGGAAACGGAATCTCGGCTTTAATGAAAATAGATCTATTCTACCAAACGAAAAGGAACCAATATTATATTCCCGCCAGAATTTACCTGTCATTTTAACTCCGCCCCTTTCTATAGATTTCCCAACATGCACTACCTCGAAAAATCGATATCCGCTTGACGCGCTTTTACATCGAATGCATCCAGACGGAGAGTGAAATATCTACGTCTGGATCATTCGGACTAATAGAGAATAGGATCTGTAAAATGTGCCATCACAGCGCTGTAGAAACCGAGTCCCATTTTACACTTGTTCGTCTTTTTTATCGTAATTGACCTTACGACAGACTTTGATTGACAGCTTGAACTGTCCAATTAGCGAACACTTCGGTTGCTATTCGCCATTTTCTCCGACACGCTGTGCGACTCCGTCAACACATAGCACTATTGTGCTGTGATTTTTCTTCGTCAATACTGCTTAAGATATTGTTTAAAGGCACATAAAAGGAGATTAATGCTATATAAAACTATATTAATAGGTAACTTTTGGTCAGATTTAAATAGTTATCACCAAAAAAACTCATCAGCACAACTTAAAAGTGAAAGCCAACAAGAATAAACCCAGATTAACCAGTTTAATTATGTGATTTTTCACCCCTGACCTTGACAGTTGATACACAAATGTTTGAACTGACCAATCAGAATTCGTTATTTTGAATATGTAAACAAACAGGTTGTTGATAAACATGATTGAATTGGAGACTACTATATTTCAAGCACAAAATAACTTATGTTAAAGGAGTCTATTTAATAGGATCTCAATGCATTCGTAAATTAATTGACATTACTTTTATGAAAATAATAAAAGAACTCCATATATTTTTTTAGTAATTTATTTCTACTTATCTCCTTTTATGTGCCTTTAGTACTTATTATAGAGAAATTATGTATAAGGAGAGACTTGTGCTTGAAGTAGAGTTTATCCCGTTTCCAAAATCTGTCACATATATTGTGAAATGACTGAGAACTACACGCAATTAGTAAATATATGCAAACAGTTAATTTATAAAACGATGTAAAGAATAGAAGTATAAACTATTATTTTCTTTCTTTCTTTCTTTAACATGTTATCAAATTTTTATTTTTGTCTTTTATCTTCGGTTTAAAAAACGGAATTGACACATAATGACGAATGATATTAGTTGCATTTGATAATGAATCAAATGTTAACTTAAAATACAATATTGATCGATAATGTCGTGAGAGGACATGGTTTCCAGTTGGATATATACAGATTCTTCAAATTGGATTTTAATTGATTGATTTTGATTTTAAATGGACCCTAGGAGCACCTTAAACAATTAATTAACTTTCTTATTATAGCCCATCAATCCACCTACCTGTAATTATCGATGTATCGTATCCAAATTTAAAAGCTATTAAAAAGAAAACAAATCCGTAGCTCCTTGTTGCAACTTTATCCGAATACCTTAAAGAATCTAATGTTGCTGTAATATGTTGTAAAACACTCTCTTGGTAGCAAGTGGTTGATTACAAAGACCGCCGATCGGCTAAACAATAAAGGGTTTGTGACTTGACCATAAAGTGCAATTGTGTCAGATTGGTGTTAATAGACCCTAATCACGCCTCGTTTTGAGATCAACCAAAACGAGGCTCTTAACGCAAGGATAAGGAAATCAAGCGTACGCGTAAACAGAAAACGAGAACGGACTCTTTGATCCATGTTCATTTTGATATCCTCCTTGTTCATTTATAAATATCCATTTGAATAGTTTGGAGCAAAAATAAAATGTGCCCATTTTTTAACAAATTTCTTATCTATTTTGGTTTATTTGGTGTGTTACCTATTTGTGGAGAAAGCAGTTCTCATAGAGTTGTTTAATCGCTTACTTCGCAATTAAATCCTTTATCTTCACACCGCTGGAGTAGAAACCTAGAAACCCTTTTCTACAATATATTTGGACCCAGCTTTTAAAGTATACAACAAGTTTGACACGATTATCAACCTGTTGTATATCAACCACGTTCTATTGAATCAATTAAACTGTAAACCCAGCGGGTGACTTATGCCTTGTTGTTAATCTCTTATCTGTCTGCAAGTTGTTAACGTGTCCTACAACTCTGGTATATTTAACGATTAATCCCTTTTTATTCATGACAAATGTGACTCGGTAAAAATCTCCTTTGTTTAGATATAACTAATCAAGCCCAATGTTTCACATGATGCTTGTTAGGGTTTTATCATGTTCTTATCTTATAAATTATGACCAACAGTTATCATTAAATTTTTGTAAGTCATATATTTTTTTTTTTTTTTTTTTTTAAAAAAAATACGGAAATCATACTCAAAGTAGACTAGTAAACTTTCATTTAAAAAATATATTAAAATACAGTGTATTATATTCGGTGACTTCCAGTTTCGTATTCTGCCATTTCATCTACAATTCGAAGTCAAATTTCGTCTACACCCCTTAAAATGATAAATTCAACATTTTTTGTCTACTCAACAAATTGTCCACTTTGTCAACAGAATGAAAATAAATCAAGGTTATATATATCTGTTGCTTACAAATGTCACAATTAAAATGATATACTGAGTATTTTTGTTATGAAAAACAATTAGTACGGCAATAAATACATATCCCCACCCGGAAACACGTTTATTTGGGTGTACACTATCTGATTTGGAACATAATCTATTTAGATCCAACTCACGGGTGGACCTAACATGCCTACATCTGATTAAGATCGGCATAATTAGTGAGTATTTTAGTGAGAGACATCGTGAAGAGATGTCATATGTTTTACCTATAAACGACTTATCAATATACAAACTTTGGACAAGTTAGTGGTTAGCATGAAAACAGTCTCTTTTAAAGTCTCAAATTCTATCTGAATTTACACTTACCATATGTTTTCAATCCAATTTTAGGATTATCAAATTTGAGTTAATATGGCAAGAGGTATGCAAAGCTAAACTATAAGATAAATTGAAAAAAGAATCAGTTGTAAATAGAATTGAATACAAAAAGTGTAGGCTTCACCAAAACACAGAAAAATCTCAGTCTAGAGGCATCTTCGTTTTTTTACATTTATTTGTTTTATTCTATTCTGGATCTACACTATACTTTTATTTTTAGCCACCATCTTCATAGACAAATGCGATAATCACTTGCATTATTTTTTAAACGCAAGTAGAGCCAAACACAATTCAACATACACCAATAGATGAGATGGGAATTCTGTCTTGAAAGGTGTGAAATTTGTGTGGAGACAATTGGGAATTTTCGTCTTCAGCCCAAGGTTTATATGGAAGAAATGGGTAAAGACGAAATAAGAATCAACCCTTTATTCATTGCTCGACACAATAACAATAATAAGATGTACACAAATATAGATGTTTTTTTTAATAAAAATCAGAGACAAATATAAAAATGCTTAATTAACATCAAAGTTTGTCAAAATAACATTCTAATTGCATAATCACCTTAAACAAGTTTAATTTGTTAATATAACTATAACTATATTTTATTGCATAATAAACATAACATGTTATATAGCGATACAAACTTGTACATGACAAAAATACATGGATCAGCAGAAGAGCTCATGATGTTAAAGAGCTTATTCAAATACATAGATAAAAAGATATAGATTGATAATTTATTATGGTAAAAAGGCTCTATGCCGAAAAGTACAGGCATTTATCATTTAAATTACAAAACCAAGTCAATGGCAAAGTAGGCCAAATATAACGTATTCTTAGTCGTTCATTGCTAAGAAAGTAGAAAATATAAGGTTGTTTAAAAATTATTGATGTGAAGAGGTCGGAAACGAATTCCTATTGCATACGAATGTTTAATTAATATTTTGACTCTAAATTATCTTGTCTGTAAACAAAATATGATTATTGTGGTTATGTAAGGCAAAGACCTAATAAACTGTTTAGAAGGTCTTTGAAAAAGGCGATGAAATTAAAAAATCAAAAAGCATTAATGACACGCGGACATGATATTATCGGTTTGTTTGCGTTAAGAGCCTCGTTTTGAATCCAAGATGGCCGGCGCGTGATTTCGGTCTATACAGTTCCACAGCATGGAGCAAATTTCCTTATACTTGATAAGGAATGGGTGGTCAGATTATGCAATACCCCAACCCTTCGGTTTCTCATGATGTAGAATATTGATAAGAAATACGTGTTTGGTTATAGCTTTCTTTATCTAAAACAAGGATTTACATGATTGATAGATTGTTCTTAATAGACTGACAAGAAATATCAAAAAAAATAATGAGTTAGTTGTTCAATGAACTAGCACTTGTCAAAATTATAAAATGGATGATGATGATGATATACTATGGTGATGATATACTTCAGAGGAAATATAACATTCCCTGCTGCAAGTCATTCTTACATAAATTAATCTATATTCAAGGTACAAATTTAAAAACAGTCCCCTATTAAAAACCCATCCAAAATTCCAAAAATATATTTCAAGTCTTACATAGAAAAAAATGTCATTCTGCTTCGATTTTCATAATGTGGAATATCAGAGACATAGATAACATGTTATCTATGTCTCTGGGAATATTAATAAGAAATAAATGTTGAATTCTTGATTTCTTTATTTAAAACAATAATTTACAAGATAAGTAGATTTTTTTTAATAAACTGTTAAGAAATGTGAAGAAAATAAGAAGTTAGTTATTCCATAAATTAGCACTCGTTATACTTATAACATTGATGATGATGCTTTTGATGATCATGTTGATGATGATGATGATGATGATGATGATACTACAGAGGAACTATAACTATGCTGCAAGTCATAATTACGTAAAATGATCTTTATATAAGGCACAAATTGAAAAAAAAGAAAAACCTACTAAAAAAACTTTCAAACTTCCAAAAAAAAATATTTGAAGCCTAATTGAAAAAAAAATCAATTCCGCTGCTTAAATGTCCTCTTTAAAAAAAATGTCAAAAGAAACCCGTCAGTTTGACACAGTGCTATACATGGTATTACGTAATCCCAATTAATTATCACAGCATGGTCATCACACCGGGTGGGCATCTGGTTATTGTTTTTTTGGGGCCTGGGGTCCTGGCCCGTTCGTATACCGCGAACTAGGCGGGTTAGCATGGGCCAGGACCCCAGGCTAGTATCATCTAAACTGTCGAATCGCCTTTGTTAAAATACCGACCTCTCAATTTATTCCCTTAAACATTTATTTTTAACCGCTTGAGCATTGATTGTATATAATTGTCTACGATTCAATAATAAGTTTTATATGCAGTGATTAAGTCTTTTGTCCAGCGCCTACAAATTCCATTTTGATCGACGAAAAAAAAAACAAAATAAAACTGGCTGTTACGGTTTTCGTGCCGATAGAAATGCGGTTTTCAGCCTTTCAGCAGACTTATCTTCAATCTTTCCTTTAAATCACTCAATTTCTTTCGGTAAAGAAACAGCCCATAATCAGAAAGTATATAAACAGATGATTTTTAGGTTTTATTGTTAAAAATAAAAAGGTAATTACCAAAAACACTTCGATCTTTTTCCATTCGTCCCATATTACGTTCGTACCGTACATTTAATTATAAGTCACTTAGCTCGATAGTTTCAACAACAAGCCTAAATGTGATGCGAAGTCTGTGTTTAAAAAATGACAGTAGTAAGACATCTGTAAAATGTGAACATGTGAAGATGTGGTCTTTGTGTAGTTATAATTAGGTCAACATAGAATGTTCCACGTCCTGCTCTTTCTTAAAGTTGTTATATGTAATAGTTTGTTTTGGCATAAGATTTGTGTCTTCTGTACGAAGTTGGTGCACATCACTTTACTTGATGACACATTCTTAAAGGCTTACATTGATTAGTGCTAATACTCCCTTAAAAGTTGTAGTGTGCTATCAATGCTGTCTCAAAGAAAAGAAGTTATATAAGTAATAAGAAGACAGTTTGTTTATTGCTTTTCTTTTGCTATGGTTTCAACCAGAGATATAGATAACTGTTATATATGTCTCTGTTTCAACTAACCAATAATGCAATTAAAATATTGTCTTCATATCTTATTATTGCTGCCTGCATTTATTTTCGTCGTTCTGTAGAATTAAAGATCATTGCATTTTCCCCCCATATTATGCCATGTAATTACATATTAAAAACATTCTTAACCCATTACCACACAATGACGACGTTTAACCACTTTGTTGCAGACGACTCTGGAAAATATTGTGGGAAAAGAGAAATTGCTCGCTAAGAGCAATTTTCCCTTTTCCCACAAGGTTTTCTGCTCTATCTGAAGAATATTTTACAATTTCATCACTTTTTGAAATGTCGTCTGCAAACTCTTTCGATTTCGGACAGTCGAAAAGTTGCCGTTTGAGAAAGGGTTAAAAGACATATTTAATTAGTTATCTTTAGTAATTTGCCATACATTTTATACCTTTTTCCGTAGTACTCAATATCAATATTGAAAACAAAACTCATCATAAGGTACATCTAAGGTTATGATAAAATTGATTGTATTATAAAAAAAGAAAAGGGTATCAAGTGTAAATAATAATGGGAGAAATGTGCTTCATTGAAAGGAATTTCTTCTTCCATCACAATGATTTCCCAAACTGTCATATAAATGACAGGTTTCGGGTTTATCTGTTTAATCATTGTTGGTAGACATTTTAACAAAATGAACACATATGTTGACTAGATCTGATTGACTTTCACCATGAGTTGTTTCAGATTAATTTCTTCTACTTTTGGTGAAACAGTCAGCCACAAATCTATGTTTAAACTTTGTGACAGCTATTCCCTCGGCAATTGCTTTCATTAGCCGAGTAACAGGCTCTTTCTAATGAGTTAGAATGACGAGATATGTTTGGACGTTTTATAAATACATTTCTATTCTATTCTTTTTATGTTATGTTGGAGGTTTTGTTTAGGAAGACAAATCAAATTTTTTGCGGGCGACTTTGAGGCTTGCATCAATTTTCTCTTGTACATGTATATGAATACCTGTACGAGTTCACCACATAATGCACCATAACTAGGCATGGAAATAGTGTCGTGCCTAAAAGACGCTTAACAGTGGAATGATAAATCGCCATCCAACTTTGAAAGTCCCATCTGTTACTCATCAAACCAGATGTAGAGTGAACATGACGAAACATCTACGTCTGGATTAGATAAACTGCCATTGAGAACCAACTCGAGTTTGTCCGACCTCTCTCGACGCGAACTGGTACACCACTGTGGTCAGCAATCGTAACTACTCGGGTATTTCCGTGACCTGAAAAGTACCCCTCGTATATCAATCGTATCTACTCGGCAATCCCCGTAACAAGTCGGTAGATATAGTTATTTTAAGAAATGGCCGAGGTGTTCCGAATGCTCGTATATGTGTTAAGAAATGAAATATAAGACATTTGTTTATTATAGTGACTTGTGCATATACAACATATATAAATACATGATTAACGGAAAAGGAAAAAAAGAATCCGGCTCAATGTGCCTATAAGTCACCTTAAATGTTTAAATGCAAAATAACTATACGTGTATGTGTAGGGCTACGATTTTGCTGTTATGTGTTCCCGGAAAATTACACGTTTCCTTTGAGCGTTCTCGTTGAGTAGTTCAATGTATATGGAAGTGGTGAACATCATCTAAAACCATTAATTTTGGTCGGTCACTCATACGTAATAGTGATTCATAAGTTGTGATATATGTCTGTTTCCTTAATCAAATTAAATGACTATTTCGATATTACTGTTAAGATCTATATTAGATGACGAAAGTACAATGACAGAAATCTCGCTAGAAACAATATGGCGGCTTCCATTCTATTTCACAGGTGTTTTCATTTCGTAAACCGGATGAGTTCAGATTGTGTAGTCAGTTGATATGAATTTGAAATTATTGCCCAACGCCGATGTGGAAATGCTGACATCTGTGATATCCTTGAAATACTGATGGAATCGGCTTAAAACTCCAATCCGATGCCCTTTTTTCTTCAGCCACGAGTCAGGACAAATGAAACATTGTCAGTGTATAGTTATGTATGTCTTTTTATGTCATATGCTTGCGAGATAATGAGTGACTGTGAGAGGGAAATGGAGATAGTCAGACAAATATACAGACAGAGGGGTCAGAGAAAGAAGAGGAGATAGGGACGGGCTAATGATGAAATATACCTTAATGATATAGAGGTGCTTGTTAACATATGTGAGAAAATTTGAAAGTTGAAAATAAATTTCTTCCAAACTGCACAAGATCTTTACTGTTGTATTGTACGCATTGAAAAATAGTCATTTGGAGCAAAATAAGATCGTTTTTAATTCTTTAAAGTGTGTATACAGTGCATTAAATGTTTGGGGATGAAAGTGCCAATTTTAGTATTTTAATTGAAAGGGAAGCTATAACTTTAAATTACATGGGTTCAAAGGATTTGTACTACACTTTAACACCTTTGCTGTTTTATAAAACCAATTTTAAAGACTAAGCTGTATATTCACACTTTAACAAAAAGACGCGGACTCAAATTGGCACAAGCTAACCAACTAACAGGGCAGGTTGTGTCGTTAATATCTCTTTGAGAAATCGGTTTTAGTTCAGGCGGATCCGGAACGGAACATTCCTTGTTCATGGTATGCTCAGGAATATTCAATCAAGAGGTTCAATGCTTTCCAGATAGAAGATATCCACAACAAAAATTGAGGTCGTTTCGACGTTAAGCCGACGTCTTGCCGATTTAGCATTTTCCATGTGTTTCATCATAGTAGGCCTACTCATCATCCGATTCTCAGTTTTGGTATATGTACACCGCGTCTCATGCTGCACATTGTTCATGTGACCATTTCTTGAACACAATATACTGTATTCACTTCTCCCTATTTTTTCTATTTGAGTACGGCGTACAACAAACAATGCAGCAATCACTAGACTCTCCTTCAGATGAAACAGTGTCTTCATTATTCTTGGATTTTCCTGCAGAAAGCTTTCTCTTATTGTGAAGGCGATTTTCTTCTTTAACTTGGACTCCTCAACGAGACGATCCTTTTCCGGTGTATATGTTGGAACAGTAAAGTTTCTCCTCCTTACACGCTTCGTTGTTGATTTTCTCTCTGCTGCTATCGGTGATGGTCGTATGTTTTCGGGCTGGAACTGGTCTGTTTGTTGATCATCAGCCTGAATGGGCATGATGTTCCATTGGTTAGTTTGCGTACAGCACAATTATAATGGGAGTCGGC
The DNA here is from genome assembly GCA_947846245.1 of Cerastoderma edule. Classification (NCBI taxonomy): domain Eukaryota; kingdom Metazoa; phylum Mollusca; class Bivalvia; order Cardiida; family Cardiidae; genus Cerastoderma; species Cerastoderma edule. The sequence goes on along the minus strand of OX401407.1, from coordinate 30,635,945 downwards.
TCCATTTCCTTGTAAGACTAGTAGTATAGTTCTTCTGCAACCTTGGCCATTCCGAGGTACCTGCTTCATTTCAGTAATGCCTTGATCAAGAATTTTGTAGACGGTTGCCTGGATTCGATATGCATTACTAAGTTCTGCGGTTATCAAATCGCCCATAGGTGTGTTGTACTCTTTTGACTTGATATATTTATTAACTCACAGGATAGGATCAGATCCAGATTCAAGGAAGTTGGCATAATAATCCTTTGATTTGTCTAACTTCAGCTTCTAGGTCATGGCAAATCTTCTCAAAGTCCAGTGTTGAATTATCAAAATGACCTGATTTTAGAGCCATCTCAATTGCATAGAAAATATACAATGCCAATCTCCTCCAACATTTGTTATTGTAATTCCATTTTCGTGAAGAAATGTATCTACCTGTGACATTGGGGAAACAACATGGTATTGGGTCGACGTTGTTTGCCCAATCCTGAAGTGGCAATCGGTGCCCCTTCTGGGTGGATCGTGTATGACATTCTCAACTGTTTCTGTTGAATTAATTGCAGACTGTGCATGCTCCCCCTTCGGTTCTGGTCGATCTGTAAGAAAGATTGGTGCAAAGTCCTGTTTTTCAAAGATCCCTGAATTCATGATAAAGTTTCCCTGTTTTTGGAAGCCCTTTACAATTTTCTTTGGTGTTACTGCCACCGGCCAAGCATTCCTTAGTATGCCTGGTAGATCGTAGATGGTCATCGGTATTCCCGGATGTGTACGTATCCAAGTATCCTGTGTTACGACAACTGCTTTCTTATAAGGTCCATACACTGTTCTGTCAAGTGGCTGAAGTTTGTGAGGACAGTGCGGAGGGAAAGACAACATTACGATTCAATTGGCTCTTGCATAAAGGCATCCAAGGAACAATGAGAACGGTGGTTGTCAAGCAAAAGCAGTATAGGTTGCTCGCATGTAGGTTTCAGATACGTGATCATATGTTTTAAAAACTCCAAAAGTTTTATGATACCATTCATCCCGATGGATTCTCCTCGCCTACACTGCCGTTTGGACCATTCCGTTTCAAATGTTATTTGAAATGTTTTCTCGGGAAAACAAACACAGGAGGAAGAGCATTACTACCTGAGTTTACCGCACCACAAACCGTAACAAATGTACCCCTCTCGGCGGAAGTAAGTGCCCCTATCTGCTCTGTGCCTTTTGCCGCTACTGAATTTCTGGGTTATTGGACTGCTGTTACCCTGTCTCATCTTCGTTCCAGATATCAGACGCATTGAAATTATACTTTTCAATCACATCGTTAAGCATTTTAGAAAATTGCCTACATTAGTTTTATTAAAACTTGTTGCGTGCGAAAGGCTTGTTGCCGATTGAGTTCGTATCGATAGTCCTGGGTGCCTTTTCATAAACGATGTTAAACAATGCCTCTTTGCTGTCTCATTTGTCGTCCAACTATCTGGCATAACGATATCCCAGCTATTTAACATGATGGGGTGTTAGCGCAAAGTAGATATTCGATATTTGCAGTATAGATTTCTGAAGAGCTTCTTCTTGGTACTTACTAAAGATATTTTTATTTCCGTAAAAGTCAATGGAAACATTTGGGATTCCTCTGTTTTCGGCCTTTTAAAATGAATCTTTCTAGCGTCATTTTGTTTATCTGCAGTCCCTCGGCCACAGATCATATACATCGTTTTTTTTTTCATTATTTACCATATATACTCCCTTTTCGAACACTTCACGGGGCGTTTTTCCTCTCTCTGTTTTTCTGTTATACGTACAAGTCATCTGAAACATAATAACACAAATTTGGTTGTTCGATTGAGATATTTGTCAGTTGTAGTCTACGACACGTCAACTGTCATTTTCACAAAATACTTGTAAACACAAATACCAGCTAACCACGTGAACTAATCGGAGGGTCGTGACCAGCATGATTTAGCTTACTGCCTACTGCTTACTGCTTGATGCCAACAATTACTGTCTACTGCCAACTGTTACATTCGGAATGCCTCAGATTTATTCGCTGCAAATCAATCTTTGTTAGGCAGTAGGCAGTTGGCAGTAAGCTGTCGTTTATGGAATTCCGTACTATCGGTACTTTCAGAAATCGCTTTTATGTTGAAATAGTGCTGGTACTTATACAAGTTATCATACTATCGGTAAAATGAAATATAAAAATGAAAATGCAAAAAATGACTTACAATTGCAAATTTCACGTTTACTCTATTCATTGAATTTTTTGTAATGTTTTCTAGAAATAGCCGTCTAGAAATTCCGTAGGTGACTTTTCCCAAAAGTGCCGTTTATTTGAAATGAAAATGTGACGTATCAGGCACTGTAATGACGTGTAAATGACCGAGTGGCACTTTCAAAGAATGGCACATTCATTCAAACACCAATACAAAATCTAATCAGTATTGTTTCAACGACTTCTTATTTTATTTTGTTATACGTTCAAATTGTCTATTCTGTGAACAAGCAACTTAACACCATTGCGGGTCCATAACAGTGGGTGGAAATAAAATGGTAGATTCGTTTTGATGTATTCAAGAACGTACGTACAAACAACTTTGTAGTTCTTGTAGTTTAAAGAATAGACCTACAGTTGATGTGCAAAAGTACCTTATGTTTTTACCGCTGCTTCAAATGAATTGACTCACTTTCTTGTTTGGGATTTTTGACGTGTTCAAATTCAAAGCAGCAGTCGACGAGGCGTTATGGTTCGTATGAATATGACTAACGTTGTACTTTTCGATCGGATAAAAAGTTAGATCTCTTTTAACCCTTTAACGAACGAATTTTCGATTGTCCCGAATTGAAAGAGTTTGCAGACGACATCTAAAAATGTGATGAAATTGAATAAATCATTGAAAAACAATCCTTATAGGGCAGAAAACATTGTGGGATAAGGAGAAATTGCTCGTTAAGAGTAATTTCTCCTTTTCCCGGATTGTTTTTCATAGTCTTCTGCAACAAACTTGTCAAATATCGTTTGATCATGTTTTGATTCGCCCCTTACACCAAAGCATCTCTCTTTCTACGCATCTGCTGCAGAAGTATTTGGAAAACAATGAGACACAAGGATGATTTGCTCATAATGAGCATTTTATCCCTTTTGCGTCTGTTTATACCAAACCCTTAAATGATTAAAATAAAAACTATTAACAAACCACAGCAACAAAGGGACAAATCACTCATGATCTGTGATGAGAATTTCACCTTTTTGTCACATAGGTTTACACCAAACAACAATTAATAATTGCAGTTCTTCAAGTTCATTTATGGTCTTAACCGATCTATACAAATTGGACCAGTTACAAAATTCTGTATGGGGGAGGGTAGGTAACTGAATTAGGCGTTGTGCACGTCCGGGTTAAAGCCCAGGACATTTCTAAACGTTTAAAAAAAAAGTATTTCTAACTTCGATACATTCTTCAATCGAATTCCATACTATGTCTCGGCACTCCGAAATAAGCGGCATTGGTTGTAAAGCGTCGGTCTCTTGTACCGAGAGTCGATAAGTTGAATAATAAATACAATGGATAGACAGTCAATTCTATGGCGCAAACTTCATGTCTTTGTTTGTGCACGAGCAATTCATGTATTGATTTTTTAAATTTTTTTATTGATAAATCGACGGGCCCCAAGGTTTACCTTTTAACTTCTTATTGTTTGTAATGGGTTCTTTTTTTATTTATAACATTTCAATCAAAACCGTATTCTATACTTCATTGGTGTTTTTAAATAGCCTAAAGTATCCCTGAAAGTTCTAGAGGGGATGCCACTTCTGAAAGTGGTGCAGATTTTTAAAAAATGAAGTTTTGTAACATGACCGTCATTTGCTTTTGTTCTTTTTCTTTACATCACTTATATATACCAATTGCCGATTCTACCATTCTTATCATCCATTAACATCATTGAAACTAATTAGTTTGCATGGAATATATAATATATTGGTATTTTGAGGCCTTGCTTATCAAAAATAGGTATTTGAATGTCAATGTTGACATTTTCCTGCTGCTTTTGTTGCGTCTTTTTGTAAAATGTTATTCAACAATTTTACATGAGCACTATGTATTTATAATATATTGAGTAATATATTGAATAAAGGACTAATTCATGTAGTTTTTGATCTAGATTTATGCAATTTTCCTTAAGACAGTTTGATTTTAATAAGTTTGCTGAGGGCAATATCATATGCTTGCATATGCTACATATAAACGACTACTTTTTGACTCACTAAAATGTATAGCAACAGGGTGGTTACTTGTAGTTGGCATTGGCACTTATGTTACTGTATACCATCAACACATTCTGTTTGTGACAATCTTTATAAGTTTTCTGACAGATATTGTTAAACAAAGTGGTCACAACATTAGATTTTGTTTTTTAATCATTTATGAACCATAACTTATATTAATTTAAAAAAACCGGCGGCCTCCATGAATGGTCACATAAGGTTGATGAAATTCGTGATCTTTTAATATTGCGCTTAATTAATATGAAAAGCTCATAGAGCAGCTTTGTGAATTCTTTTTACAATGTATAAATCAACACTTAGCCTAAGATTAATTAGAGATCATGTCTAATTAAGTCAGCAGAGGAGACAATAATAGCCATTTAAAATGCTTCCGCATTATGTACTGCATGTATTGCCCTATCAAAAAGCGTCATATTTGCAATTATATGAGTATCTTACAAAACGCACACTTTATGTACACATTATTTGCATAGCTTACATTCATTGTTATCTCCCTCCCTCTGAATTATCATTTGAAGACGTTGGTTTTGTCATTTTAAGCCATTTCAAACCTGGTTACTTTATTTATATCACTCTGTCATAAGGTTTCCTTATGTGTTTTTGTGTTGATTTCACGTCATGTCCGATGCTTTATCATCTTCATCACTCTCTGAATACAAGAAATGTTCTAGTCTATTTATACATATTCATCATCACACAGACATGCATTGGAAAACCAGAACACCAGTCTTTTTTTCAGCAACTGCATCGTCGCGACAGGCAGTTTGTTTTGCATGAGCACCATTCCCCAAATGCCTTCTATTTCAATCTGTTCACAGATTCTTTCAACTCTTATTTCTCTGTTGTTTGATTTTCTTTTTAGGATGACCTGTACAACATTAGGGTCATACACATTTAATTCCACAAAAACATCTTCCAATCCATTCTCCTCCATAATCTTTCCTTTATTACCCATGAAGTTCATGACCCTGTACATTCCCCCATTTCCAACTTATCATTTTGGAACTCATTCATATTCTTCCATTTGATCAAGCGAGCTTTATGTGACATATGTCAAGTTTGGACCAAGGGTTGGGAACATTCTCTTGAAGGTGTAGATAGAATTGTATTTTGTTGCAGAGGCTGGGATCATTGGATAATAACCAGTTTTGGATTTTAGGATTGCTTGACTTGTGACTCACTTTTGCATAAACACTGTCCATCCTGGCAGTTAATTTTCAAGGCAATCAATGTCCATTTTAAACAGTTTGGTGGGCATCATTAGCAATTCAGTAAATAAGTTGTCTAAGGCTCTTTCATTTCTGTACTCCTCTGAGCAGGAAAAGAACCACCGTGTGATGGTCTTTCCGTAAAAATGCAATGGACCACGTAATTTTCAGGGACATTCCAGTATCTCAGAGGTCCTCATGGGTGGCCTGCTGTTTTCATGCATTGGGTTATTGTTGCTGTCAACTTGATACATAACCATTTTCACAATGGCCAGGTGTTTACCATCAAGTGACTCTGCAGCTCTGTTGAAGTCATCTCCAGCTGCCCAAATTGTAACACATGATGTAATGTTTGCAGCTACAGGGACTACTTTTTGTTCACAGTAATAGCCCAACAAGTGTCTATGCGTTCTAATTCATCATAGCTGATGCTATGTCCATTTTTATTCCCCAATGCAATTGCTCCTTAGGACTGCGTGAGCTGGTGGATTGCAAAACCAAGTCCTACACATGTATATGCTTTGGTATCTTGCATTTACTACCTGATTGTATAAAAAATATCTTGACATATCAACAACACTTTTTTGATGCAGTGAGGGACACTTCTCCTTTATGTAGGACGGTTTCCAGTTTCACATTTTCTTCGGCCAAAAGAATCCAAGCAAGAAAAATAGAGAGCTCATGTGGCACTATTTTCTCCTCTTATTCAATGGTCATCATAGAAGGGTCGAGAGGCTGAACTTCAATACAATTCAATTTAAGTCACACTTCTTTAATCGCAGTAACAGTGCAGAATGAAAACAAAATCACACTGAGGTATTGGTTCATTCTCTCCTAACAGATCAGATTTTAGCTTTGTAAAGTTACTGCCCCTGTTTAGGTTTGCTGCATGGTTGATAACGTCTTCAAGTCCAAGATCATTATCAACAATTATGTCAGAATTCCCTTTTAGATGTGATTTAAGAAATTGCAATCTGTGAGCATAAATTGACTCAAGTATGGCTTTGAGATTATTGTACCCAACGTGTTTTCTTCCTCTATTGGCATTGATTTACTCAACGGGTGGTACTTATGCAGCAAAACAGTAAGATCTGGATGTATTTCACTGATAAGATTCTCCAGTGCTGTATTGTGCACATTTTCATTGTTAATGCTACTGCACTCTGTGACATATTGCTTAGTTTAAACTTATTTATTCTACATCGATTGTGAAACAAGATTTTACAATGTTGATAAATCATGCTCGATTCTGCTTCCTGGATACATAACCAGTGCTCACACTGAATATAGATAAATAAAAGGTTGCAGGGCAGATCCCGCTACTCACGGGATTCAAACCCATGACACTCAAGTTCCGAGGCTGAGGCTCTACCCCTTGACCACTGCCCTCCTCCATCTTGCTTAATGTACCTGCTGTGAAATTCTCTGTGATAGTTAGCTTCATTGGCAATAAGTTTGCTATAATCACCCACTTTGCAGTCGAAATGTGTATCACACCCTTCTCTTGTTCTGCTCTCTAATGTTTTGCAAAATTCGAATGTTGCAATATCGATCTACTGCTTGTTTTTCTTGTACGATTTCTTTTCACACAAAAATGCAAAGATCTTTCCAGTTGAATGAACACCTTCATAAAAGAATATAGACCCTTTGAATCGTTGTCCTGGTTTTGTTGTTTAAGCCTCGATGTATGGTGATTGCTTGTAAATGTAATATAGCAGCTTTTGTGCAAAATGATTTCCTTATTTGGGTCACTCATTTTCAGGATACAACTTGATTTGTTAACAATGTTGTCAAACTATCTTTTTGTGTCACTACCACAGCTTCATCTCAGCTCTGTAGTGTATCAAAAAAGCTTTAGACTCCTTGACTTGGTGTATTTCTGATAGGCTCATTGGTGTCATTTTGGCAAATTATGCACGAGTATGCTACAGGCTTTCTTTTAAAAGCAAACTAGCGCTCAGAAAAACTGCAAAACTGGGTAAAATGAGTTACAGATTAAGATAGAATATGTTAAAACATAGCGAAAAACCACTTGATCAAGACAATATAACGCCTGCACTATTTATTATCTATTTTTCAAAGTGCTATTTTTTTACAAATCCGGTGCCCACCAATTTAACTTCATAGTTTACATTTAAGTAACATCTGAAATAGCAAGGAGGGCTCAGATTAACGAGTGGCGATCACCTGGTTAGAAAAATCACGTGAAACACATAAAAATACTGTCATTTATCCAATATTCGAAATGGAGATTTTTTCGGGGTTTATTGGTTCCTGGAGTTTCTCGGTTGACCTAGTTTTAACGCTATTTGTAAACAAACCTTAGAGTAATCACTCTTTTAAAAGCATCATAGTAATGTGTTACCTTCTCAATTCCTCTGTAAAAGGGAATTTAAAGTCCGTTTGAGTGCATTCTCAATTATTCAAGGACTTTCACAATTTGAGTGTATATTAGCGCAAGTATTGCTTTAAATGTTTCACGTTCAAAGGACTTATATCCATGTTTTCATCAAAACTACTTATTCTTACCCAAAAATAAAGTAAAACATCTTAAGACACTATGTAAAGTCTGTTTATAATGGTTCATGGAAAAAACCAAATTGATTTTTTGATTTTTCAAAAATATCATTGTTTTAGGGTGGGTGGGGTAACAAAATGGACCGTAGCAAAAATCTGCACCACTTTCATTTTTGGCATCCCCGCTAAATTGACATCTCTATACCTCTTCTACACCCTGGCACCAGCGGAAATTTTCTACCTTTCGGGGTAAAAGAAAAAAATATTTTCCGGTGCCAGAGACCCGCCTATCGATCACGATTTAAATTGTAGGCCTCGATCATTTTTTTTTCAGTCACCTTTGCAAATTTTATGATCGGATTACGATAGAAAGAGATACATAATTTTATTGAAGTAAAGTTTACAGTTCCTAGCCATACAATTATTTTCAATAACGTCAAGTATTTATATTTGTTAACGATATACTTAAACATACTGCAAAATAATTCTAACTGCCTTATGTTTGATAATACCTCTCTCCGAGACGCTTCCAATGATGTGTCACATTGCAATATTGTGCTTTCATTGAAGATACATTCCATGTCTATCAATTATGACTTACGCTAACATTTTCCGTAAGTTGTTTAGTAAAACGGGCCCCAGGATCCGACTTCATGCTTATGCACACATGTTCGATCCATTCATGTCGCCAAGTAAATTGGCGGCTGCCCTGTGATCTTAAATATTTGCTACTCTGAGTATCTTTCCTTTTCAACATTAAACAGATACTTAAGGTTGTACGAAAGCAGACGACACAAAAATCTATTTTTAAGAAAATAACCCAGCATTCTAAGGGTTAGTCCGTCCAAAAGCAAGGACCTGTTGTTGGTGTTGTGGTTTGTGGACGCTCCCTGTTCGATATCCGATGGCAGCTAATTGTTCCACAATGTCGAGAACAGTGGTCCAGTGGTAGAGCGTCGGCTTCTGGACACGATGGTCGTGTGTTCGAATCCTGTGAGCAGCGATATCTGCTTTGCGACCTTTGTAACACCCCGTTATGTAATAAAGTTGCATGATTTAATAATTATTACAAAACGGGTTGAAGTTATTACATTTTGTGTTTTTCGATGCCAACCCGTTATGTAATAAAGTTGCCAAATATAATAATTATTACAAAACGGGTTGAGATGTGTTACATTTTGCTTTTTTCGGTGCCAACCCGTTATGTAATAAAGTTGCACTATGTAATAATTATTACGAAACGGGTTGATTTTTTTCAAAATGATTTTTTTCTATACGAAACCGATATGTAGTAATATTCATAATGGTAACATGGTGATATTTTCACGCAAAATGTATTTTTTTCCAAGCCAAAACAGGCTTATAAGCAGAAGCCGCATGTTCTAAAAATGTTGTAATCAAACGTGTTATACGGCGGAAAATAGTCGACTTTCCCCAGGATTTCTGGTGTATTCATGAACTATTCGAAAGGAGGAGTATGATAAGTATAAACAACAATTACTGAAATTATTGTTTCATACTTGTATTGGCGCATACGCCAAAGTGGCAAGAGAAGAAAAAAGTTCAAAGTGTTCGACCTGTGTTCGTTGATTTCAAGATCAGAATTGTCTACATATCAATGTGTTCGTTGCTTTCATGCCCTAAGAATTCTACATATAGACATATGATCGTTGCTGTCATGGCCTTAATATATCGTTATCATGATATCATGACCTTAATTTCTACATATCGACATGTGTTCGTTGCTTTCATGACCTTGATTTTCTATATATCGGCGGATGTTTGCTTCTGTCATGATCTGAATTCTTTACATATCGACATTTGGTCGTTGCTGTCACGGCTTAGAATTTTGGGACACGTCGAATTAATGTTACTCAGTATGGTGTCTTATTCAATACTCGACAGTCTTCCGAACACAGTCGAGACTATCCGAAAAAGTCCGTCGCGTTTTTTTTTTTTTAATTGGAGAAATACACAACGGAAATAACGATATAGGCCTATCGATGGAATGTTGTTAACTACCTTATTGTCTTTGATATTTTTAACAGATTTGAAGTATGGGCAATGTAACATAACCGTATAGCATCTTAGTACCATTTATTAAATAATGCACGAATAGATTCACAGCACAGCGTGTAATTCATGCTAATCAGGCAGGTCAACAGACGACGAATCTTGCTAAACAATAGTAAATGTGCATCTGTCTGTGTTTGCTGACAAGACCATGTTGATCTTATAATCTTAGTATGATACCACAACCTGGTTTCGCTTATCAATGTCATTGGTTTGAATTGGGCTACGTGTACAATGCGATAGATCTATGTTTGGCGCTGGTAAATTTTGCTTCGGGACTTGCGTTAACTCGCTATTATAAGCACCTCATGATTTGCCATTTTTGCTTGACACTGAGTCAATTTTGATAATGAATCCATTTGTAATGAATAAATCAGAATTTCAATGGGTGCAATACGAACGAATGAAAAATGACAATTTATTTTAAAACAACGACCGTCTAACTTTTAGCACATCCAGGGTATATCTATAATGTGTTTTTTCTTTAATAAAAAAAATGCCCGCTTTAATCTTTCGATTCTGTTTAATGGTGTTTATTTAAACATTTATACTTCGAACACCATCGATAACAATACACTCTGCGTAACAATAAACTCTTCCTAGCGATACGTCTACGTAATTCAAAAGTGTTAGTTAAACGTCCAATGATGGAACAGAATGGGTCGAAAAGGGGACACACCTGTCCTATTTGGAGCTGTTCACTCTATATCAAAAATGGACACAATGACCTTCCCACTCTTATACTTAGCAACATTTCGTGCTTTAACCCTTTCCCAAACAATAACGACATTTGACTACTTTGTTGCAGACGACTTTAGAAAACATTGTGGGAAGTTGAGAAATTTCTCGTAACGAGCAATTTCTCCTTTTCCCACGAGGTTTTCTGCTCTATCTGGAATGTTTTTCAAGTTCATCACATTTTGAAATGTCGTCTGCAAACTTTTTCAATTTTGGACAATCCAGAATTTGTTGTATTTGGAAAGGGTTAATAAGAGTAATTTAGTTCGTGGTCACCATTAAAATGCCCAGCAAATGGTAGGTCATGTGTCTGGGATTTTCACCAAAATTGGGAATTCGTGATGACGCCATATGTTGTTTAAATCTTGTGTCAGAAAGAGCCCCCAGCCAAATCATCATCAAAGATCAGAATCCGTCTTCTGGCCAAGTAGTTCTGAAATACAACGAAAACTATTGCCACTTGGTAGTCAAAAGTACTTTCTTTTTTAACATCACAATTATTTTAAATCAGCATTGTTATTTTGTAATATGCAAATGACCTGGTATAAAATTGCAAATGAAGTTATTGTATTGTATTGCCTTGTACAGACCCGAATACTCAATCAGGCAGCATTTTGATTTCGCAGTAAATCAGCCAACTTGAGCCAAACTAAAAATTTCAACAGGAAAGGTCTATGATAATATATATTGCATTCGTTCACCGTATTTGTTTTACATCGATTGTGAAGGAAGCTTAAAGCTTGTTTAAAGCCACTCTCGATGACTGCTTCCTGGATACTAAACCAGTAATCGCGCCGGTTTTGGGGTTTGTCCCGGAAATTTTCACCCCGCCTAACGGAGATTCGAACCCGGGACCCTCTGTACAAGACGTTCGTTACATAACGAACTGCACAAGAGAACTTCAAAAGACACATTCACATCCGATCAGTCAAAATTATTGTCGTTAACTGGTCGATTGTGCTGTCTATATAATTACTTACAATACGTTAGTTTCCAAAATGTGCATAAGCATTCCCCAAACATTATGTATGTAGTCCCAACGACCTACATATGTGGATGGTTAGTCACCTTTTGAAATAAATGATAAACATTTCGGCTCCTCTAGAGGGCCTTACTCAGAAGGATTCTGTCTTAGTCTTATCTAATGCGGGTTAGCATGGGCCAGGACCCCAGGCTAGTGTTGGGTCAATTAAAGAAGGACTAAACTAGGCCTTTAAAGGCCTAGTCTTTGGAATGTCTGGTATCTTAGCTCCCACTGGGCACCCTACATGATTAGTAGTTTTTTCTTGATAAACTGTTAAGAAATATAAACAAAATAATGAGTTTGTTGCAGACGGCTTTGGAAAACATTGTAGGAAAAAAGAAATTGCTCTTAACGAGCAATTTCTCCTTTTCCCATAATGTTTTCTGCTTTATCAGAAGATTGCTTTTCAGTTTCATCACATTTTGAAATGTCGTCTGCCAACTTTTTCATTTTCGGTCAGTTGAAATTTTGACGTTTGGTAAAGGGTTGATATTGTTATTCAAGGCATATCTTTAGGGTTTTAATGGAATAATTAAGATGGCTTTCCCCTAAAATTCAGCTTTAATACCGAGGTTCAAATGGCAATTTGTTTTAAAAAGTGGTGTCGCTGACGCAAAAACGGAAGCTGATCTGTAAGGCGTTAAAACCGACATCTAACTCTGTAGAATATATCGAATTGTTGAAGCTAGAGGAGCTGTATAATGGTCTTCCTCATACATGTGTGTTAGAGAAACATGTTTTGGAAAACATTGTTGGAAAATGAGAAAGCAATTTCTCCTTTTCCCACAATATTTTCTGACCTATCAGAAGATTGTTTTTCATTTTCACCACATTTTGAAATGTCGTCTGCAAACTCTTTCAATTTCGGTCAGTTGAAAATTTGGCGTTTGGTAAAGGGTTAAAAGACACTGTAAGCAGCTAATCGTTGCTCAAGTCCCACATTTGGTGTTCGATGTCGCCATTGCAATGAGGATAAATCATAAGCCAACCACAGTTGTTGTCATGGCCGACAATGGCTGCCAGAAATGCCTAATCAGAATGAAGTTGGTCCATTGCATTGGGTTATCCATTGGGTTGAGAGTCTAGCCCGATACATGTCACAAGAATATTAGGCTTCACAAAAGTTGCAAAACAGACGATAAAGGTATGACTAATCTCCATACCTTCTTCGTTTGCTTTGTATATTCTCATTGATTCTGATCATACAGCATAGGCGTAGGAGTGTTTTAAACATTGGGGGGCCAACTTCAGATGAGGACCGGTCTAAGAATAAATGTTCCTAAACTTTTTCATGACTATTCATGCATGTACAAATTCAATAACATTATAAGAATTAAAAGAAAGCGTATGAAAACATGTATCTTTAATATAAAAAAAAAGGATATGCCAGGTCTCGATCTCACGCGGAAATCAATTGTATTCATCTAAACAAAAAGTGGCAGCGACCAGACTGTCACAGCTACGGTTACAATTTTTTGATATAGTGAAACAATAACATTATTCTTTAAGCTTTAGCTAACAATTGAAGACAATATAGAGTCTGACACCTTTTAAAGAACACGTTTGACACCACTGTTTTCATCGATCAAAACTTCCCGGGTATTTTTGTGAGCTGAGTTTTCATTGGATAAACCTGATGTGTTCAGATTGCCATTTGCGATGATGACGGCAAAAAGATTTTGGTTATTGTTCGTAACAAAAGGCGAATTGGTATTACATAAAGCACAAAAATACACATTTATTTTTATTCTGCTGTTAAATTTCGTTTCTTTCATTTTTCTTCATTTGCCACTGTGAATATTGGGGGCCAAAGTATACTCTGGCCCCCAGTTTGGATATTGGGGGGCCGGGGCCCCCCCCCCCCCCCCCCCCCCCCCCCCCCCTGCTCCTACGAATATGTACAGGACTCAGAAGGCTCCAACAATGGCAAAACTACTTTAATATGGACACACCTGATACTGCTTTATGATGACATTTTCTTTCGTACTGTCATTGGGTGGTGGCCTTTTTTTTAATAAACCCTTTCCTCAATTTAAAGGCTATCTAACGATAATGTTACTTATTGTTGGAGCAAAACAATATACATGTAATTGTGTTGATCAAGTCTAAACTAGATACAGAATAGATTAGAGGAGATCCCACCGGTTAGCATACTATCCCATACGAAAAGTTTAATCTAGTTGGAACTAGATGAAACCAAGAAGACTAGATCGCGTCAGTTTTGTGGGGTAAATAATCTAGTTTGAACTAGATCAAACTGACTGTCATATCAGTTAAATGAATGTACATGTATACATTACATAAATACTTACCTAATGGATAAGTTAAGCAGTGACGAAACCTCAGTGTCATAAAACGGAGAGATTTTAAGTAAAGATGGATATAATACACAAAAGCACACTTGAAGAGGAATTTTATGCAGGGCAAATCGTCTGACAGCAATTTAAGCTAATAAAGGACGTTTATTAATATTCGGCGTACACGAAACAGATAACGTTCATTCATAAATGTACTCGAATGTACTCGAATGAATTGATATACCTATTTTTAGCTCCACGCAAAGCTCATTCTAGAAAAAACTCGATCTTGTTAACACGTAAAATCTAAAATAAATAATAAAACTAATCTTTATTCAACTTGTACGTTATGTGTGTCATTTGCAGTGGGAAATATACCTTTTAATGGATGAACCAAAGTGCCCTGGTAAGAATTCTTTGTTTTTATTTGAAACGGCTTATTTCATTCATGGGAGTTAATTAAGTGTCTTCCTTTTATATATTCATACTTGGGTTATTTACATAATTCGTTGTGATTGTGAATGAAGCTTGAAGCTTGTTTAACCCATTACTAAACAGTAACGATATTTGACCACTTTGTGGTAGACGACTCTGGAAAGCATTGTGGAAAAAGGAGAAATTGCTCTTAATGAGCAATTTCACCTTTTCCCACAATGTTTCCTGTCCTATCGAAAGATTGATTTTCAATTAATTCATCACATTTTGAAATGTAGTAAGCCCTTCAATTTGGAAAAGTCGAAAAATTGGCGTTTGATAAAGGGTTAAATCACTCGTGGCTATGACGGAAGTAACTTCAAAGAACATTCCTTTTGTAAATGTTTTTTTGATTTACTTATATTTTATCTTAATTTTCATTTAATTTGTATCGAAAATTCTGATCGGTTACCTGTACCAAAGTTTTTGTCAAACCTAGGCAATTGATCGGCAAAAAAACTTCATCAGGTCATGGATTAAAACCACACATACAATTCCATACCATTCCAATCAGGTTCAACACAGGGATATGGGAGAGAAATCAATTTTAAATTTCGGAATCCTGACGAAGTGTCCTCCCTTCTCCATTTATACATAGCCGTAATACCTTAACTTCGGACCCCTGTGTCTCTGAGTATCTTTCCTCATCAAAATTAAGCAGGTATTTAATGTTTTGGAAAGAAGACGACGCACACATCTATTTTTAGAAAAATACCCAGCATTCTACGAGTTAAAAGGAAATAAGAAATCGGTGTATAAACATTTCTTTTCTTCCCCGTGGGAGATGGTGTTAGATTTAAGAGTATATTTAGCTTGCTGATGTCGAACAAATTGGAGGAATCCTTTCTCGATAAAAGTTTTAAATGACCCCATCAGTGAACTTCGGTGTCGATCGGACGGTTGGTTGAATAGAAGGAAATCACATATTGTCACACCTAAACGTGTTGCATGTAACTATTTTTAGTCTGTAAATCTGTTATGAGAGAAACAGGGGAACGTCATACAGGTTATTATTTTTAATATTATCATCATTATAATAATTATTATTATTTTATTTCTTTTTTTTATTATTATTATTATTATTTTTATTATTATTATTATTATTATTATTATTATTATTATTATTATTATTATTATTATTATTATTATTATTATTATTATTATTATTATTATTATTATTATTATTATTATTATTATTATCATTATTATTATTATTATTATTATTATCATTATTATTATTATTATTATCATCATCATCATCATCACCATCATCATCATCATCATCATCATCATCATCATCATCATCATCATCATCATTATTATTATTATTATTATTATCATTATTATTATTATTATTCCTATATTTATTATCATAAATATTTTTATATAATTTGTATATAGTTAATATATAATTAATTTTCACAATCGATGTATTATAAAAAGAAAAGTTTAAAAGCTAACTGATAGAATGATAAACGACACTTGTTCTATTATTAAAAAGAAAACAACAATTAGTCCGGAGAATGTTCTGGAAAAGAAATGATAATGATCAATATCTTGATTTTTTTTACATGTATATGTATTTTCAGACAGATATGAATCCAGAAATAAATCAGTGGAAGGATCTTTTAAAACGTTAAGAATCCACTTTTAGAAAATTACCCAGCTCCTAACCAGAATTAATGAAATATATGGCGAGCAATTACGTAAATACCAACTATGTCCAATCCTTTATAGAAAGATAAAAAAGAAAATCGATTTACCCCTCGTTGACTTAAAAACAAACACACCCAAGACAGATCACAAAAGGTTAACAACTAGTGCATGCACATACTTTTAACATATTTCGGGTTAACTATTTAAACTATTATTGAGCAAACCCTTTTTGTGGGTACTCATTGAAATGGTCTCGATGAGAAGATTTTAATGACTACCTACAGTAAAGGGTTGGTGCGTATCAAATATTCAGTTTTCCCGTTTTCAATGTCAATAATACCGAAGAAAAAACACACACCCCGGTTTAAAAATCCTTATTTGGTTACGATATCGAATGAGGTTTAGGCGTACACTCTAGATAAGGGTTTGCAGTCATTCTACATGATAAAATGGGATCGTCATGAACGGCTTCACGTCGACGGTTCTATCCGGCTTGACTTCTGTTTTTGATATAATTCTTTACGAGTGGGTGGGTGTTAGTATGTGGATTTGTGTGTGTGTGTGGGGTGGGGGGGGGGGGTGCGCGTGTGTTTGTTTGTTTATGTGTGCGGATGTATGTGTGCTTGTAGCCTGGTTGATTACTTACTTTGGACTTTGTATTTGTATCTCATATCACAAATGTATGTGCTGAGTGAATAAAATAAACTAGACTAGCCCTTATGAAGGGATGGCGAAATCAATTGTCCGTATTGCCCAGCTTGTCCTAAAGCCACAATGGACAAGTGAAAACTCATTGAGTTTCACTAAATCATAATTGTTTCGTTCTCTGTTTTGTGTGTTTGAACTTATGTAAAATGTGGTCAGCATCAATCACTAATGTGAGAGGCGCAATAGATAACTCAAAGAGGTAACGTGTTGTTGCTTTGGAGTTTAATCAATGAATGATAAGCCTTGCTGCGGACAGCGGTTAGTTGCATGTACAATCTATAAATAGATTGGTTGTTAGTAATCAGATTACGTTACAATAATTATACGGACAGTGGCTTAAAAAGAGGTTGCATTCACGGAGAAGTATATCAAAATCATATTTCGCCAACCCTGCTAATGGCCGGTCAAGTTCGGGGTCTTATTTCTCTTTATTAAGAGTCGGGCATTGCAATATCATAGAACATAGGCGTAGGAGCGTTTTCAATATTGGGGCAACTTGAATTCAGATGAGGACTGGTCTAAGAATAAATGTTCTAATACATTGTCATGACTATTCATGCATCTACAAATTCAATATCATTTAATGAATTAAGAAAGCGTATGAAAATGTGTATCTTAATACAAAAAAAAAAAGTGAAAAAAGAAAAAAGGATAGGGAAAATCTCGAACTCACGCGGAAATTAAATATAATGTTTTTATCTGTCGAGGACTTCTATCAGACTGTCACAACCACGGGTTTGACTACCATCTCCATTACAGAATTATTTTGCTTTTAACCTTTAGCTAACAATTTAATACAATATGTTGGGTCTTCGAAACTACTCGGTTATTTTCCTCAGCTGAGTTTTCATTGAATAAACCCGATGTGTTCAGATTGCCATTTGCGATGATAGCGTCAAAAATGTTTTGGTTATTGTTCGTAACTAAAGGCGAACTGGTATTAGATAAAGCACAAATAAAAACCGCAATCATGTAACTGAAATTTTGTAAACAATTTGAAAAACCCCAAACGTTTGTTCTCTTCAACGAAACGATTGAAAGGAATGATGTCAAGGAATGATGTCTATAATTTTGACTGTCTGTCTGTCTGTCTGTCTGTCTGTCTGTCGGTCGGTCGGTCGGTCGGTCGGTCGGTCGGTCGGTCGGTCGGTCGGTCGGTCGGTCGGTCGGTCGGACGGACGGACGGACGGACGGACGGACGGACGGACGGACGGACGGACGGACGGACGGACGGACGGACGGACGGACGGACGGACCGTCTTGTTTTTACTTTGTAATTATAATTGATGAGTAATGTATGTTTAACAGTTAAAACTCGTGATAGTCTCAAATAGTTCAAAAATCAATGGCCATATTCATACATGTATAAATTTTAATAGTTTTAGTCTTTGTAAATGTTTTATGTGTATAGCAACGACTTACGTATATGTTTATGGATGAGACTTTAATAAAGAATACATATTCAATATTTAATCGGTTGATAAACATTCCGTTTTCAAATTTATCAACATTTCTCATTTATTATTAATTGGTCCATTAATATTTCACTACAGAACGATGGTACCTCTAAAGTGTGAACCTCCCCTGTGTTTCTTGCTCTTCCTGAGCCTAACTCCACAAGCGTTCTGCAGGGTAATTGCTCCGGACCAACCAACGGATTTCTCACAAATCAGCCCTTCTCTTCAAGACAGGACCTCGGACATCGCCTCGTACGCCTTCCCATGTCATGATAAACCTTTCACAACATGCCCGCTATCGGACGACGGAAAAAGGAAGCAACTGTTCTGTATGTACGGACAGACCGAGTGTCCAGAGACAAACACGTATTATTTCTGTGGCCGCGATCCTGACAACAACATTATGATAGAGGATTGCTTCCCTAGACACACGTGTGCACCAGGTAAATGTCTCGCTATCTTGTGTTTATTCATTCATTGTATAGTGTTTTCACCCATCCACAATATCACGGCTGGTGATAGCCTTGGGTTCTAGGTAACGTTTTACTAAACAACTTTAGGGGTCAGCCCGGTCTAATTTCCACCCATCTCCAACATGTTAAATAGTAACCATTCGAGCAGTCACAGAGAAAAACTGCTCCCATGTCACCTTTAAACTATCTTCCCATACCGTACTTTCTCGTAACCATGTCACCTTTAAACTATCTTAACACAATCTATTTGCGGGGGTAAATGTGCATCATGACCGATCCATTTTTTCTTTTTTTTTTTTGCTATCGGCTGATTTCCAGAGAGGGGGCTTGTCAATTCAAATGGTAGAGGTCACGCCCAGACTGATAACAGACATCTTTGGTTCTCACCGCATGGAGAAGTAGTTATGTAAAATACAAACAAAACACGTTTAAAACATGCAGAATATCACACATTACCAGTATATACATATATATATACTCTTAACATAACGCTTTCCTGTGGAAACACCTTGAAAGTGGGACTTTCAATATTTCAAAGAACTACTTTCTACAACGATCCGGAAGTGTTTCAACACCTGTCCGACACCTTAAGAATAATATTTGCGTAACTTAAACTGATATTTATGGATAGTATCTCCAATGAAAGTACAATATTGCAATGTGACACGTCATTGGAAGAGTCTCGGAGAGACGATTCCAACGATGTCTTATTTTGCAATATTGCTTTATCCACTATTGAAATAAGAGGAATTGTTGTTCTAGACTTACACAGATCTTATGCGTTAGCTGTTTAGTAAAACGGCACCCTGGCCCATGCATACCCACATTAGCCTAGTGCGAAGTATCCGTACGGACAAGGCATGATTCAACTCTCATTGAATCCAACCAACTATAGGTAAAGTTGCAGTTTTGAACTCATTGAGAGCAATTTCTCCTTTTCTCACAATGTTTTCTAGAGTCGTCTGCAACAAACTGGTCAAATGTCGTTAGGCCTACTGTTTGGTAATGGATTAAGGCACATGCCTACTCATTGTCTTAAAATATTAAAACTATTTATTAACTATTTATAAACCGAAATTCTTCATCAAAACACTGAAAGTTGCAGATGCTCTATTTTCAGTTCGTTAAGCTAAACACAGGTTTTCTGATTCTTTGAAATAAAGAAATTAAGATGGTTTTCATATCTGTAATAGATATTGTTTAGATCACTATTTTAAGAATTTTTTCTCACATTAAACAATCAGTGAGATGGACCTTTGGATTGAAGAGCTGTGCATCTTTCATCAAATAACATGTATGCGACCTTTTCGTGATTTACAACGCATGTGTGTTTTCAAACTTTAACAGGTTCGATGAATGCTGTAAGGGTATCCAAAGACAACGGCAAGACAACGAAAAGCCTGATATGTGTACAGTGCGACGAGCATCACATTCAGCAAGGAACACACGATTCCAGCCAGAGGTTTACATCACGTGAGAACCAATTAAAACTCATCCAATAAAGATACATCTGAAATAATATTGAAGCCGCCATGTTGTTCCTCGCGAGACTTCTGTCGCCGTACTTTAGTTTTCAACAATAGATCTTAAATGTGAAATTTAACTAGTCATTCAATTTGATTAATGAAACAGTTGTCAGTATATATCACAACTTATAATTTCACTATCAGGTATGAGTTACCGATTAAAATGATTTAACCCTTTCCCAAACAGAATATTTTCGGCGGTCCCTAATTGAAAGAGTTTGCAAACGACATTTTACAAATAAAATTGAAAACTCATCTTCTGATAGGACAGAAAACATTGTGGGAAAAGGAGAAATTGCTCGTCACGAGCAATTTCTCCTTGTCCCTCAATGTTTTCTAAAGTCGTCTGCAACAAAGTCGTTAAATGTCGTTATTGTTTGGGAAAGGGTTAAGATGAGGTTCAACACTTCCATACACATAGCCTGTGGTCCCGGCCCGTGCGTATACCCCGCACTAGGCTAGTGCATGGTAGACGCACGGGTCAGGACCCACAAAACAAGCTAACGTCAGAGGTGTATTTCTCAGCTCACGGAAATACCCGAGGAGTTCCGATTGGGAGAGTAATTGTCGTTCTGTTTTCACCAATACTTTTGATTAATTTAACAAACCCTTAAAGTTGCCTGTTCACAGATGTGAGAATATTTGGAAGTTAGAACTAATAGTACTGAAGAATAACTATTGGAAGTTAAGTCATAAGTTTGAATAGACTGTTGTCAGTGAATTGATATGTATTTATTTCCAAAGTATTGCGACGGGTTTTGAGATCTAACGCACAGAGACCACGGGTAGCAAAATTATTAGTTTGCCATATAGCGTTCACGGACAAGTGATAACCAATATACTGACAAGTGAAGAAATGATTTGTCATTTCTGGACCAGTAAATCAAAATCAGATTTCGCAACTCCTATATTTTTTCATTTAGAGTGCGAATCACCTAGAATGACCGTCGCCTTTCTCGCCAAGATGGATAAAATGATCCGGATTGAGGTAAATTGGCCGTTCGGATATGACCTGTATGCGTGCGACTCAAAGCTTGGTTACAGTAACTACTACCATACGTCATTGTGTGACATCAATGCGTTCTGCGCGTGTATTGATGACGTTAAATGCACGGACGCAGACAGACCCGAACTTCTGCCAAGTAAGAGACTAAAGTTTTGTTTGTTTATTTCGTTGAGTTTCTGGGGTTTTTTTCGTCGCTCTTGTGACGAAGGCATATTAGAGTATTGACCCTTTACCAAACTCCAAATTTCCAACAGTCCCAAAATGTGATGATATTGAAAACAATCTTCTAATGAGGCAGAAAACATTGTGGGAAAAGGAGAAATTGCTCGTTAAGAGCATTTTTTCCTTTGTCAACAATGTTTTACAGAGTCGTCTGCAGCAAAATGCTCAAATATCGTTATTGTTTGGTAACGGGTTAAACAAGCGGAACATCTTCTTACAAAAAAATCTTCTTACAAATTTTATATATTTCTTTTATTTTCGTAAGAATTGTTTATTAAAGAGGATTCTCATAAGTACACGCACAAAATGGTCTAGAGACTCAACGAAGACGTTAAACGGATCGATTTGCCTTTGAGTTAGACTAAAAGGTTAACTGTCCGTTTGGACAACTTAAATGTCCACTTTGACAACTTAAATATCCATTTAAACAACTTAAATATCCATTTAGACAACTTAAATGTCCATTTAGACAACTTAAATATTTCCATTTAGACAACTTAACTGTCCATTTAGATACATTATCTTTTCATTTAGACAACTTTGATATCCACATGGCTTGCTCTTCGAAAAACCGGTATAGGTCGCCAGGGAGACCCCTCTTTCATCTCTTTTTTTCCATGGTTCTGGGTACCGTTTTACTAAAAAAATTAAGGAAAATGTTTGCGTAAGTCATAACTGACAAACATGGATCCTATCTTCAATGAAAGTACAATAGTGCAATGTGACACGTCATTGGAAGCGTGATTCCAATGATGTGTTACTTTGCAATATTGATCAGCCCAATATTGATAAAAGAGGAATTGTTGTTTTAGACTACACGCAGATCTTAAGCATAAACTGTTTAGTAAAACGGTACCCTGCTGAATAAGGCATAGTGCCATTATTCTCTCAGCTCTATGCTGAGACATCAAATTGATCCTCTACAAAATACTGTAATAAAATCGTCACTACAAGTCGCCGGACGATATCGAGAAAGTTATGCATTTGAACTGTTAGGCACTTACGGATGAAGACAGTGCCAAATTGTTCAAATTGTGCTAATATACATCTTAAAGATACAATCACACCCAATCAGTGAAGAACAATGTCGTTCACTGATCGGTTGTACTGTCTATAAGTATACCCACATGTTCTCTAAAACAATGCATAAGGACCCCAAATGAGTATAAACGTTCCGAGAACGTTACATTACTTCCACCTCCTAGAAGACTCGTCCCGAGTTTTGTCTCATGGTTAATACGTGGTCAAGACAACTCCGATAGAAGGAGAAGTATTCATCCCGCCGCTGCTACCAATCTAACTAACCGTGCAAATAGACCTCTCAAAGACACAAACACATCCGATCAGTGAAAAACACTATCGTCCACTGATCGGTTTTGCTGTCTATAAGTATGCCCTCATGTTTCCTATAACAATACACTAGGTTCTCATTTTTGCACAAAAGTTCCATGACCGTTACAGATGTATTTGAAAATAGAATGCCCATGTTTAGATAGGTTCATTTAAATATATCATTTTTTTATTTCCAAAAGACGGCACGTGTGATTCTCCGTGCAGCAGGACAAGAGACCCCTTCACCAATTTCAGTTGTCCAAGGTAAAGTATTTTTTGTCACATGACCTAACAAGCGGCTCTGTGATTGGCCATAACTGAAAGCAACGGCAACCGATAATGATAACGTGCGAAAAATGACATTTTATTTGAGACATTTGAATGATGTCAGTCTATTAGTTACTTGGATGATCTAAGCTGTCATTGCACTGTACTGGAATATCTACGTTTGGGAGCACTTTCTGTCTATGCATCTACATATGATATTATGTTTTCAGTGGCATCCGTGAATGATATTATGTATTCAGTGGCATGCATGAATGATATTATGTATTCAGTGGCATGCATTAATGATATGTATTCAGTGGCATACATGCATGGTATTATGTATTCAGTGACATGCATGTATACACAAAAAGTATGTTACGTGCTCGCAAGCTACTCTCTATGTGTGTTTGAGTGAATGAAATACCACGATCTTGAGTTAATATAATAAGAATAAACGTCGTTTTATTTCATGTACGATTAATAGAAAATACACATACTAAATACTTTATTGTAAAAGCCGTATTGTTTAACCCTTTCACAAACGCCAAATTTTCGACTGTCCCAAATTGAAAGAGATTGCAGACGACATTTCAAAGTGTGATGGAATTAAAAACTAATCTTCTGATAGGGCAGAAAACACTGTGGGAAAGGGAAAAATTGCTCGTCACGAGCAATTTCTCCCTTTCCCGCAATGTTTTCCAGAGTCGTCTGCAACAAAGTGGTCAAATATCGTTATTGTTTGGTAAGGGTTAAACAATTCTAGAAATAAAAATATACTACAAATGAAGTTGAAGTTTATGTATCGGGAACCACCATTATCATGTTAAGCGAAAACACCAGTAAACGTATATAAACTAAGCATTAACATTGACGAATGAATATACGAACCGGCGGGGAAAATAACAAAGATATAATAAAATTTCGACGATGCCGGCAAAAATAGGCCTATTAAATGAGTAGTGCCGCCCGACTTATGCTGTCGTCTAGTTTAATCATATTTTATTGCATTCATACAACATGAGGTACATAGTATATTTACGACAACAGATATACACGTATGTAAAGAAGATGTGAAAATTAAAAAAAAAGGTGCAATTGGATGGTCCACAAGTTATAACAACATTAGGCAATATGCTGTCGTCTCTTGAATACAGTATAAACATTTTTCATAGAGTTGCTTTTTGGAACTGGTTTAAACTCAGAGAAAGAATGAATATGCCCTTGTTGCATAATGCTACGCTGTATTTACAACTGTGACAAAAGGAAAACTATATCATCACAGTATTTTCTGCTAATTCTGTTAAATTGTTCATCAACATAATTATCTGCCCAGGGCTCAAAATGGAAATCTTTTTTTTTTCATTTTCTTCAATGTTGTATTATAACATTGTTCATGCACTGAACAATCTAACATGCCAACTTTGTTTTTAAACCTTACATTTCTGGGACCGACTTCATGCTTATTGCAAAAAGGTTAGATCCAGGCCAGCCGCCAAGTAAATCTGCGGCTGGCCTGTGATCTAACATGCTTGCTACTCTGAGTATATTTCCTCATCAGAAGTAAGCAGACATTTAAGCTTTTGAAAATCAGACGACACTTTTCCAGCATTCTAAGGCTGTAATCTATAAATACTTACAGAGACGAATCAAACAACACAAGACCGACAACGCCTGATCCCGAGAAAGTATCAACACAGACTGTTTCTAATGGTAGGTGGTGCTTTATACCCATCTCGTCAGAACTAATTGGTTTTAGTCAGGTACTTTTCATAACGCTATTTTTGCAATAGTCTACAAAAACGAAAATATGATTCACAATTGCAACATATACGGAATCATTCACATGAGTTATGCTTCCCTTAAAAAGTATTGATTATCTAGGCTACTCATATATCTATGATTACAGGCATTAAGTTGATTCTTCCATTAAGTGTTGCATTTAGATGAGCCATTGATATATCAAGGGTTCAGCGCAATACTATAGCAAGTGCTTCACATTTGTGAAGCACTTGCTGTAGTCTTGCATTGAACTCTCGGTATACCGATTTATCTCCCGTCTTTTTTTTTTTTAAATCCAGTCTACCCCAAAAATAGTCAAAAGGATTGAAAAAGAGAAAACCGACACGAACAATGAAATTTTTTGTATTTTAATATCATCATTTCTTTAAGACTTAATGGAAAGCGTGTACTTTTTCATTACGTACGCGCGTATGTTATTGGAAAATTATAATATATTATTATCTATAAATTGGTGTATTTTTATTTCTTCCTTTTTAAAGTCAGTTATGATACACGTGACATAGAAAAGGAGCCGGGCCAAACACATCAGCCGCATCGACCGAGTCCAACCGAATACCAACCTAATCAGTCACTATCACTCGGAGACTTTATTATACTTATTACAATAGCTGTACTTGTTTTTTTCGGTGTGGTAGCCGGTGTGGTAGTCGGTAAGTACTTTAAGATGAAATACTAATTGACTTTTTTTCAACTACAAATTATTTTGAAAAGATACTTATCTTACAGACCAGTACTTAACCAGTACTGACCAGTACTAATACCTGTAATCTCTTGTAACGTTTTCACACCCTTTCTCTCCTTCGACAACAGCAAAGGTTTCTAGTGCAACAGGTCGTAAGGTTGTGATAAAGTGAGGAACTATTCAGTAAGGGCTTAGATTGAAATGGGGTTGGAAGATACCTTTAAGAAGTTAAATCTATAACAGCCATGTTAACATTAACCAAATGTATCCATGACAAAAAATGAGATATCTCCTCTTTTATATTAATTATTCGACCTCTTACATTTGGTCACATTAGTCACATGTTATCGCTTATTCCCACCTTAAGTCGGTTCAGGACCTTTTTTTGGTACTGTTTGAATTATATTTCTAGTCTCTAAGTCGAATCTACATTCTTACATTTCGCTTTCGTTGCAAGGATGAAGATTATATTCGATGTTTTCCATTATTAGTTTTTTTTCTCTAAGCTCCATTCCCCTTTCTCCGAAAAGGGATGACAGCTCTGGAAGGCTGATGTGTATGCTTATCTTTTTTCTATTGCGTTATTATGTTCATTGTAACTAATGTATCTTTTTTTCTTTCTCATTTTTTCCTTTTCTTTAGTTGTTTATTATTTCAATTTTCTTTAACCATTTATCATCATATTGGTGGACAAATAAAATCAAACAAACATTTATATTTGACTGTGTGTTGATTTTGTCAGCAGGCATACATATAAGCTTTGGGTTGCAGCAGTTTATCGGTTTGTTTGTGAATTGTTATTCTTGTTTTCTCTTTCCATCCTGCACCTAGTGATAGTTAAACATGTCAGGAAGGTCCCAAATAAAACTGATGCAACTCCTCATCAACGTAAGTACATACTTCATTAAACTATCTTACCAATTGAGACTTTATTTTATTTCTAAATACCTTCAAGGAGTAAATTGACATAGATCGTTAATCTGTTTAATACTGGTAATATAA
Organism: Cerastoderma edule; assembly: GCA_947846245.1. Lineage (NCBI taxonomy): Eukaryota > Metazoa > Mollusca > Bivalvia > Cardiida > Cardiidae > Cerastoderma > Cerastoderma edule. The sequence goes on along the minus strand of OX401407.1, from coordinate 30,609,228 downwards.
AAAAAAAGCTTTACTTATTAAACTTTCTAGTTACTACAAGCATGCATTTAAAATAAAAAGAAGTTACTAATCTATAGCATGAAAAATCGTTCCAGGAATTGTATTAAGTTTATTTAAGTCGTCACTCTCATCTTGTATGTCTATTTGATTTGTGTATATGTAAAAGTCGTAAATGTACATGGCATCATCATAACATGCATGTATACATAGAATTGTAATAACTATGAGCCTTTGTGCTTGATGTTGAAATGAAATTATTATGTTATGTTATGTTATGTTATGGTCGCAAAAAACTATGTCATTGAGTCGCTTCTTAAGCCCCACCCCCCGCCCGCGCCCCCTTATTCACAACTTTTTGATTAAGTTACAATTCATTGAATTGTTTGGTATAGAAAACTGTTAGAATAGTTTATTTTGTAAACAATGGTATAATATAATGGTAAATTAAACAATATGCGGGGGGCAACTAAAGAAGAATTCCAAGAAGGCATGAAAGAGCATGTCTTTGCCACATACAATGAACAAGAAACTCCAACGGCCGACCGCTTCAACCTCACGTCCTTTACCAAATTGCTGAAATCTTAATGAACAGTTCACCAGTCGACAAATCCCCACGCAAATATCTGTAGGAAGTACTTTCGCCAGTACTAAACCCTCAAATAGCAGCTTTAATGATTCAAGAACAATTTGAAATAAATTCGATAATAACATGTTTTTGTCGGAGTTTTGTAACTGTAACTACTCAGGTATTTCCGTGATCTAAGAAATATGCCTCGTACATAAATGTAGGGTTACAATATTTCGGGTGAATCGTCCCCGGCTCATTACACATTTCCTATGTTCATCCACGTTCAGTAGTTCAATGTATATGGAGGTGTAAACTGTTGAACATCATTTTAAATGTTTATTTTCGATCAGTTATTCACAAAAGTGGATTGATAAGTTGTGATACACACGTATATCGGTTTTCTTAATCATCTTAAGTGACTATTTAGATTTTAAATTCAATATCTATATTTATAAGCGAAACTACAATGAAAGAATTCTTGGGAAAAACTTCAGAGGTATTTTCATTGGATAAACCCGATGAGTTCAGATTGGTCAAATGGGTTTTGCCAGCTTCACAATCTTCACCCTGTAGGTATAAATAAGATCAGATGAAACTGTGACAGCCAATTTCCTTTATTTTCTTTTGCTATCTCCTTCTAGATTCTAGATTTATTCTGTTCATTTTCAGATACGCGTGAAGTCACTGAAAATACCAACGCTAATCAATATTTTAACATGAATGGAAAAATTAATATTGTTAATGGTGTCCTGCAACCTGCAGAGGTAAGAGCAATACCGAAGTACTTTATACCATATGGCATGACAATCCCAGTTCAAATTGTCCAAAATGCTTTAAAATCGACATACTCGTTGTTTTATCAATTGGACGGAATCATTATACAGGGCTGGGAATCACGGGATCAGAAATGATAGAGACCGTGGAAAAAAATGGCGACTGTCGTCGCTTCGACTTCCTAAAACCGGTGAGTTTCCTTTCATATAGCGAGTTCGTGCACGAAATGAAGCGCAAAGTACCCGCCTTACGTTCCGATTTTCTCCGCCGCTTGGTTTTATGGTGCCAGATAAGCGGTTTCTTCAAACACTCGACAACAGTGTTCGAATCTCGCCCATCGCAGTTGGATACGTTCTACGAACAGTGGAAGATTTTATGTCTTAACCCCTTCAATTCGCGTTAAATCGCTTCGGTCTGACCAACGATGGATGCAAAAAGAATATATTATCGAACCTAATTCATGATGAACGTGGTGCACCAAAATACGAAATGGATAGGGACCAGGTACAAGAAAAACTTGGATAGGGCACAGGAACAATTTGCGAATCGGGATGTACACAATGCGTTTTGATTCAAATAAATTGAATGCACACACTCTAGCAGCCAAATTCAACCGTGTAAGTATAAATGATTGTAAGACGATGGACAGGGAAGTTCAGATGGTGATTTCTCAACTAACAGGATGATTCCTAGATGTTTATTTGAATCCCCTTAAATTTGCATATTGTTCCTTACACTATGAGGCTTATCATATTCCCTATAATTAGGATATATGGAAATTTCCCACTGCATGTTGGGTGTTTGTTGATAAACTAATTAGCCACAAGATAACAAAAGAACTTTCAAAAACATTGATGCGATTTGCAAAATTAATGTCTTTCAATAGAAAAATGTTTTATCCTTGGATGAATATATGAGGAGCCGCCTAATCAGGATGGACAAATCTGCAAAAGAAGACTCGAGTCGTCCCCTAGGACTGAGCATGAGTTAAGATGCGTTTCGCTATGAAATTTCCAAGATAATTCTGACACCGCATGCATATTGATGGCTAAAAAACAAAATATGATGGATTCATTGGCAAGATTTTTGTATTTACTCGTAAGTAAAATGTATATTCCCGGGGAACACACATGGAAATGAATTCTACTCAGATTAGACAGCTGGTGAGGAGCTGTCTAATCAGAGTAGACTTAATTTGCAAAAGACGACCAAAGGCGTCACCAGGGCGGATTAGGTAATTGTCCTTATTCAAGTTCAAATGTCAAGAAATAAAGTCAAATGGAGATGATAATGTATGTCTCACTTACTCAACTTGTTTTGTAAATTACTTGATATAACCGATTAATTGTGATTTTATTGCTGTTCGTGTATCATTGATTTGATGACACGACGAAAATCACAGCTTAGCGTATACAAAACGAAGCGACACCGAGCATCTACAGATCACACCAACACGACCACATCCAAAAGTACTTTTTTCAAATCACCAATGTCTACACCTAGAAAGTTATCGTTTAGGTCACCTCTTTACACGGCATCACCATATAAAAAGAAATAAAGACCAACATCGTCAAGTGTTCTATTAATTGAGAAATTTAAAAAAAAAAGAAAGTTGCTACCGATAATGGTGACTTGAGGGAACACAGTAGTTTGGCGGAAGAGTGCCTACAAATGACCATTACCAATAAGATACAAATACCTCATAAACAAACCATCCCAAGAAATAAATCCCCGATTATTATGTTGCATGAACATGAATTTTGAACATGTAATTTATTTACATGTATATATTATATGATATGAAACATAGACGAGTGTTTAAAAGTGAATATGGCTGTGCCCAAGTACAATCAATATGTACCACTGTCAAATGAATTAAATTCACGATCCTTTGATCATTCATAATCGCCTTATTTTGTGGAGAAAAATATATACTGTTTATGCCTAATACATTTTGATGAGTGGCATATTAAAAGCGTAAGGTGTATAAGGTTAAGATTGCAATTGACAGGAGTTTTATAACAACACATTTTTATTGAACATCATACGTGACACGATGAAGAACTTATTCAATTAAGCATATAGGACGCGAAAGTTTGATGAGAAATCACCATTCTGCTTCCTTGTCGACCGAATTACAATCTTTATTACACGGTTGAATTTGTCGGTTAGAGTATGCGCATTGTGTACATCCCGATTGCAAATTGTACCTGTCTCCTATCCAAGTTATTTCTGTACCTGGTCCCTATCAATTTCGTATTTGGTGCATCACGCTCATCAGAAATTCGTGAGGCTCGCAAAAAACATTGTGAAAGTGATTGTCATCGATTATATGTTCATTTTTAGTTAATTCGAGCAATTTAAAACGAACTAAGAGGTTTTAGATGAAAAATCTTCCACTGTCCGTGGATCGTATCCAACTGCGATCGGTGAGGTTCGAACACTGTAGCCGAGTGTTTGAAGAAACCGTTTATCTGGCACCATTACACCAAGCGGTTGAGAAAATCGGATTGTTAGGCGGATACTTTGTGCTACACTGTAGCCGAGTGTTTGAAGAAACCGTTTATTTCGCACCATTAAACCAAGCGGTGGAGAAAATCGGATTGTTAGGCTGGTACTTTGCGCTACATTTCGTGCACGAACTTGCTATATGAAAGGATACTTACCGGTTTTAAAAAATCGAAGCGACGAAAGTCGCCATTTTTACCCACGGTCTCTATCATTTTTTGATCACGTGATTCCCAGCCCTGTTATAACAAAAGCGAATGGGTCTGGTTTCTCCATTTGAATACGGCAAACCCGTGGTCGTCTGAAAACTCAGGGTCCGGGTTCGAGCTCCACCAGTAGCTCTGATTTCATGGAAGTGTCCTTTGACGAGACACTCTGGAGTCCTAACCTTGAACTGGTTGATCCAGGTTATCCGTGACTTAGCTGAAAAACTATTGTCACGGTGTTTAACCCATATAGAAATCACAAAGCAGATATGTTACCCTTTCCCAAACAAACCGACATTTGACCACTTTGTTGCAGACGACTTTAGAAAACATTGAGGGAAAAGGAGAAATTGTTCGACATACAAGGTAACGCTTTGGACAGATACTGGGATAAAATAGCTTGTTTCGACCCTGTTTATGTATCACAAGAGTAATGTTCATTTATTATGTCAACTTCTCAGAACTGTTGTTGTTTCTATGGTTACAGGAAAACGATGGCGGTGAAGATGATCAATTGATGAATACACTAGAGCTATAGGACGAAACAGAACGAAAAACTCTTCTTACTCAAGAGATAAACTAAATCGTGATACTCATCTAAATGTTAATGATTGTGGTAGAAAGGTGAACTGTTTCCGTGCTGAGTGTATTGGTGTAGATGAGTTGTCGATTCGCAAGGTAGATCTAAACGTGTATGCGGGCCGGATAGCTCAGTCGGCAGTGAATTCACCCGGCTTGTGGAGGACCTGGGGTCCTCTTCGCCAGGCTCGTTATTTTCATTAATTGTATTTATCCTACATGTATTATGTTCTTTGGTTCCGTTAATTTTTATTTATGCCCTATGATTATCACACATGACTTCCTGTTTATGCCAGTGTTTATCTAGTCTGTTCTTGAATGAATTAATTTATGGTGCTGAAACAACCTCCTCGGGAAGGCTGTTCCAGACTCTCGAAATTCTTATTGTAAAGGTTCTTACATTAGATGCACAATGTTGTAGAAAAATTTGAAGACAATTTCTTATTTGACTGTGTCTGAGTGAGCAATTATCCCAAATTTTTAATAAGGTTGTATCCCCAGTATCATATTATTTATGTATAAATTTGTATGCTTCTATCATGTCACCTCTACATCTTTTATAGGATAAGGTCGGTAGTTTTAATCCTTAAGTCTCTCAGGATATTCCAAGTTCTTGAAGCCTGGTAGTTGTTTTGTTGCACGCCTTTGTACACTCTCAATTCTGTCTATATCTATTGCTTTAAATGGTCTCCAGGCTGCACCTGCATATTCTAAATGTGTTCTTACGAGACTTTTATATAGGGGTTTGAATGTTTCCTCATTGAGAAACTGAAATGATCTTCTAATAATTGCAAACGTGCTGTTAGCTTTCTTTATTTTTTCGCTGATGTGTTTTTCGAAATCCAACTTCTCATCAATAATAACCCCTATATCCTTCTCATATGTAGTTTTGTTTATGTCTATTCCTCTGAGATTGTTTTTTGTATCAATATTCTTTCTACCAACGTGCATATGCTTACATTTATCTGGATGAAATTTTAAAAGCCACGTTTCACTCCATTTAGACATTTGATCTAGATCAGATTGTAAGTTGTCAGAGTCTTCCTCGTTTGTGACTATTTTGAACATTTTTGTGTCATCCGCAAAAAGAAACGCATCCGAGTTGACTGACGTCGGGAGATCATTGATGTACAGTATAAATAGTGTGGGGCCAAGGACAGACCCCTGGGAATGCCTGATGTAACGGGGCCCATTGGGATTTTTCTCCGTTAATTATTACTCTTTGTTGTCGATCTTGTAAGAAACTTTGTATCCATTCAATAATTGACTCATTGA